>VZSZ01005787.1:153224-192730 GCA_013398815.1 Ibidorhyncha struthersii
CCGTCAGAGTGCTACCATCCCCCGTAGGGTGCCGGCACGCGGGGGCCCCAGACCGGCCCCCGCAGCTGGGAACGAGGGACGGGAGTGAGGGGCTGCCTCAGCCTCTTTTTCTCGCCCTGCCATGTGTCGGGGCTGGCAGTTACCTCAGCCCTGCCAGGGCCCGGGCTGGGGACCCTCAGCCATCCCCACTGTCCCTGTCCCAGGGCCAGTTGGTGTCAGCGGGAAGGGGGTGACAGTCCACTGGCCCTGCAGTCAGGGGAAGGGGATCGCCTCAGCAAGGGCCACGTCTGGACTTGGGCCCTGTCCCCCTCTCATGTCCCCGCTGGGGGAACCTAGCTGTCCCCGTGGGGCAGGGTCCCACTGGGGGGTGGGGGGGTTCCCTGTGAGGTGCCGCTGTCCCCCAGGACTGAAAATGAAAGGATCCTTTTTTTTCAGGGAAAAGAACGTCTGGTAGTTGTGAAGTGAGTCCACTGGAAAACCCACCAACGCGCTTCACCCCGCACAGGTGAAATAGCTCTGGTTTCTAATGCTGGAGGTGTCTAGTTTTGGTCAAATGTTCCTTAATATGTTGTTTAGCTCAAAATGCTAATGGCTTTATACAGGTAAACTCAAATGAATTTTGGAAATGACAGTAGCGCTTACCTTAAAGCTTTATATTATACCATCTGATTAAAATATGTAGATCTATACTTAGAACTAAGTTTGTTACTTAACAACATATGATGAAGGTTTATTTTAAGGCTGCTCTCAATTTTTGAGAATTGGTAGACTTAAAAATAAAATTGGCAAATTTAGGGCAGTGCATTGTTCCTCTGTAGTCGAGTGCCCGTGGGCACCCCTCTACTGGCAGTGTTTCACGCTGAGGCTGTACCCACCAGGTACCGCTGCTGATTGCTGAACCAGAGTGCTCGTGTTGTATGAAGCTGTCACTTACGACCTGGTGACATTTTCAGAGCCATCTTCAGCCTCTTATGTGATTTGTTTGTAATATATATGTACATCAGACAAGTTTTATTAATTGTAAAGCTAAATTATCTACAGAAAGCAACCTGAAATTTACTTAGCGGGAGTTATTGTGATGTTTCAATATTTTTATGGTGAGCAAATGAATTTGTGCGTAGGGCCTGGTCCTACAGAGTTGTGTGTACCATGTTCTCACAGTATGGTAAATCCTCAGGAGGTAGAAATTTGTTATAATACTATATTGAAACTCTGACTGCTAAAAGGCTGCTCATTGAGGAGCATTACAGCTTTATTTTATTTATTGAGTATTCCCACTGAAGCAAGAATGATATTCCTGTATTGTGTTAAAATAAGCTTGTTTGTCTTTGCAGTATTGGGACTAAAAATAAGACTAAGGTATTTTGTTTAACCTCATATGCAAGTGCAGGTTATTTGTCATTTGAATAAATAAAAGACTTGGACTTACAGCCTTTTTTTGGTTCAAGTACAGATGCAAGGTATGCTGTGGTATGTTTAGTCTCTGCTTTCTCTCAGGATCATGGTTTTTGATACTTTAAGATAACGTTTTAAAATACATTTCTGCAATGTTGCAATGATCTAAGTGTTCCATTTGTTGCTGCATCTGAAGGCCGCCTTTCTGCAGTCCCGCTTGCCCTGGCAAAACCTGGGCCTGTTTATAGCCACGTTGAAATAAATGTGCTTCTGTGCAAGCATGAGAATCTGCTTGTGAGGATGTGATTGCAGGATTGGGGCCTGAGACCTTCTGCTCAAATAGAGAAATCCTTGTTTTCAAAAGACTTCCAAAGATATGGAGTCCATCTTGAACCTTAGGTCAGGAATAGCCATGTTCAGGAAATTATTTTATTGAAATCTATAGGAATGTGCTCTTAGTGACAGTTATGCATCTTCCTACTGAACATTTTTCTCTTTAGAAATCCTTTGAAGTTTCTAAAATTCCTAGAGTCCTAAATGTTTGTTGGTTTTTAGGCTTTAGGCTGTCTTTGTCATGTTTCCTTTAAGGTACTATCTATCAGATGAGTGAATCAGCTGAAATTAAAATTCCTGCTTAAATTCATTTTGTGTAGGAAAATAAAAAGAAGAATCTGTTCAGTTTTGGAACAAAAAGAGTCATTTTCGCTCCTCTTAGTTATATTTTCTGCTGTTGATTGAAACTTGTTACAAGTCTGTAAGTTCTCTAGCCATTAATATTATTAGGAATAATACTTAAATTTAATCCCACATGTATTGCATTTTATTCTGAAGCATAATCTATATTACCAGAATTGCCTAAAATATACTGCTGCTTTTCTGTTAATATACCAGACATCCTTATGCAATAATAAACTGCCGTTTTGCACAGTTGAAGTAATAAGCTTTCTAAAAAGGCAGAATGGGGACAATGTTGTTGCTTCTGTCTGCCTAGGTAGATTTTAACATATGAAAAAAAGTAGCCCAAACTATGATTCTGGGTGGTAATTAAAAATGTCTATTAAGATCTTAACATGTTAAGTGCCTCGATCTGTTAGGGTACTTGCATGTGTGTGCAGTACCTTGACTTGTGTGGGGCACTTCAGAGGTCTTCTTTAGTAAGGACTGTACTCTAGTTAATGAAAGTGTTCCCTACAGGAGCTCTTGTAGCTGACTTTGGTTGCTTCCCGGTGTTTTCTGTCTCAATTTGGATGCTTTTACAATAAAAAGACTCTTGTTTCCAGAATTACAGCAGGCTTGGTTTGGTAGCTGAGTGTAGTAGAGAACTGAGCTGTTACATGACCAGAACTAAGCCAAAGTTATGGTTAGATCACAGATCAGGGACAGAAGTTACAACTTTGTGGTGTTGATGTCAACCACAATTAGATGTGGTTCAGCTTCTCTTGATAGAGTGCTTCACAGGGAGGTACTAGTTGCCTAAAGTCTCTTAGTACGAAATAGAAAAAAGAACTGGTTTTGCTTTCTCTCTAATAATACTGTTTTTACTAATACTGACTGAAAGGTTTTATTGTAAGGTAGCTTTAAATGCCTGTCTTTTTGCAATGATTTTTATGGTCTCTGTTCATCTCTGAGTGGATGAAATTCCATGTTGCCCAAACATCTTAAAATCTATGTATTTACTGTTAGTCTCAGCAAAAAGGTCAGACAGTGGCAATGGCAGGAATTGTTATTTCTTGGACAAGTTGAGCAGTCAACAGAACTACTATTTATCCTATTTGTGTTTGTGGAAAAGCTGAGGCTCTTCGAGATCAATGTTCCACTTCTGGCCCCAAGCTGATGGTTTTAGAAGCATATATAGATGATTGTACCTTGTCTGTGAGATGTCATGAGCACACTAGGCAATTTAACATGAAATCTGCGCTAGTATTAGCAAATGCAAAACAACACAGTTAAGACCTCTTTAATCATGGCTTTTGTTTGGATGCAATGTGTGAAGCTGTGAGCTCAGTCCTCTTAATTATACATCTTTTAACCACTGACATATAATTGCCTTGCAATTTACAATGCATTTGGGGATTCCATTGCCTAAAAGGGTCTTACGTACATTGAATGTCAAGTTCTGAGCATACGTTTAAGAATGTATCCAACCCACAAGATTTAAAATATTGTAATATTTTCATCACGGTGTTTCCTCAAAATTACTCATTGAGTTTTAGGGCTATAATGCTTTGGGCTTTCTAATAGGGACAAGGCCATTAACTTCTCTGTAGACTACAGATGATGTCAGGTTACCAAATGACTTAATGCTGATACCCAGTATGGTCTAGCAAAGATTCCCCCCCAAAGTTTGCTGCTACACTGTTTCCCAGCCTCTCTGAAGGAGTGTTTAACTGTTTTGGGAGAGGGTGTGTGGAGTGCAGAGCTATAGCTTTGTTGTCTCAGAGCTGATGTGCGCTGCAAGGGAACTGATTATGCCTGCTTGCCAGTACTAAAAGCAGTTCGGAGCTAGCTTCTTCCTATGCCTGCCAGCAGATACTGGTGGTTGTGCAGGTATGTACCTGTGTGTATTTAAGTCCTTCATTTCTCTTTTTACCGTCACTTTGCAAACCACCTTCTGTTGTCTTATGGACCACCAGTGGCTGCAGGACTCAGCAGGACAAGTAGCTCTGCTTGAAGTGATGATGTCACAGAGCATGGGTTTGTGCTGTGTCCTGCCTGGCCTCGCTATTAAGCTTTGAAGCTTTGCTGGGATGCTAGGTTTGTTCTTCACATGTCCAGATAGGGCTTTCACCAGAGGTAGGGTATTTTCTTCCAGTCAGCTGTTTAGGAATAAAAAATGGGAGAAGGAGAGAAATGAATGTGTTATCAAATTACAAATATTAGTGGTAACCGCATAAGAATGTAAGAAATACCCAGCTGGGTCAGATCAGGGCTTGATCCAACCTAGTGTTCTGTCTTGGCAGTAGGAGTAAGTGATGCTATTTAGCAAGAGCATGAAAGCCCAGCCACTTTTTTAGTGTTTTCTTCTCTTAGTCTTCCACCATCCATATTTGTTAAATAAGGCGTGCTAGCAGGTACCTCACTTTATGTCCTCATTGTCTGTGAACTTTTCTATTGTCTCTTTGAATCTGATGATACTGTCTGCCTCCATAGCTTCCTGTGACAGGAAGTTCCAGCAGTTCACTACTTGTGAGTAGTAAAAATGAAGAATTCTTTAATATGTTTTGAGTCAATCTCTTACTAGCTTCATCAAATACCCCTAGTTCTAATATTGTGTGATATAGTATATGACCATTCTATATTCATCTTATCCCCTACCATGATTTTTAAACCTCAGTCATGTCTTACATCATTTGGCAATGGCACACATTTTTTGATTCTCTTCTGTTCTTCGACGCACTGCTTCCGACTAGCTCAAAGTCTTTTATTTAGAAGCAGTTGTTTAAGGAAAATCTAGGTTCCTCAAGAAGCAGCCTCTGGTTTCTCATTCATTCATTTTGGCTAAAGCTAGTTTGAGCACATGAAGGCATAAATTATGTTTCTGTTGAACCTTTCTACAGCTTCAATTTAAGAGTATAAATGCAAAATCCAAAACAGCTTCCAGAAAGTTTTATGCCCTGATATTTTTGCAGTGAAGGACAGCTGCTTAAGCATTTGATTTTTCCAGGGGAAGTCCATGTTTCCGTCATCTCTTACTGAATCCTGTGGGACAAAAATAATTTCTCCCCCACCCACTATTTAGCTAAGTGAAGTTTCAGTTCTCTTCAGTTAAGTGACATGTACATATTCCATGCTTGTGCTACTTTTTATGTAGCAGCAAAAAGCTCTGTTAAGAACTCCTATATATTTTGTTCAAAGTAAAATACTGCGTCAGATTCAATCAGAATCAATATATTTAAAAGTCTTTGTTGTTTTATATATATATGGTATGCTATGGAAGTAAAAAGAAAAAACTTTTTAGATTAAGTATAACTTCAATCTCTCATCTGGCAGTGTATCAACAGAGTGCCACCGCCTTTTGGGGAGTCTGTGTAGGAATCTACCAATAAAGATGTAATTACAAGTTTGAAAGAGTTGTAGGGTTTTTTATATTACATTGGCTGCTGTGTATATTAGCTTCTTTTTGTCCATTGCACTGTAGTTGCGTTAATTGATTCCTATCAGGATTTTTAACATGGTTATATTTGCATGAGCTTCTCTTAGTGTATATATAGACCCAAAAATTCATCTTCAAGCTCATTGGTTTTCCTGAGGATTATTGTCAGTATTTTTGCTTAAATGTTTTATATGGCATTGTACTTGTGCCCTGTATCTTTCAGACGAGTGAGAAGTAAAATGCTATGCCTGCCTTGACACAGTCAAGTTAAATGCAAAAATAAGACTTAATTATGAGTTAAATCCAAAAATAAGACTGGGGGCACAAGAATAAATCCAGGATTATAGTGGCTGGGAACTGTGGAGCAGTTTCTTTACAGAAGCCTAACAGAGGCACACCAGGTATGCATTTCTTGTGGTTTACTTTGGAAAGAGTTCCTCAGAATGGTTTTCTTTGGTCTGTTGCTTGATAACCTTCAGAAAAGAAATGTTGCTGGGTTGTGCAAAAGAGGAGAAGGTCATTGATCCATCAAAAACTCTGCAAAGCATTATAGTAGTAGCTTAAAAGAAAGTTGTAAATAAACCAGAAAGAAATAGAGAGCAGCACGTGAGTCACCCTAACTGCAAGATGCATTTGTTCTTTCAGGTTTTTCATCTTGTCCAGTATGCCAGCAAATACAAACTTTGGTTAACTGTAGGGAGAAGCAAACTCCAGAGCAAAAGGCTTTCTGTCAGCTTCACTGTGTGTATGAGATGCAATTAGTTAAGACTCATTTGATTACTTTTGCTGCCATAGTAATGGAAAAGGCTGTCTCTCAAACATATGGGACCCAGACCCAGGTCACAACTCCTGTATTGTCCATGTCACCATGGGATTTATGTTTCTCTTTCGCATTGTTGCTGGATAATACTGAAGTGTTTGTCAGTATCTGCCTTAGCAAAGGTGTCTGAAATGATTATTTAGTTCTCAGCATGCTAAAGACGAGATAGTTTCCTCTTCCCATTCTGTGTTTTTGAAGGGCACAGCCAACAATGAACTTTTTTGTCCTTAGGACTGATGTGTTGTGAAGGGTCATACTCCAATGATTGGTTTCAAATATATATAGTATGTGCACCATACTTTTATGTGCTTCTGTGCATTGAGAGAAGTTGGGAAAGGTAATTGGAACTGAACTAGATGTCTATGCTTGTGTTGTGGCTATTCGGTGTAAACAAAGCAGGAGGCCCCTGCCCCTGGGGGCGTGGGCTTGCATGTGTGCATGGAAAGGGAATTATGTGTATAAAGAGGAAATACAAAATGATCCTTATTATTGTCAAATGATTAATCAGGTCACTTGGGCTAGTTATCTCTTGTAGTGTATGTCACCATTCTGTATGCTGTGTATGCTGTGTGTGTGCATATACAAATTTTTCAAGAATTTTAAGTGTGTTTTTAAATTTTTAGTAGTCTTCTGTCCTTCTGCTTCTACAGCTAGATACATGCTAATGAAAAGCCTAGTTTATGCAGTTTAATGTTAGAGGTGTGATAAGATGTTTTGTTTTGCCGTAGTGACTTCAAGGTGCTTTTCTAGATCCCCCAGTGCCATAGTGCTTGTCATTTTCTCAAGACGCTTTTATACAGCAGGAAGTGAAGGATTGTACCTTCACAAGTGGAAACTGCATCTTTCCTGCAAAGTCTGTGTAGGTTCCCTCCTTGCAATCGTGTTCTTGCCATTTCAGGCCTTGGGAACAAATAAGTTGATTGTGGTGGTAATAATCTGTACATTGGTCATGCACCTCTAACTTAATACATATTTCCTGAATATCACCTCTATGTACATTCCTTTGCTTGGTGTATAACACATATGAAACTGAACCAAGTACTGAATATTCCATGTTGAAAAGAGTTTATTCAAGTGCTTCAGGATGGTCTTTCTGAATAAAAGTTGCTTTTTGCAGGCTAAGCTGGGTGTAGCAGAGTAGCTGCAGAATATGTGTACTGTTAATTTTATCTGAAGCTGCTTTGGGGTGCAGGGTTTTTGGGGGATTTTTTTTTTTTTTTTTTTTCAGAGATGATTGCCAAAGACTCCATAGTGTTAGGAAATGAAAAAATACCTTATGATTGCATGCATTTGTTATTTTGTTGCACTGTAGGAGTCTATTTGAGGTAGAAAAAAAACCCAACCTCTGGCTGAAATGACATTTCAGCCCTCCTGGCATCAGTGGGAGTACTGCCTGTGACATTATTAATGCCCACATTTACCTAAAATAAGTACAGTAAGGTAGGAAAAGCTCTGAAGAACCATGATGACCTCAGGAAGGACTGCATATTGATGCTTGCAGAAGCTGTGGGTGGCTACAAGATCTGAAGACTGCTCATCAGGTGTGGTAAAGAAAGCTTTTTTTTTTTCTTAAAAAAAAAAAAGCTTTCTTGCACTGCCTGATGAAATTAAAATTTTGCAGAGCAAGGATAGTCGTCAGCATTTTTGTAAGCAAAGGTACTTGAAGTAAAACCTCTGCAATCAAATGGGTTAATCATCATTCAACTTGATTCCTGAAAGCAAGTGATCTAATCTGATGCTTAACCTTTTCTGATTTGTAGGTCCTAATCACTTTCTGGTAGATGAGTGGAGTTTTGTTTAACAGGTTTAAGTGTGGTAGGAGTAGAATTTTTATTTTTCCCCAATAATTTCTTTTCATGGTTTCCAAAGATCTGTGACTACTGATTGAAAACTGTTGTGCTAGTGGATTTGGCTTATTGGATGCCAACTGAACTACAGGTTTAGTGGCTACATCTGTCCGCTTACTTATTAAGTAGTAATAATACCTATTTTATTCTGACTGACTTTGACCTTTTTGATATTTTCCTTAGACAATCTGCTTCATCTTGATTCATCATCATTCCAGGAAAGTGGTGTCCTTGGGGCTCTCTTAACATTGATATGGTACAGAAGATTTAAAATCAGGTATTGTTCTGGGTCCCTCTTTCCTGCCAAAATGAAACACACGATCTAGAGCTGAATGCATTTTTTTCTTATGTAACTTATCTTAATATTTTGGTTCTTTCAGCTGATGTTCACAAGGAATAGAGTCACGTGATGTATGAAGGCAAACACATACACTTCTCTGAGGTTGACAATAAGCCCTTGTGCTCATATAGCCCCAAACTGTGCAAGCAGAGGCGACTTAACGGCTACGCCTTCTGTATCAGACACGTTCTGGAGGACAAGACTGCCCCCTTCAAGCAATGTGAATATGTGGCCAAGTATAACAGCCAACGCTGCACCAACCCCATCCCCAAATCTGAGGACCGTAGGTGAGTTGTGTTTACCCATCTGCAAAGTGGGAAGTGTCTGGGACAGGCATGAGTTTTCTTTTAAGATGCCGCCTGGTTTCAGGACGAGGGAGGAACTGGCATGAGTGGATTGAATTCCAGGGATGTTCCTTTGAGGGTTTTGTTTTAAGACCAGTAAACTTTATTTTATTTTCTGTGTGAGTTAAGTACTCAAAACAGGGGCAGTAACTTACTCTCAAGGAAATTCACAGGAGAGTTCACTGCTTTTCTCAAATACATGATAAACTGTGGATCAAACCTGCTACACAATACCTGCTGTTCTAATTAATTTGCTTTGTCACTCACAGTACAGGCTCTTAAAAAGGCCTGCTTGTTTGGCCAGCTGTGCCAAAAGCATGCTGCCATCTACTTTTTCAGGACAAACAGTTGAACCTGCATACCTTCTGGGCCGAGGGAGCAGTAACACATAGGAATGGATCCAGAATTACAATTCAGTGTTTGTGATTTGATACTGGTCTGTAGTGTTGTATTACTGAAATAAAATAAATATTACTCGATAACAGATGAGCCAGCTGGGAAAGTGCTCTTCACTCCCTTTCTTCTTTACTTCCCCCTTTCCTCTCCCCCTCCCTGCCCGAATGAAGATACCCAAGGTGCCCAGGTATTAAATAACCTTGCAAGAGATAGTGCTTGAAGTTGTTGGAGAGCTAGGAGTTCAAACCAGATTTCATTAATTGCAGCCCATACTTTAACCACAAGGACATTCTTCCTTGCTCTTTAAGATTTCCTGAACACCAGTCTCATTGGTGTTGCCTGGGCTGAAATAGCAGAATTCGTCTAATCTTGGCTGCCAGGTATACATGACTTTAATCTTACAGAGTCATTGTTGCAGATTTTGCCAGTAACACAGTTTTAAAGTAGAGTGTGTGTGTGTGTGTGTGTGTGTGTGTGTTAACTATCTGAGCCTTGTTCTGTTAGAAACAATTTTTTAACGTAAAATATAAACAAAATATGCCAAAAAAGAATCAAACGACTATTCACTGACCTTTCACATTATTAGCTGCCATTCACTAACCTTTTGCATTATTAGCAGTGTTCCCACTGTGCCCTACATATAACTTCCTTCTCAGCTCACAGCTCCCTCTCTTGTCTGAAACAACAGTCGGACTGTGCTCTAAATTAACTTGCACTTCACCTGCCATTTCAGCTGAGGAGACTGATGAAGTGAGAAAAAAACATGAATGTTTGTCAAAAGCTGTAGGGCAAATGCTCAAATGGCACAAGATGAATAACTTCAAGCTGTAATTTGACAGTCAGTGACTGTTTCTTTGCTATTGTACAATTGAGGCTCTTTGGAAATAAGCTCGCAGAAATGATCATGGAAATTGTTAGTGCAAATGGTATGCTGTAATTTCAGATGCAAGAGCTGACTGAGCCAGAGTTGCTGTTTACCAGGGGTCATACTTAAAAACAATAGAAATAATAGTACTTAATGACACTTTTTTAGGTCTCATATGTTCCCATGGAATTTGAGATTTTTCTTTACACCTTGAATTGAGTTCACACTTTGTTCTTTTTGATTTTTCTCAAGTTAAAATGAAGTGTGGTCATGACATCTGGTGTATGTTATATTAGAATAATTCAATTGCATGTCGAGTGTCACATTACAGTACTTGAAGAGGACAGCAGGTGTCTGAAGGAGAAAATAAACTTTTAATTTCAAATGAGAGGATGTGATAGTTTGAAAGAATATTTTAAAAGACTCCTCCTCAGGGCAGAGTTTAATTTTAACAATAAAATTTAATGAATGCTAGTGATAAGACTGTGCCTGCTCTAAACTTTTTTTTTTTTTGGCAGGCAAACCTGTATCTGTTTCTTAGGAGACTTTTTTCACACTCCGTTTGATATAAAGATGTTTGCTATGTCTGAGTTAGTCACTCATAGCTTTTAATTTTCTGTGTACAAAATTACTGTCAGATGGTCATTTTGTCACAGTTTTAGACATGTAACTGTACATGATCAGAAGCAGGCTGTATGATGTTCTGACAGCTATCTTCTTATATACTTTTAAAGATAAAATGTCTTAACAGGATGCATGCATTATATGCCAAAAGCTTCATAGTCTGTCCACAGATAATTAAAAAAAAATGATCACTTGACCCCAGACAAATGAGATGCTACCAGACACAAAGATGTTTAATATGCTGCCATATTATTAGATTTCTTATTAACCATTAACACTCTACAAATTAAATCTATTAATAGTGCATGACTTCATTGCCTTATTAGAAACCTAGTTTCTCTATTCACTATCTTGTTTTTTTAAAGAATATATGGGGGGTGATCCAGACATGGGTTCTGTATCTGTATTTCCTCTGAATATGTCTCCTAATTCTTTCTTGTCCAAATACACACATATATAATGAAGTTCAACTTTTTAATTGTAGGATTATTACAATTTAGATGGGTTAAACACCATTTTATCTCTAATTCTCCTCTTTCAAGAGAATCTTTAAATATTTTGTCAATATGCAAGATGCTTTGCAGTTTATTTGGATCTTCCTTTAAGTAAGTGTCAGAACTTGATAGCAGTCTGGGATGTACTGGGAAGCAGAATGCAGTTGTAGGTGGAAAACCTCGCTATCTGGATTCTTGCCCTCCCAGTGATGTGGGAAACTGTCCAGCTGAAGCCTTCAGAGCCCATCAGCTTTTGCGTGCTTCAGGTTGTGATAGTTCAAAGGATATCAACCGACCGCTCTTACCATATGTGATGACTACACTCAGCCTCACCTGCACAGAATAAGTGCCTTTGGCACTGAGTAAGGAAGGGGGAAAAAAACTATGTTAGATAACGCAATGTGATACTGGCAGCTGAGAATAACTCACGGGGAGGTTATAGAAATGACAAATAGTGCCACTAAGACAGGCACATCAGAACTGGCTCTTGTAGGGCCAACTTGACCCTAACGGGTTTCATGCTCAGAGCCATGTGAAAGGGGTCGTGCTACTTGCAAGTGCAATTCCAGTCTTCTGTCTTCCATGGAGCATGAGCTACTAATGCCTTCCCTGGCATTACATCTGATCCAAAGAGTTTATTGCCTTAACTCAGCTGGTTAACTGACTCTGCTGGAACCAGTCTATAAAGTCTGCACTGGGCTCTGCAGCACCGCATAAAGTCAGAGCCAGTTTGGGCCAGGGCCAACTAAAAAGCCAACTTGGAACCTGAAGGACAGGGAAGTGGGTGCGTGTTCCCACCTGGCTCCACATGGGACAAGCTAGAGCCTGGCAAGGCCAAGGTTGAGTTGGTGCTAATAAATTATGCCTAGCAAAAACTGCCTGTGTGTAGTCTTCTCCACAGAGAAGACTTAGGTGCTCTTCCCAGCTTCTTCTTGCTCCTTTTAGTCCAGCGAACAAGGTTATCAGCCTCGGTTATGCTAGAAGACAGAGGGTTGATAGATGGAGCCTAAAACACAGAGCCAAGGCAATGTGTACTAAAGTCTGCAAGCGCACGTGATCTGTATTTTCATTACGTTGTAGTCTGGCATCTTTGGGTTGGTGTCTAGAGGTGACACCTGTGTAAGATATTGTTGTCTTTCAGTGATGCAGTATGGTCAGTTGTAAGAGCCAAAGCTTTATTCTCTGCCATATAAAAATGATGCTGTTAGAGTTAAATGAACAAGCAAAACCCTTAATAGTCTAAAACTCAGAGAATGTTAGCAAGCTAATTACCTTTTCATAGGTTTATTCACATTTTTTATGCCTTCCTTTCTTTTTGGTTTTCACAATGAAAACAGACTAGGCAGTTTTATCTCCTCACTCCTACATAAGCACAGGGTAGCAATATTTAAGTTCTGAACAATATAAAACAAACATTCACACTTAGCAAAACTCTTTTTTATTGGAATAAGAGGGGAAAAAAAATCCATTGTGTTTGTTTTGTCTGTTTATTTTTTTTTTTCTGTCATACTAAAAGTGCTGTTCTAACTGATCCCATCGGTCTTGTTCAAACAAAATATTTTAAAAGTGCTTAATTTTAATTATGGCAATAGGGCTGTTGACTTAAAGGGGAGCTTTATTGAGCCCTTATTATATAATTTTATTTTTAGAAGTGCATCTCTCAGTATGAACATACAGTATTTCAGTGTATTCTAATAAGGACTTCACACATTGCTGGCTTACAGCTTGCCTCATTTAGATTTATTTATTACTTACAACTTAATGTAAGGAAGAAATTATTTAGACAATAATAAGTAGCAGTCCTTTCCAGCCTTTTTTGATTTGTGAATCCTTATGGGTGTGGATCCCTCGAGAAACTACATGTATGGAGATTGTTTAGGAGCATACATGAATTTGCTTTTTCTTTTTTACCTTTTATGGACCGTTCAGAAGCAGTTCATACATTGCTTCTTTAGGGGTGGAACAGCGAGTTGAAAGTCACTAAATTGAAGTGTTAAACCTTTTGAGGAGTTTGGTTTGGGCTTTTCTGTTATTTTTTTTCCATGAAGACCAGGAATAGTTTCATTTTAACCGATTTGTTCAACAAAGCTTACTTTTCTCAGATCCAAAATGATCAGATTTTATACCTTCACGGTATATTTCCTTAGCTCGTCCTTATTGTTCATTAATACCTTGATGTAGACATCACTTTTTCCTCGTATCTTTGTTTTCATCTATAAGCTGCAGGTTATATAGGGGTTCCTGCACGGGCAGAAGTCTGATTGCTGATGGTATTTTGCTGAGGCAGGAGGGCCTGCCTGTGTGAAACAAGAAAAGGATCAGATCATGGTTCCTGCATTTCTATCACCTTGTTGTTTTAATCAAATTAATTGTTTACCTCTCAGTTTGTTATCTGTGGCTGTAAATTGTGACTCTTCCTCTTTTAATTTTCATTACAAACTTTCAAAGACTTTTTTCCTTTTTTGTCTTGTTTAATAACATGACTATAAAAACTTTTTTTATATTAGAAGAGCTTAAAATCTGTATTTGTGGATTGTATGTGTACATATTCCTGGCATTGTTTAAACGTTTTCTAGCAGCAGAGGATTTCTTTTAAACTAGATTTTTGTTTGAAGAACATGTAGCTGATCCTCTGGCTACAAAATTAATTATGTTAAACTACTAAAACAGGCAGTCCATTTGTTATGTTTTCTTTGTTTTGTGAGTATTTGCCCTATTGTTAGAGAGTAAATATTTTGAATCGTTGTGTGTGAATCTCCTATGAATAATGACTGAAGATTTTACATCTTAAGATTACAAATTGTCACTTGTATAAGTTTCTGTTTTCTGTTACAGGTTGGGAACACTAGTTAGCTGTTGTATTAGAAGCAGTTGTTTACACTTGTGTACACTATCAAAACACAAACCTCTTGTGTTTTGATATAAATTCGCATGAGATGGTGTGTGTGGATTTCCCTTTAGTGATGCCTGTTTTCTTCAGCTTTTACTAACAAGAGTTCCATTAATAACTGACTGCTTTTACTTTTCAAAGGTACTGCAACAGCCACCTGCAGGTACTTGGCTTTATACCGAAAAAGGAGAGGAAGAAAAAGAATGATCCCATAGAGGAGGTAAAGGTCAGGCAGATGGATACTATGGCCTTCAGTCTGACAGTGCCCACCCTGGCCTTGAAGATGCCCAATGGACTGGATGGGATGTCGCTCTCCCCTCCAGGGGCTAGGCTTCCTCTCCACTACCTGGAAGCAGAATTAGAAGACCCCTTTGCTTTCAACGAGGAGGATGATGACCTAAAGAAAGGGGCAACAGTGAGGAAAAAGTTGCAGAGCAAGTTGGCTCAAAACCGGCAGCGCCAGAGAGAGACAGAGATTTTAAAAGTTCGCCAAGAGCACTTTAGCCCCCTTCCTGCACCTTTGCAGCAGCAGCCTCTGCAGCAGCAGCACTCCCATCTGCCACCTTCATCAGCTTCGTTAAAGCCGACAGGGCTACCGCAGGGCGTAGTCTGCAAGTCACCTCAACCTCCGAACACCAGCCTACCAATGCAGGGAGTGGCACCCACCACACACACTATAGCACAAGCCCGGCAGTTGTCTAACAAGAGACCTCTGCCTCTCCTGCCACCCGCTAGGGCTCCTGTCACGGACCCTCCAAGGACTGATCGGGTCCTCATGAAAGCCACAGCCTTCTCTCCGCACTCGTCCTGCATGAGCCGGCTACAGAGACTGGTGAAACTGTGCACTCGAAAACAGCAGCTGGACACTGATCTGTTTCCGCATTTAGGTGGGTAGATAGCAGATATACTGCCTGCTTATTTTTTAACCTGAAACCAAAAGACAAAAGGGGAATGTCTTCCTAGCTCTGTCCTGCATTCGTGTGTGGTTCTTACAAAATAACCCTGAAATAGGTAACCCCTTGGTATTTTCTGCAGCCCTGTTCTCTATGAAGGGAGTGCCTGGACCCATTGCATATGGTTTATGACATTTTGGTTGTTTATTCTTCTTAATGTTCTGTTAGCCATTTGAGAAATCAAACTGAGATGTAGAAAGCTTTGCTTGGATGATACAGACATCGTACAGAAGGCTTGCAGCTTGAGTAGTAAAGGTGGCACAGCTGTACGTACATCAGCGGACAAAGTTAGATTGAACGTTAAATATGTGACAAGTGTACATTACAAAATGAGTGCAAGTAGAAGTTTGGAGATTTGGCCCATTGTTCTGTGCAGATCCAAATTTCCAGTTGACTTGACTGGGAAAATTGGAACAAAAGAGGATTTTTATTGACTGGGCCTGTTCTGGGCTCATACAGAATGCAGATGAACAAAAGCAAAAGGTTACTGCAGGAGGGTAGCACCGTTACAGAGGTAATTGGAGGGGTGGAGTCTTGTCTGCATACCAGTGCAGGAATAGTCTCCTCCTTACCTATTATGTAAAAACTGTAATAATCAATTGCTGCTTGTGAAAATGTAAGTAATTATAACCAACTTGCTGCTATGGTGGTAGTGCTCTATAAAGCTTTAAAAAGGCAGCTGACTTTGTGGCTTATTTGACTGATTATGAATACAGACCTAGGTACACCTAGCTGTCCTTATTATCTCCCTCACGTTCCAAAGTTGCCTTACTTTTCTGCTTAGTTTTTGATTTTACTTCTCTAACAAGTGAAGTACTGCCAGGGAAAAGGGAAACATGAATCAGTGTACGATATTAGAGCAGGAATGCCATTTATGATGTCTAAAAAAAAAAACTTCAAATAAATCTGGATGTTCTTCATGTAACATCTTATTTAATTGCAAACATCTGTAATTTTTGCTATTTCAATTAACCTTTTTTTAATTTGCTGTTAAGATCTGCCCTTTGGCACTCATGGGATAGCTTGACTATTTGTTCAGAAGATAATTAGCATCCCATAGCACGTCTCCAAAGGACGTTGTTCTTCAGAAAACTTCTTTGATGGTCCTACGTATAAGCAGGTCTTTTGAGCAATGGCAGCTCCAGAGGCAATTCTGAGGGTCACAGACCCCAATAGCTTGACAAGTGACCTGCATTTTCAAAGACTGTAGAAAGATCACTTTCGGTGTTTAATGTTTTACATTCTCAAGTGGTGTTTGCACTGAAGAGAATATATTTTTCTAAATAAGAGGCATAGTAGAAAAACTGATTAGACTCATAAATGTACACTTATGCAGATGCATAATTGTATGTGTGTGCAATTAGAACATTTTATATTTGGCGAAGTAATGGCATTCACATATTGATTATGTGAGAGTGGAAAATATATTTGTTATTTCTTCATAATATGCCTTAATAGTAAAGACTAGTTATGCCAGTTCAGAGAATTTCAGCATTTCTGTTTTATGATAGAGGAGCACTAGAGATGACTGCACAGAATCTTTAAAAAGATGCAGCCAGTTTTATGTGTACCTACATCAGAGCCAGGTAATTGGATATTAATGTAACTGGAGTCTTCAGTGTGAGTATAGCTGAATCCGGATTAGATTCTATTCCTTCATTTCTGCAGTGCCCACTAGAAGCAAAACAATGCAACCTCTGATTTTATTTTTAAACTTTGCCTAAGTAATTTGTTACATGGTATGAACTGTGGACGTCTTTATCCCATGATTAAGTTGATTTTTCATTCCTTCGTGGAAGGGGCAAATGTAAAAAACCATTTAAGTTGGAAGTATAATTCTGGCATTTTAGCAAATATCTTAAGATGTCTTAATTTAGTTCAAATGCATATCTTAAAAATAGGAACCAAGCATAGAATTTTCAGGATGCTGAAGTTCCTGAAAGATAGTGTTTCTGATATTTCTGGTTTGTGTTAAAGTGTTGCTTGTAAATGATGCAGGTGCTCCTGACAATTGTATTCCATGAGTGTGTGTGTATCTCTGACTGTGAAAGTAGGTGACTAATTACTGATGCATTTCCCAAATTCAAAGCGTCTGACTTCAGAATAATCTCAGATATATAGTCTGAGATTATTCTGAAGTAGTTTATTTGGAGCAAAAATAAAGCACTCCTTAACTCTATCCCAACTGCTGCCTCATTTTCGAGGAGCACACAAGAAAGTGAAAAAGTAGTAATGCTGGCTTGTAAATGCACCTATGGGATTTTATCTCACCTGCTGCAAGGAACTGGCGAGAATTCCACTGGATATGAGAGATACAGTAGGGAAACTGCAAAAGATAAAGCTCCAGTTAAAATGTTCCACCTGAGAACTTACTGGACTGTTTCTGGCTGTCCTGTTCAACAGTTGTGTTTAGCTTGATGAACTGAGGCTGCTGGTGCACACAAGTTGATCCTACTGCATCATCATTAAGCAAAAGCATGCTGCTTAGTAAAAGTGCAGGAGTATTTGCATCTCTCTTTAGCTCTCTTTTCATGCTAATGCGTGCATTTGGCAGGCAATTACAGAGACTGAACAGAGGAACATCCCGTTTAGCTGTGTATCTATCTGTCCATGCTGCTCTGTCTTACGGTTTTCCTTTTCTTCCTGTGGTTTGGCACAGAGCAGGGGTCAGAATATAAACAGAAATGAAAGTGGCCTATTTAGATCATATAGTATTAATTTGCCAGGCAGTCATTTTTTTGTGGCAGGGACTTATCTCTTACCTTTTCTCTAAAGATTCCATGTGCTCTTGGTATGAAAGCTTGCAATATTTTTCTGTGGGGAAGAAAGCTGTTGATTTTTTTTTTTTTCCACTGTTTATGGATAAAGAAGCCAATAAGGATTTGAAAAGGAAAACTCCAATTTGACAAAAATCGGTGCATGCTATTTGCACACTGTAATGGAGCTGTTACTGTAACTTTTCCTGTGTAATTGAGAATGTTATATTATTTAATCAAACATAATTATGCTCGTGACTATACTACACATTCATCTTTTGTGCCATGGGTTGCTTAGAGACATATATGAGATGGATACACTTTTCATCCCACTTTCATATTTTCAATTCCCTTAGGGCTGGATTGGTCTGAAGACAGTGGAGAAGAGTTGGAGGATTCAGAGCAAACCTCCCCTTACCAGGTTGCCTGGTCTATCCGAGAAACCCTTGGCTATGAGAGACATGAGTGAGTATGATTCTTTAGTACTCATGCTGGCCTTGATGGAATAAATCATGTAAATGTGAGCTTCACTTCAAGTGGAGTCTGTGGAACCTAAGCCCTTGTTCAAGTGCTTTGCTGAAACAAAGGATTGTTTGAACTCATTTGTTTGTAAGAGCTATGAAACAGCTTGTTGCCTTGTGTCCCAGTTTCCACCTAACTTAGAGACCTTTGTGCAGTCTGCTATCAGAAGGATGCATCAGGAAAGATCTTAAGCTTATTTGCCTAAATTTAATTGAGTTTAGTGGGATTTATTCATGGACTTGTGTGCCTTGCTGAGTAGAGTTCTTTCCTGAATTAGAACCAAATTAAGGGAGTTGCTGTTGGTTTCTTGGAGTTGTTGTTGGTTTCTTGTCTGTCCTACTATCTGTGAATAATTTTGTAAACTTCCTACATTTTACTCATTAATCCTTATGGCAATTGTGCAGGATGTTGTTTTAATGTGGGGTTTTTTAAGGGCATGACATTTCTTTTCATAATTGTTGAATAAACCTCTGTCAAATAGTTGGGAGCATTGAATTGAAGTGACGTGATTGAAGGGATAAGCAGAGCAGGTTTTAGCTGCTGGTGCAGAAAGGCTTACAGCAGGATATGATAATATATGTCTATTAATAATAATGTTGAGGTGCAAAGTTAAAGCAAAGCATCCCAAGCATGCTATTGTAATGAAACTGAAGCATGTTGATAACAAAAGAAAATTGGGGTCTCAATAAAGTTTGATTGTATCTTTTATAATGTGATTCTCTCTCACTATGCAACTGGACTTCCTGATACTACAGCACTCTCCTATTTGTATGATTTTTAAATATCACAGTTAGAGTAATGATGTCAATGGAATGTTATTTTGTTACATGGAAATTCTGAAACTTACTAGAACTTCTTACCATCTCTAAAGATTGTCATAGAATCATAAAATCATTTAGATGTCATAGAATCACTAGGTTGGAAAAGACCTTTGAGATCATCCGTAAAGTGAACAACAAAGCTGTATCTCTGTCATCAGGACAGACACAAGGCTACTAAATTCTGAGAGCATTCAGTGAATCAAAGCTTAGTAGCAGTGTGTATACTTCGCTTTTTTAAAAGAAAGTTTTTTTTCTGTTATGAATGACCATTGTTTTTTAGGGCATCAACCGTCAGAGAGATGGTGAGCTTTCACAAACATTAGTTTTAACTTAAAAGACAGCTTCTAAATAAACTGTTCTAGGAAAAAATGAACAGACATTCAGAGTTTTAAATCATACATAATTTTCAAAGCAGATATATCTATTAAATAAATTCTGTTACACTCTTCTGTCTTTGACATTTGATCTGGTTCTTCCATAGATCCCTGGGTTTTTTTGTCAACTTATAAAGGTCATCTCTGTGTGTTTTGTCTTCTATTTGTCTTAACTTCCTTTGGATTCTTCGTACTCTTTTCACATACCGAGAGAAAATAATACCTTGTCTTGACATTTTCTGTTCTATTCTAGCATCGTATGCACTTCAATTAAACACTGTCTTAACTAATCACAATGGATAAATTTTTGTATGGTACTGGCTGCTTTTGTACTGCCTGCCCAGTGTTAGCTCTTCAACAACTTTCCTAATTTTGTTTATGTGTAAACATTGATACATTCACTTGATGTCAGCCTTCTAAAACTTTTAATTCCTATTCTGCAAGCTTCCGTAGAGGTTTTTGTTACCTGAAATATTTCACTTTGACACTTTTGCAATGTGTTCGGTCTGCTGCTAAAGATGAATTAGTTCAGACTACTTCTTGGGAGGTTTGATTTGTCAGAATGACTCTGTCTTGCTAATCTGGTGGTACAGACTGGTGGCTCCTAACTTAGTCAGCCAATGACTTGTTATGGCTCTGAATTTTGGAGGCTAATTTTACCAGAAAACCAATTGAGATTGTTTCCCAAAACCTTTAGATGCTGAAATCACATACCTAAACCTATGGGAATTTATTTACTGTTTTTCATAGTAAAATTAAAGCTATTTTTTCTCTGCTCATTTGTGTCTGAGCTTGCAGTCCCTATGTGAAAGGGATAACTCTCCACGAGCTAGCTCCATTCTGTCCTTTTCCATTTGGCTCTGTGGAAGACAGTGGGAGAGATGCTTCTTAGAACGGATTAGTAAAAGAAAGTGATCAGTTAATTTCTGCATTACTGGACAGCTTGTTCTCACCATTTGTGGTTGTGTGATTGTGGGGGGAATCCTCTAACTTTCTGCTGAACTTCTTGTGTGATACTCTAGCTGCTCTTAAACTTCAAAAATTTACCAGATTGGTTTAAAATTAGTGTCTTAACAGTAATACATTTTTGAGTTTACTTGCCTTCTGGCCTTTTAATCTCTAAAATTCATATTGTTGCAGTCATCTGTGGAAACACAGGCCAAATGTTTGCTTTTATTATTCTGTCCTTTAATTTTGAAAAATCAGGCTCCTGTGGTTGCAAGATTCCAGGATGCAGTGCTTCGAGGCAAATATTAGCGCAGGAGTTGGCACCGGGCACAGTGCAGGCAGGGTGGCTGGCAGGGACAGCCGCTGGGGTGGGAGGAATTCCTTGTGGGAGCAGCAATTTGGAAGGAAAGCAGGGGCTGTTTCCTGCTGCAGATTAGTGAAGCTTCCCCCGAGATGATTCAACTATTGGGTCTTGTAGCTTAGAAAGTACTGGAAAACAAATTACTTTAAAACAAAGTAGTTTTTCACTTCCTGAAGTGAAATATAGATAAGTGAGAGTTTCAAGTAGTGAGTTTGAAAAGGGGGTGTGAGGATTAGAGTCCCTTCTCATACCGGCTCTCTCAAAGGAGCAAATACCAACACTGTATTGTCAAAGTTGGATTTAATAACTCCCAATAACTAGAAGATCTAAAAGGAAGAAGGGAAGGTTCTTCAAATCCATAAGGAGGGTTTTGAAGTACAGTTGCTGGTGTGTCTCAGAGTAGAGAGCATATTCTCCTGGTTCCCTGATGGTGCCTTTTGCTCTTCCTTTCTGCAGCTTTGTGCTGCCTTTGTTTTGTTCATGAACACTCAGGAATAATTCCCCTGATGTTTACACATGACAATCTTAAAGGGAAGGGTTGGGAAGAAGTGTTTTGGATTATCAAATGGTTTGCGTGCACTTTCAGAAATTTTTTAAAAAATGAAATGCTACATGTTATGTTGAACTTCAGAAGTTATAAATGCAGTTTAAGAGAATAAACTAAACAGAAGTTGGTAAACTTGTTTATGAAAGAACAACAATAAAAGTACCTTTCAGTTTCAGTACTTGTGTAGTGAAAAAAAAAAAGAAGGTGTTATTGTGATTTTTTTTATTTCTTTGAGCATATAAATATGTTTTGGTTAATCTTACTGGCCCGGAAACAAAATTCTGAATAGACTTTCAGAAACTGCCTCAAAATAAGCCCTTGTCCACTGCAGGTATGATTTCTTTTTACATCTTGTGTGTATGTCTTTATCTACTCTTTTAGAATGATCTCATAAACTGCAGTTCAAACTATTTTAATATGCCATGACTTTGTTCTGTCTTTTTCAATGGGAGGGAAGTAAAAAGTGTCAAACATTTGCATTTAAAAACACTCTTTCCATCCCAAAGAAACGCTTCCCCCGCCTTCCCCCCCCCCAAGAATATTCCTGTCTTTTCTTAAAGTTAATTTATAACCATAATTAAGATTAAATCAGTATCTCTGCAACTTTGTTTAAAAATCTTGGCACGGAGCAGTAATGAAATATCTTAGACCTACCTATATTTAACTGATCCCATTCACATATTCCTGTTTTCTATTAATACGTTGGAAAAGGGAAGATTATATTAAATAGCACACAATTAAATTTTTCTAAACACTTAGTTTTTCCCAGTAGGCATTCTTTCCTAAGAGATCTTGAAAGTGTATTTTCATTTTCAGTGTGAAAATATTTTAAACATTACATATGTTGAATATTTTTAACAGGTTGTATGTGCTAAGCATTTAATTGCAGAGGTTAATTACTTGTAATTTATGCTTCTAAAAAATAATCTGTAATCTGTTTTAATGAACAAAATGCATAGTATGGTTGACTTTACATAAAACTTTATGAAAATGTGCATTTGTGTCAAGGCAGTGTTTGCTCCTGTGGAGTTTTTGTGGGCAGCCTTAGTGGAGATGGATGCAGTCTCTCTTAAATTTAGAGCATGCATGTGAGTGGAATAAGATTTTCCAGAAAGGAAAGTAGGTCTTAGTCATACTGCGTTTCAGGGACAGCTATTCTGCCTGCATTTCTGGATCTTACTTTATTTAGTAAATATCATGGCCGGTGTTTCGCATCTCTTCTATCATCAGCTCGTTGTGGTCCACTTTGCTGTGTGCAGGTTTGGATGTCAGTTCATTCAATCTCACTGGCCAGGCTCTGCAGTCTGAACCTTGGGAGCTTTTGATTTGCTTCATTTGTTTGGACTTGTTTTCTTCCCCTGCCCTTCCTTTGCTTTACAGATAGGAAAGTTAGCAAAAAGTTTCTCTGTTCTATAAGGAAAATTAAAGGGAAAATTGAGCAAAGTCTGCTTTGCTTAGATTCAGTGCACGCTCTTTGTTGCTCCATGAACAAAAAAATCATTCTGCAAACTAGTGCTTGTTGTGAAGGACTTCTGGGTAGCTTCATGGACCTTGTTTTTCTAACAAGTCCCAGTGATGATTTTATTATGCTTCATGATTTGTACTTCTTTTAACTTAATGTGTTGTCGTGGTTTGACGATCTTATTGATATGTGCCTGGACATTCAGAAAGTCAAGATAAACGGGAAAAGGCTTTCTTAAGCAAACAAAAGAATTGGATCAGTCCTTCATCTGGTCATTGCTGGTCCAATTTTTCCCTCAGTATGTTTGGAGTTAAATGTGAATTTCGTCTACAAGGCTGTACTGTAACTCAACTTTAACTCTGCAGCAAAGGGAAAGTAGTATCAACTGCTAGCTGTGTGAGTGTGCCTTTTGGTTTAGGAAGGAAAACACCACCTGGCAGAGTAAGAGGAACTGGAAAAGGTCAGCACTTTTGGTACTTGTTAGAATTTGACCATCTTCTCCAGCATGACCTTTCTTAAATAAATTTCTACGACGTAGTTCCCCCACCCTTGTCCTCTCCATTAATTGCACTTTGATTTAAGAGTTTGTCTCATTTGCTGAGACATTTACAGTAAATAAAGGTTAACAGTATAGATTTTTTTTTGAACAGCAGGCTCCAGACATTTAAATGTGTCAGACTTGGTGATAAATTGATGTAATCTCTAATAATGACATACTAAGAAGGGTAAGTACCTTTAGAATTCAGAAATGATCCTGCTCTTACCATTTCTCAAGCACCCCTGCCTGATTTCAGCCTTTGGATGTTTGTGGGGCTAGAAGATGGATGCCAATTTATCAATTCTATTAAAATGACAAATGAGCTTCCTTGGAAAAAAAAATACTTCAAGCCCATTTGTTTTTATTTTCCCTTCTTCAGGTCCGATGATGACAATGCAGATGACAGGAGTTCCAGGGTGACCAGACTTTGCACTTACTTTCAGCAGAAATACAAGCACCTCTGCCGCCTGGAGCGGGCAGAATCTCGTCAGAAGAAATGCCGGCATACACTCCGGAAAGCCTTGCTGCAGGCGGCCAGCAGAGAGCCGGAGCGTGCTGGGCAACTGATACAAGAACTCCGAAGAGCTACTTGTGCTCGTACCAGGTTAGCCTTCCCCTGTGACTGCAGTAACCTGGGGACTGGAGAGGGTGGAGATGGGCAGAGTATCCAGCAGCTGAAATGCTGAACTCTGAAACTGGTAGGCATGCACAAGGCAGAAAAACCATGACACATAAATGCCTGTCAGTGGAGTAAAATAAACATAGCATACAGCATTTTCCATGAAGACAAGCATTTTCCAGCTTTGTGTTTTAAAATGTGGATTGTTTGTTCAGCAGTATCTGGGCCTGATTTCTTAAATGTCACAAAAGAAGTTAGTGGCCTGCTAAAATTTATACTTACTAATTAATTTATGTATTTTGGCTGCCTTCAAATATTTGGTACTTTATTAAGCCCAGTTCTTTAGAAGGCGTGCAGTATTGTCTGCAGTTCACTGCTTCAATTCAGATTCCATTTTTCAGACAGCTTTTTTTGAAAAGTCTGTACCTCCTCTTAATTCTTGTCCCAGCAAATCAAACTTAAGCTCATGTTTTTTGTTAGATTTAACTCAATCTAACATTAAATGAAACTTGGCAACAAAATAAATATCTTCTAACAACTCTGAAGGTTACCTTCAGTGGGAATTCTTTTTAGATAATGTCAACATCCCTCCAGCTCTCAGCATACCGAGAGTTGGTTGATTCATATTTGTGCAGAAACAGAGTAAGTCTGAACCCTGGCGTTATGTCTGGGGTATTAGCATCATCCTTTTGCTGTTGTGGTTTTGTTTTGCAGGATGTGTGACTGTGAGGGGTAGGGGGTGCTAACATGAGAGGCAGGCTGGAGCAGGGTACTGAGAATATGTTCTGGTTATGGGATGCTTTTGTTTCTGGACAGTGGGCTGTGGTTCATGACAGTTGAAGGGTTTATTGTTGGGGAGGTGGAGTGATGCTGAAGAACTGCTCAGAGGTGTAATGTAGAGCTACGTTAGTAGTTTACAGAGCTGGTAAATGTCTCCAAACCTAAACTACAGCAAAACCTTATCAGAACTGTCAAGCTCTTGCTATTTTTTTTCCATTATTTTTGCCTTTTACTACACAAAAAAGTTTACATTTTTTTGGGTAGACTCGCAAAGCCAGGTATGCTGGTCATCACTGCTCTGTTTAATTTAAGTAACCACAGAGTCTTTTCAGTTATGAAATTTTTCACAGGTGTAACATTGCTAACTAAAGCTTTGCTCAGTCAAAGTTCAGTTGATGACAGAAATGGCTGAAGGAAAACAGGCTACAGCCAGCTTTTTGTCAACCTAGAAAACAACGTGTACTGTGGCCCTGGAATCGCCAGCTTTATCTACATGAAGGTGACAAATGCCTCAAGAGCAGGCTAACACCGAGCGAGCTGTGTAATGCTTGCGGTACTCATCCACACTGCTGTCTGGTTGCCTGCTTGCAGCTCAGGCTCAAAGCATTGAGGCTCTGCTGAGGAAGCGCTCAGCTCCGGGCACCTGCTGGTGGATTGGGGTGTAGCACATTGATGAAGGAGGGCTTTTACCCATGTTGAGCACGCTCAGGCTCTGCCACTCCAGAGCTTAGTCTAAGTTTGTCTGAGCACATGCTTGCATGTAAGCTCTGGGGATGCTCAGCATGTTTTGATTTATGAACAGGCTTGAAAGTGCACTTGACTGCCTATGTAGGCATACCCAATACATTGTATTCTAAAGATTGACTTCCTTTTAAGAGTCACCTGTGTTGACACTCACCTACTGCTGTCTTTGGCTCTGTTGCAGTGTGTTGTAATACTTACATGGTAGTAGCACACAGCACCTCTCATTACAGTTAAGGCCCTGTGAAATAAACAGAAATCCTGTTACTGCAGTCACTCCTTCACCTGTCATTGACATCTATTCTGTATCCCTGGGTAGAGTGTGGTAATAGCGTGTACCCATCTGGATCATGACACACACATGTGTGTTGTAATTTTTCATCCTACTGTGCCACATTCAGTGCAAGAGTTGTGCTAAGTAACCACCTGAGACTGAGTTTTTGTCTCTAAACTCTTTTATGCTTTTTTTTCAGCACAAGCCAAGTGAGGCAGAGAGATGCAGAACCAACAACCTGTAGTGGGACTTCGAAGGGAGGACAGTGCACTAACAAGGCACTTCCATTCACCAGGCATTGTTTTCAGCGTATCCTCTTAACTCTGTTTGGGAGTTGCATTCAGGCATGGAAGATGTTCTCTTTTAGGGGGGTTTGTTTGTTTGTTAGGTTTTTGCATTAACAAGTATGTTTTCACGAAGAAATTTGTTAGCATATCATCAGCTATTTTGCTTTTAATTTGTCTGTGTGATTTTGGTCTGTAGACAGTGGAGATAAGTAGTTTGCCGCTGGTATCTATCGTAGTCACATTGTTTTACTTTGTAAGCTGTATTTAGTGGGTGCAAGAAGCATTTACAAAAATGATCATTTTTTACCAATGACTTGATACAAACCACATGGCTTTCAGCCTCCTGGCTTTCATACAGTTCTTGGTAGGTTCCAGTAGACTAACTACATATGGAGGGTTTATGGGGGAGAAGTTTTTACACATAGTGTAAAAAGAGGGCTTACAGTTATTAGAAAGATGGAAATCTGACACTTTGCATTGTTTAAAGAAGCAAGACGGGAGGAGTCACAGAATCCAAATTCTAGATGAGGAAGAATTGCCAATGCTGGGGATTTCAAGCAAAGCCTGAAAAGGATGCTAAAAGTCAATGCATGAAGGTCGCAGAAAGGAGGGAGCACATTAGATGTGAGATTTGGTTCTGAAGACTATGAACAGCCAGACTTCTGACCTGGAATACTTAAGAATTCTGCAGACTTTGTCTTTTTTGGTTTTAGGTGAAAAATTGTTGGCACTTTTGTTGGAGTGACTGCTTTTGTTGGAGCTTTTGGGTTTGGTATTTTTAGTGGCTAGAGCTTGTGTGTTCCAGTTGCTATCAGATTGCAGCACTTCAATCTTTTTGGTTTGCAGATGCCTTGTTTCTCTTGGTTGATTTTTGCAGGCCCCTTAAAAGTAGCCTGCAGAACAGTTCAAAACCTCTCTATGAGAGAGCACCATGGCATGCAGCTGTGTTTGGGATTTGCCTCATGATTCTGATGGTTTTTTCTATTTTTTGGAAGTTTAAGTGGTCTTGCTTGTTGGCGTACGTAGAGCGGAGAACTCAAGACTAGTTGATTTTGCATTTCTGCCCATTTTTTCCCTCTGCACTTTCTTCTCAATGGAAACAGTCTCTCCTAAAATGAGCAGAATCTTGGTTCTGACCCATCTGTCCAAATCTGCCATCTGGGCTGTTCTGCAGGTTTTCTGTTTCCTTTGTCCTTTCTTTTGTGTGTTAACGTTTTCTGAACGTACATAGTGATGTTGAGGTCTGAGAACTGTTCAAGGTGGAAGGAGTGCTTCTAATGTTGTTTCAAAAAGCACAATGAAATATCTGTTTGATTTGCTCTACGTCTGGAAACATTTTCACTCCTGCAGGGGATTTTTCTGAAGGAAATCTCAGCAAGCTTACGTTTGGATTTACTTGACCTTTCTGTCTGATTGCACATCTTTTTTTCAGAGGAGCAGGAAGGATCTTGAAACTTCTTTGTCTGTGCTCTAAAGATAAATGCCAAGAATGTACCTTAAAAGATTGAATTAAGAAATACTCTTTCTTTAATGTTTCAGTATGGATTGTCATTAGTCTGTAAGGAAATAGTCCTGTTGACTACACTGTTCCAACTGCTACTATTGATCTATTGATTAAGACTCCAGGAAAAGGCTTCTTTTTGCTAAGAACTCATTAGTGAAATGGCTGCTTCCATAAAACTATCTCAATATATAATAAAATCATTAGAGATTCTGCATGAATGCAGTTTTTCACTTTAAAAGTTGGGTTTAAGCCTTACCTAGCTTTGAACTTGAATAACAAAGTTAAGGTACTCATTAAAAATAGCATCTATGGACAGATAGAGTTGAAGGCTCTGATCTTCATCAGATTGATAAATCAAAGGGCGTTCATCCATTGTTGCCTTGTGTGTTATTCCTGATGCAGAAATGCACAGATATCTTATTGAACCGTTCTCAGCAGCTCTTCTCAAGTTGCACAGCCAAGTTTGCAGATGGTCAACAGTGCTCTGTGCCAGTTTTTGACATTACACATCAGACACCCCTGTGCGAAGAACATGCCAAAAAAATGGTGAGTACAAAGCCAAAATTGTAATTATTTGTGTATTCAGATGCAGGAATTTTAACCCCAGTCTTCCTATGAACACTTGCTTGACAACTAGCAAGTTTACAAACTTAAGAGCTTGTTTCCTTTTATTTTTCTTAAGAGTGTAAAACATACCAAACATTCCCAATTAGTATAAAGTAAGTTGTGAAAATCTTCTGCATACTTTTGAGGATATAATAAAGCATGCATGAGAGTTTTCTTCACTGGAAGAAACTTGATTCCTCTCTTGAATCAAGAAATAGAAAATCATTGTGAGAGATCCTGTGGTCATTTTATTTGGGGTAACTCCTGGCCCTTGGATCTGAATATAGTATGAGTGTGGTATGGTAAGAACACTGCATCTCAAACAGTCTCAGTACATGGGGCCCAAAATATTTTCTAGAGGAAGTGTAGATAACAATTACAAGCATACAAATAATGGTTTTGCTGCTTTATTTAACTTTTGATGACTATTAGAATTTATTTTTAACCTCCTTCAGGGATCTGTGCATCCCAGGGCAAAAGCAGTGGCCTACTACAAGTTGAGAGAATGCAGAAATTAAGATGATGTCCTCTGCTCTCCTTTTACTCATCCCATCTTCCAGAACAAAACTTTTAGGATAATTCACAAACCCACTTCTGTCTTGCCCGTTCTTCATGGCATTAGGTGTAAAACTGCTGTTTTGTTTTGTTCTGTTGTTGGGTTGTTGTGGGTTTATTATCATTGTTTTTGTCCAGCATCTCCAATACTTGTGAATTATGGAGTTTTCCGTATTAAAACGTGTCTGTGCTACACAGATTTATGTGGGATTTTCCCTCTATCCCAGGCAATATTCAATGAGTCTCTCAAGTTTTACTTCTGTAGCATATACAATCCTCTGCCATTCCCAGTATGATGGCAACTGAAAACTGGTGATGGTTTGATTTATTTTTTAATTGGTCAATGACTGCTGTTCAGAAGCAATGAGTTCTTAGTTGTTTACCCATATCCTTACCTTAGACCACAGTATTAATTCCGTTTCCTCAGTGCTCTCCATATTTTATGGCAGTGGGCACTTGAGGATGCTGGGTTCAGCTGCTGCACACTATCCCCGTTATCACCACCTCATAACAGTGTTCTGTTTTTTAATACTTACAGGAATGCTGCCAAAGGATACAGTTTTGCACTGATTTAGTTAGGGTTTGCTGTGATGATTTTTAAAGTGACACTGTGCAGTCTCCTATTTAGCATACCTCATAATTTGGTCTGTGTGATTTTTGCCAGTGGGATCAGTGAGGAAGGAAACAGCTTAATTTTCATAACCTCGCCTGGGTGTAAGTTAGCAGTCTCTGTTGGATTACACGTGAATGTCTGTGGAATGACTGGGGAAAAAAAGCAAGGAAAGTAATACTTGTTCTTAATATGGTCCCATTGCTATTGTTTTATTCCCAAAGGACAATTTCTTGAGAGGGGACAGCTCCCGTAAAGTTCAGCACCAGCAGCAGAGGAAACCCAGGAAAAAAACGAAGCCACCTGCACTTACCAAAAAACACAAGAAGAAGAGAAGGCGAGGCCCACGCCGGCCCCAGAAACCCATTCCTCCTGCAGTGCCGCAAGGGAACCTCACTATGCCTGCCAGTGTCTCACTGCCAGTAGAGATGCCTCACATACGGTCAGTGATAGCCCTGCCCCAGTTTGCCCACTGCAAGTTGTCAGTAGAGATGCCCCACATACGGTCAGTGATAGCCCTGCCCCAGTTTGCCCACTGCTAGTTGTCAATGAGCACTGTAGAAAGGTGCGATGTTGCTGTGCTGATCAGCATCTGGAGCGGGGCTAGAAATTGCATCTCCGTGTGACTGTTGAAAAAACACTTGAGTGAATCATTTTAGATTTGAGCAGTTATTGAGTTTGATGGATAAAATGTCTTGCTCCTGATGCCCTATCTTATGTATTTAATCAATTGGCTAAGTGTAAGCTTCTTAAAGAAACGTTCTAAAAGCATTTTTTTTCTAGGTGATGGGTGGAGGGGGAAGAAAAAGGTGTGGGGAAACATGCATTACAGATTGATATGTGTTCATAGTTGTCATTTGGAGGAATCGGAGTTGAACACTGGGGACTGATGGTATTTTCTGTCCAGGAGCCCCTCCACACCAGAGCTGAGTGCTGATGAGCTGCCTGATGATATCGCCAACGAAATTACAGACATTCCACATGACTTGGAATTGAATCAGGAGGACTTCTCTGATGTTCTGCCACGGCTGCCCGATGACTTGCAAGATTTTGATTTCTTTGAAGGTACTATTTTATTTTATTTTATGCTAACATGAACACAGTCAGTGAACTGAAGAAGTGAGTGTTTCTAAAATGCATTTTGAGGGTTTGCATGCTTTCCTACAGAGGTAATAAAGTCTGAACAAGGAAGTGTGCATTTGCTCTGTTGTTTGTGAGCTCTGAAGTAAAGCAGACTTTAAGAAGGCTAGTGTGTGTAGTTTTCTGCTTGCTCTTATAATTACCGCTCTGAAAATCCTAATTAGTTTAGTATTTTAATAATTCATTTTATGTTTTTACTGCCTGTCAGTGTTGCAGTTTAATCAAGAGTATTCTCAGTAATGGCATCTTTCTGCCATCGAGTGGGGCTGGATTCACAGTCAATGTTGGCCTTTGATAAAAGGAAAAGAGAGTGAGAATAAAATCTTTAAATACTTTTTTGAAACTAGCTTTTGATCAGAACTGTGCCTGAATTTCTGGATTCTAAAGCTCTGTACCTATGACATATAACAAAGAAATTAGAACAGCCCAGAGTTGGGGTATGTGATTTCTTTGGTCATTTTCTGATATGACATGACATCAGACTGTGTTTGAGTTGAAATTAAGCTAAATTATAATGACTGTGTAAATTTTAGGTCCAGGCTGTAATGTGGTAAGTAGAAGGGAGTTTGTGGAATATTTGTATTATTGCAGCATTGAAGAAAATCTTATTTAAGCATTTTTACTTTAGTAAGTTTGGGAGGCATCCTGTAGTATGTGGAAGAGGAGGGTGGAGAGAGGGAGTTCCATTGAAGAGGAAGGTGTAATTTCTTGTTCTTCTTATCTTGCTTAAATAGCGAACACTGGTGAATGAAATTTTCTGTGTACTGCAAGCCATTCTGGAAGGTTATTTTGCACTGCAGCTCTGTACTGAACTGTCTGTACATCTGCATCCTAAAAGTGCCAGTGCCAGGCTCACTGGAGGGGAGCACGCTAACTTCTGGTGTCCCTGTTTCTGCAGGTAAAAACGGAGATCTCCTTCCGACTACAGAAGAGGCTGAAGAACTGGAACGGGCCCTACAGGCTGTAACTTCTCTTGAGTGCCTGACTACCATTGGAGTACTTACACAGACAGATGGTGTGCCAGTTCAGGAGCTGTCAGATAGAGGGATAGGGGTGTTCTCTACTGGTGCTGGAGCTCCAGGAATGCAGTCCTTGAGTCGAGAGGTTAACACGGATCTGGGGGAGCTGTTGAATGGGCGTATAGTACATGATAATTTCTCCGGTCTGGAGCTGGATGAGAACTTGCTCCGTTCTGCTACCTTGTCCAACCCACCTACGCCCCTGGCAGGGCAGATCCAGGGGCAATTCTCAGCCCCAGCCAACGTCGGCCTTACTTCTGCCACTCTGATAAGCCAGAGTGGCCTTGGGGAGAGAGCCTTCCCAGGACAGTTTCATGGACTTCATGATGGCAGCCATGCCTCCCAGAGGCCCCACCCTGCCCAGCTGCTGAGCAAGGCAGATGACCTGATCACCTCACGACAGCAATACAGCAGTGACCATTCACACTCCTCACCCCATGGAAGCCATTATGATAGTGAGCATGTGCCGTCTCCCTACAGTGACCATATCACATCCCCTCACACCACATCTTTTTCTGGTGATAACTTGGCAGCTACCTTCTCAGCAGAGATGCCCATGATGGCACAGCACTTGCTCCCAACTCAGCTGGATGTGCCACTTAGTGGGGTGGTCAACCCCAGAACTCACTGGGGAAATCTTCCTGTCAATCTTGGGGACCCCTCTCCGTTTAGCAACCTTCTTGGTGCAGATGGACACCTCCTGTCCACCTCCCTGTCCACACCACCTACCACCTCGCACTCAGAGACCACACAGCCTGCCTTCGCCACTGTGACCCCCAACAGCTCCAGTGTGCTTCCGGGGTTACCGCAGACCAGTTTTAGTGGCATGGGTCCTGCCTCCGCTGAACTCATGGCCTCCACCTCCCCTAAACAACAGCTCCCTCAGTTCAGCGCAGCCTTCGGGCACCAGCTGAGCTCCCACAGTGGCATCCCCAAGGACCTGCAGCCCAGCCACAGCTCCATAGCTCCTCCCACGGGCTTCGCAGTGACCGGTGCCACCGCTACCAGTACCAATAACGCATCCGCACCCTTCACCACCTCCAGCTGAGCTTGTCTGCCTGGCTCTGTGCAGGTAGATGGGGGACCTGTGTTTTCTATCTTTCCTTTTTTCCTTTTTCTTTACTTTTTCTGTCCTTCCTTCCCTTTTTTTTTTAATAAGGGGGTTGAGAAGAAAACCCCTGCTTCAGTACTGACCAGGGTTAGCCCTCTGTGAACCTTGCTGTAGCGTTCACATGTGCTTGTTACGCACCGGTGCTCATTTATTGCAGGAAGGTTCACCGTTCCCCAATAATTCCTTAAGGATACAGCACAGTTACTGGATGTAATTGATCTTAGCAGTAAGACCTAGAAATGGGAAGATACCTCAGATTACTGATGCATGTTACTGTTTCCTAGGGTTTGGATCAGTGCTTGCCATCCTGTTAGCATCTGGTAGGAAGTTTTCCAGCGGGCAGAAGTCTCTTGATTATTTTTTTTTTTAATTATTTACTTTTTTCCCGAGGTAGCATCTGGCATGGAAAACTTGGCTGCACGCATTGATGTGAGAATGGTGCACTGAAGTCCTAAAACAAGATCATGGTTCAAGAATGAGTTTGGCAGTTTCTTAAAATAGTCTCTTGACCTCCTCTGTGTGCGAGTGTGTGTTTGGGGTGCAGGGAGCAGCAGTTCCTTTTCTTGTTTTGGTGGAGAAGTGGGAGTTGTCCCCTTCTAGAACTGGTCACTGTTCTTACTGCATGCTGATTTTTGTTTTTTTTATTATGATTATTTTTAATTCATTGAGTAGCAAGGGGATCAGTTGACTGGTTGCCCAGAAATCCGAAGGCTGATATGAAGTTAGCCCAGGGAGAAAAAGAAAGAAAACCAGAAAGATTGAGATAGATCATGGATTAGTGAAGATCCTTGTGCAGAAATTCCCTCCCTTGTTGAATTACTGTGGCCTTGTAGCATTGATGGTTTGCCTTTTCAAGTGTGGCTTTGTCCAGAACTCCTTGCCTGACAGGCTGACAGGTATTTCCCAGCTGAAACTGGAAGAATTTGCTTGGTATTCTGCCCATCCACACAAGTCTAGGTCAGACACTTTGGTAAATTTCAAATGGATGCATTTCTCAGATTATGTCTAGCTACTGAGACTTTCTTCAATAGTTTTTTTCCCTCCTGGGAGCCATGTGGTTTTTTTGACACTTGTAGGGTTTGATGCTCTGTATGGGAAGCTGAATGTACATAAGGAACTAGCAGATACCTATCAGCAGTCATGGCTAACCAAAAGAGAAATCACATCCTTCTGTCTGCAGGACAGTCTTGCTTTTACTGCCCACCTGCTAAAGGTAGTATTGAGACTCTGGTAGTAATGTCAGTTCTTAAAGAAAGGAGTCTGCTAGCTTTTAGATTATTTTTTTTTAGTTTTATTTTATGTTTTTTTAATCCAAGAGGTATCAGCAGCAGAAATTCTGAGGTGTTTATGTGCATCTCTATCAGGAGGGGAAAAAAGGAATTTGCTTGTGACGTTATAGGGCTCGAACTTGAGTGTAAAAGTAACTCCTACTTAATATAACAAGTCTGTACTCTTCTTGGTTTGTTTCTGAGATGCAGATGAGAGAGAACAGAAAATCCCACATTTCAGGCTCTTACTGTAGAAGACAGATTTCATTCTACCTTACAGTAAAATGTCCTACCTGCGTGTATTCTAGTCTAATTCAGGAAACTGAGATACCAAGCACATGTAATAAGGAGGCCTAATAAATTCTTTGAGCAAGGGATCATTGAACAAAGTTTAGTTGCTATAGAAATTAATTTCGTTAGCACTCAGGCCCACACCAAAATCTCTGACCCAAACCCCTCCTTCCATCTTGCTAAGGAACTAATTTAAATGGGATAGGTCTTGTGTCTTCTTACTATCGTAGCAATCACACTATCCCTCTTTTCTTGAAAGATTTGTCCTCCTTAAATATAAAGGAGTATGGATGATGCATATGTCATATGTTCTTTTCTGAAATTGCAAGTGTATGTGGGTGGAGGAAACAAAAATTATTTTCATGCTTCTGTTGTTATGAAGTCCTTATTTCATACTTGGTAAAATAGATCTTAATAATATAAGCCGAATATTTTTAAGTGGTGATTTAAATATGTTTGTAACATTTAAATGTTTTTAAATCATGTAAAAAGTTGAACTGAAGCCTATGAAATCCTGCTTGTGATTGTCCTGCTGATTGAGGAATGCCCAGTGGTATTGTGAAATGAGGCAAATCTGACAAGGCATTTATTTATTTTTGTATTATGTTCCCCATACTTTGTTGAGGAGACAACTGTTTGATTTGCAAATGATTTTCATTGTGTCCATATACCTTCTTCAATGTGTTTGGATGATTGGCTGAAAAAGAGTGGAGAACTAGTATACCAAATGGTTAATTCTTTAATCTGCTTGTGTATTCATGTCATTTTAGAGGATGTTAATTTCTATAAATTGGTTTCAGGGCTTTGGTCTTGAAGTCATTCTTGTGCCCATCAAACTTTAATGAAGCTGCAGCTAGTGCAGAGTATACTTGCCCCACATCACATTTCTCTTTCGTAGCAATGCCAAGGGGGAAGGGAGGAGAGGAACTGAGAGCCAAGTTCTGCTTGGTTGCGTTGGTATAGAGTACAGAGGAGCTCTTTGGTCTAAGGTCACTGTGAGTTTGTACTGGTCTAACTCGAAACAGAACCCAGCTCCTAATCTGAGCATTGATTTAGACAGGGAATTTCAAAAACTGTCAAAGCTATGCATGTCCATAATTCCCACTTGAAATCAATGGCTGTTATGTACCTGCATTCCTTTAAGGCAGCCTAGGATATCAACTCTCTTCCCTCGCTTAGACATCAATGTTTGTATATCCCTTCATGACCCTTCCCTGAAAAGTAATAACATAACATTTTTCAATAGCAAACTAAGTTTGCAATAAAGCTGCACTTTTAAAAATAAACTTCGGTTTGTATACATTTGAAATAGGAATCCCTCTGTCCTGTCTGACACAGAGTTCTGAAATGGGCCGCCACTCATGCCTTTTCCTGGTTCACCTCCTGTTTTTTCACTGCCGCCGATTTCATGGTTACAGCCTACCAAACAGTTACGGGTCTTGATCTTAGCTTTACAAGGTGGATCATTCCAGGTGGGCTTCTACACCCACACAACCTGTTGACTTCAGTGAATCAGTGTTACTGTTGGATGTGAGAGATCCAGTCTGAGAGATATGTGCAGCCAGAGATGTTTCACACCTCTTCCTCTGGGAAATACTGCAGGTCTGGTTAAGGTAGTCCTCGAGGCTGTTACTTAGGTGGTTCCTGAGTAGATCACAAAGGTTTTTGAGTATTGTCTTGTAAGCAATTAGCACTCTAATCACCCTTTCACCAAAGAGCCAGTGTAGCAATTTTAGTCCATTGATTTGACATGGTCGATACCTGTCGTGCCCTTTACGTGTTAACAGATGGAATAGAGCTAGTTGAACCTAATAGTTAATTTCTTTACATATGATTTGAGTTTTAAAGAATTGGAAAAAAATTGGACTTAGAATAAGATATCAGTAACATTATTTTTGGTAATAATAGCGCCTCAATTAGTCTTTGTACAAAAGTACTTAACACAAGGTGACCTTTGACAGTGTACAGCGGCTCATCAGGAGCAGCCTCATGCTGGCCTGGTGTATAAGGCATTCTGTAAGACATGCTTTGATGTTTCCTTTCACTTATGAAGACTTTACGCCAACTTTGAGGGGAGCCATATGCACTTAGATACCTCAAAGTTGATTTGTTCTTTGGCCTCATAATTACTATGATACAAGAAGATATATGTATGATACAAGAAGATGGAATGGATGCATCATTTTGTCTCCTCCTGCCTTCACTTATTCCAAGTTCTTACTTAGTGCCCTTCTCGTTAGTAGTATGCTTCTCCCTGTGGCTGGGCATAAAGGCTTTAAATCAATAATGCTGAGAGGTAGCATGGATAGAGGTCTGCCTCAGGTACTGTGGAGAAGACAGCAACAGCTAGATTTCCCATTTGATTCAGCAGGTTAGTGAAATGAGGATTTGCAGTTCTCATTTGGAAAGCATTGGAAGGCCCAGAGAAGCTTATCACCTGCTAGGCAAAAATCAGAGATGGTATTGGAAGTACAGATGCAAGGCAAAAAAGGCAAAGGAGAGTCACCCGTAATAGCAAAGAGAAGCTTTTTTTTTTTTTTTTTCGTTTACAGAGGGATGGGCATTAGTTGAAAAATTGTGAAGTTCTGTGTCCTGGTTTGCCCAAACCGTAACATTCTGTTGTGAGGTGTTAGGCACAGTGTGATGCCACTGGCTTCACAGGCATGTCCAAGGCAAAGGGCCTAGGACTGAACCTGCAAACCAGTAGCCAAATTCAGTTTGAATCACACTTTGCTGTAACCGCATCTAAATACAGCCTGGGATTGAATCTGCTTGCCAGGGAAGAAGGATCTCACAAAGGAATACAATAAACAGTGGACAGGTGTCTTCCTGAGAAACTGGTGCTGGTGGTTACGTACAGGAGTTGTTAGTCTGCTTCTGAACTCCAGCTCCTCCCTGAGCTCCTGCAACATCGTGGCTGCTGCATTTCCCTGTAGGCATCAGTAGGGCACCAGGGGTATTTCTCCCTGTCTGTGTGCTGCAGCAAGCTAAATACACTGGTGCATTCTCCAACCATATGAACCTTTGGGCAGGGAGGAGGGAAAAATTTTTAGAAGAGCCAGCTACCTGCAGTTGAATCTTTCAGGACTTGTAAGGTACAGGGATGGTGGCAGGAGGTGCTTTCAGCAGACAAACAATAGAAAACTTACCAGCAGTGATCTGCAGTGAGGCATTTGTGTGTGTGTCTGGGCAGCTTCCCTGGTGGGATGTTCCCTTTTGCTTTTGTGGTTTTACCATTACATGTGAAGGAGTCTCCTGTGCAGGCCTCTTGCAAGGTCTGCTGGTGGTGGAAATACTGAAGGAATAGTTTTGGGCTAATGTGCTGACCAGATCTTCAGGTCTTTCTGATCTTCTGGTCACAAGGTCTTTCTGATCTTTTGGGTAATGTTTAATGATAGCGTGTTGTGGGCTGCTTCTCGTACCTCTTTTATTTCCTTTCTCTCTACATTCTTCATCATTCTTTCTTTTATTCTCCTATTCTCAGATACTTCTCTAATGTAAGTAATGCCAACTGTTAAGTCTTCCGTGGTCCTGAGCGAATCTGACTGTAAAACGAAAAGGAAGAGAGATTCCTGCAATTAATAACGTACATTTTGGATGCTAGAACGACAGTGCAATAGATCAAAGTATTTCTCAGATCAATGAATAAGATGATGTTTCCCAGCCTGCCAATATGTCATGAACTAGATGCTGAGGGTACAACGTTGATCATGGGAGTGCACATGTTAGCAGTGAATGTGCAGGCGTTTTTAGCAAGAGTTTACCTTCTTACAGGTTCCTCGTCTTTGGAGAAGTGCATCAGTAGAAAGTCATGAAGAAAAATTTAAATTATTCTTTTTCATGCCTGCAGGCCCAAATAAAAGTAAGGAGGGTTGGTGGAAAAATCTACATTTGTGTTTACTAAACCTATACTTGGACTTTAGGAGAGGTCCAGTCATGAGAGACCTTAGCTCTATCAGGTAAAGTTGTGGTTGTGTCTTTAAAAGTAGACAAAAATGCTGTTGTTGGGAAAGAAAAGTTTGGTGGTGGAGGAGGAGGAGTTACAAAAGATGTGTCTTGGAACAATTTTCTCACTTATGTCTTCAGCCTTTTTTTAAAAACAACAACAGTGACTGCTTTGGGAGCTTTTCCTGTTGCTGTTCTGCTACTTTTCTTGATTGTTGGGTAATTTGCTTTCCCCTGTTTTACTCTGCTTTCACATACTCCTCCTCTGGCTACTATGGAATAAGGTAACACAGTGGAACCACGAAAGGAGAAAGTGAGCTTGGCTGTAGATTGACAGCAATAGTTGGAGAAGACTTTCTTTTTCTGTCTTCTTGAAGTAAGTGTTGGTACCTCTTCAGTCTACTCTGGCTCATATCATTTGGTTTGGAAGCTAACAGGATGAAACTTGGGGTTTTGACCTAAAACCATACTCACTCGATGTAGAAAAAAGCATTCTTCCTACTTCTTCCCCTTACTAGTCCCCCAAACACTCACACAGTGAGATGTCCAGAGTACCTGTGTATCGACCGCATACACGTGTTGAACTTGGTCCAGTAATGCTAATGTTTTACCTGCTTTCTGTCATTGTCAGCTGGTGCCCATGGAGGTGAACTCTGGATAGGTAACGTTCCCAGATATCCTCTGGAAAACTTTAACTTTGGTGCAGATTCCTCTGATGTAGCTAACTGCGATGGCGTTGGCTTCTACCTTGGAGTGGACTGATTTACCCTGAAGTGACTCTCTAACCTGCGTCTTAAACAGTGTAGTTGGTTCCGGTGCAAATAGATAAATAGATTCATTCTGAAGTGATGGACAGTTCAGTTCTCATGCAAAATAGCTACATCCTACCAGAAGGGGTTGAACCAGTTTCTCTGAACAGTGATGACCTTCACTGTACAGTTTTGGGTATGTCTCAGGGATTCCTTGTGGAAATAAGGGCAGTTAACAAACAAAAAAAAAAAAAAAAAAAGTAAATAGTTTTAAAAGTAAATAATAATTTAAGGTAGAGCGTCACCTAAGTGAGAGCACAAGAAGGAGAAATCTTTGTTCAGTTTTATAGTCCATGGTGTCTGGCTTAGGGACTCTTTCTCTTCTCGGGGCTCTCATCTCAAGTTCAACGTACAGAATCTTTTTCATCACGCTCAGCTTTAAACTTTTTATTTAAAGATTCCCTTCCCCAATGAGCTTTCAGAATACTTATTGTAGATTTTAAGAGAAATGGTATATTAATTTATGCTATTAACATCACCTCATAAATTATAAGTTTTATACTAAAGCTGTATTGAGTGTAATGAATTATGTTGCATATGTGTTTTTAATAGCTATA
>VZSZ01005787.1:192750-213075 GCA_013398815.1 Ibidorhyncha struthersii
AGCTATAAAATTATATACAAGCTTTTTTTGGAAAAACAAACTAGTGAAGCACCTTTTTACACTGGATCTTTGCCGTGTCAAGGTGTACAGCTATTCTTTGCTACCTTGCAGATATCTATATCTATATATAGATATATATATATAAATAAAATAAAATGGTATCCTGTATCAACAAAGCATAGAACTCTTTTTAACCCTTATATTACTGTTCCTATAACTCTTTTTAAATTTTATTTTGAGTGTTACATTCTGCAATAATTTATCCGTGGTTTGTACCTATGATTAGAATTTAGTTACAGGGTAAATAGATCAAATTTTAAAAAATCCAACTACTGTAGCTGGAAGTTGTGAACCAAGTTTATAACACCTTTTCTTTTTTTTAATGTATTTATTTCCAGTTAGCTTTGTGAGTTGGAATTTGAAAAGTCAGAACATTAGGAATCTACAGTGTCTTATTCAGGAATTCTTCCCCTCCTTTCCTCACAAAGGAATTCCCACTGTGACTTATAAATAGAATTAGACTGCTTGTGTGCATGTATGTATTATATATACACACAAAAAATATGCATTGGGGGGGATGTATGTGCGATGCGAATGTGTGTATTGTATGTAGGTCATAGTTTTGTAAAGAGAAAAGTAGTGGAGAGGTGATGGAATGTATTGTAGAAATGTGATTATTTAGTAGGGGGTTGTTATGTCCTCACTGTTGTATAAATAACTGAAACTCTCTACTACATAATCTTCTGTTATAAGGCTAACTCTGATATCATGTAAATTTTACTGTTTTTTAAATGAGTTGCGTTGAGCCCTGTTTAAAATGCCATGAAAATACCAAGCTCCCAAAGACAGCCTTTAAATAAAACAAATGGGGGAGGAGGAGAGATGGGAGAAACATGTTTTTCAGGAGAAACAGAAATGGGAAGGTTTGCATTTGGTGGGATGGGGAGGCATGGGAATTGCTGTTTCTTTGCAAATTAATACCCGAATCTCCTATGGTCTGACTTGGAAAATGTTGTCAATCAGTGTTCTTGTGTTTTCTAATTAGGTTGTAAGGGGCACTGTTTGTGGAATGATCTCCATTCTGTAAAAGGATCTAGTCTTCAAAGTAGTTTCTTTTCTTTCCTGAGGGTCTTTGCATATTATAATTTTGCCCAAAATTGCGTTGTGGGGTTGCAGAACAAAATACCCTTTCAGTCCAGGGAGTTTCACTGGTGCTGTGAAATTCTGAATTTAATTATGGCCACTTGACTTTTTTTTCGTAATTGAAGAAGGAAGATTTCTTTATGGGAGTTCTCACTTGAAACTGTGAGAAGTCAGAAACATTCTTACAGATTGGCTCACTCTTCATACTGTTCTATTTAGGCTGGAGAAAGTAACCTAATTGTTATTTATTCATACAGTATCACTTTTAATTATGATGATCCTGGTGACTTTAAAAATCTGTTTAGAAAAACAAGCTTCCAGTATTGCACAGACATTTGATTTTTTTGAAGTTTTTTTTAAGCAGTTGCAAATCAAATCTTAATTTTCAATTTATTTTTTTTTATAGCCCACCCTCTATCACTATGTTGGTACCCCCCAGTCATCCCTCCTCCTTTCCCCCTCCCCGCAATTTGTTTCTGGCACATATGCATACAAGTGAAAAGGCAGGGAGGTGGAAGTTGTCAGAGGCCTTTCCTTCTGCTTATTTGGTGGTAATGGGACTTAGCAGCATAAATCTTTTATGCCTTTATGGGGAAGAATAGACCCATTTTTGTGTATACCTGTACAGAGAGCTATATCTGTATATGAGATGTTGGTAGCACTTTGCTGAATGTGGACTTGCCCTCATGATATACAATAAATATGTATGAATGCAATCAATCTAAATCTATATGTACATGCATACAGATGTATAGATGGAATATACGTTGTATCACACACGTGTACATTAGTTGTAACATGAGTAAGTGTGTGAGCTAGAGAGAGACTATCCACGTAACATTCGTGTAACAGGTAAGCACTTGTGCCAAACAAGGTTCTTTTATTTCTTGGGATTTGGATGACATCAGTGACTGATCTGAGCTTGGTCACCATTGATTTGTGTTACCTCAGCCCTCCCAGTGGAGCTTCCTTGGTACATTTCTGCTTTTGTTTATTCTGTATTAATACTCGTTGAGGCCTCTTGCAATGCCGACCTCTTCTGCTTCTCTGCTCCATTGCCTCCATTCCAGCTCCTCCTTGTCCCCGCATCTCTACAGTTCCTCTTGCTAGCAGCAATCAGCTTTAATGGCCCAATCCAGCTCTGCTTATGCATTAGGGAAATTCTCTTGGTGACTGTTGTGGCAGCTGAATTGGGCCCTGAGCACTTGCTTGAACTTATGCAGAATTTCCCAGCTATTCAATTGTGCTTGAGTATGACTGCGATTTGATTTGCTCATGAACACAAACTTTTCTTAGAACCCGATGCAAAGCTTCCTAGCATGTTAAAAGGTTAGCCCAGCATTGTATTTTAGAGGTAAATGTTCAAAATGAGAAAAATGAACCCACCAAAAATTATCTTCGATTGTCAACCCCAGGGAGAAAAAGGGAGTTTGGTTTGTGTTTCCCGTAATGCAGGCAGTAAGCAGAAGGTAGCCCAGTGCTTTGTTCTGAGCAGTGGGGTTGTCATCAAACATATCCAGAGAAGCACAGCTCATTACATTTTACCATTAAACAGATTTTAAAATGAGCCGCAGAGTTGACCATTAACATGCTAGCACTTTGCATCTAATTGTGTATTGAATGATTTTGCTTATGCAAGTAAATTGTGGGTTTAAGTATTTTATGTTCTGTTTTCTGGCTAAATGGAGTTTCTATATCCTTTTAGCAGAAAGCAGCTGTCAGAAACCTGCTCAGTCACATTTAAGCACTGTTGAAACTCCTGACTCACTTAGGCTTTGGTTTCAGTGGAGAATGCTGCTCCAGTTCTGTCATCGAGCCTTACTGCATTCCACGTTTTCAGTATGGATATGGCACGATTTTTCTTGGCCACAATTCAGCCATGGAATTTTGTCTTCCTTGCATTTCTATTAGAAAAAGGTAACTGGTGTGCTGTTCCACTTGAGCTTTCATGCAATCATACACAATGGTTTCTATAATGCATATGTTCGGGCGTGTGTATGGGTATGTCTGTGTACTGTGTGTGTATAAAATGTACTTATACACACACATATATTACACTATTTCAGTTTATGTATGCGGAGAACATACCTGTTGGTTCTCTCCTGATATATACTCATGCATACCTATATTAAATATGTATATAGCGTGTAGATGTCCTGCATATACATGTGTATATGTTATGAACCTTGGTTGGCAATTTTTTTCCCCACTTTTTGCAAATTGCTGTCCCTTATGACATATTTTCACTGAAGCTGCATTATATAGAAGAAACGGAGAAATGTGTTATCAAAGTTTTATTTTAAAAAGGAGACTTAATTATCTAAAGCCATTTGTAATTGTCTTTTGAATTTTTACTAGAAGGGTTGTTATTTAAAAAAAGAAAAAAGAGGAAAAAAAAAGAAAAAAAGAGAAAACAAAAAACCAAAAGCAAGCAGACAAGCCCTTATTCCCACGATCACTTAGATGGACATAACGAGATGGAAACACGAGTTTCTAAGTATTTATTTCCTTCAGGGGTTTCTGAGGCATACTGTAATCGTATTCTGCCCCATCCCCCTTTTGTCCAATTATAATTAATGATTCACGGTTTCTTTTACACAGCTTTTTCCCTCATTACTTTACTTTCGTAAATCATTGTTCACCTCCTACATTCAATAGTACTGATATCACTAAGGAGATTTCATGTCCTTCTGTCCTTTTCAGGAGAAATACCAGTGCATCACTATTGTGTTACATTTTAACATACTTTGTGGAGGATGGATGTTTTTATTGAAGATGTCTGTAACAAGTCTTTAACTTATTTAATGTGAGAAGCCTTCATTGGAATCTATCGTTTGTTTCCAACGAGTTTCTGCAACTGTTTTTTCACCAACATATTAAGTAGTTCCCTTCTTATTTGATGCCTGAGGTTTTAGGGTTTGGGTTTATTGTTGTGGGTTTGGGTTTTGGGTTTGTTTTTTCCCTCCAGTTCCCCAAAACGTTTATCTGCAAGTGAAGCAAAACAGATGTCAGAATCCCAACCCATACCCTTTTTGCAGTTAAGGGTAAATATCTTTAGCCTAGATTAATAAAAGAGAAGGTAGGCAAATAGACAATCCAAAGAGCTTAGAGGGAACACTCACTTTTTTTAAGGCTGTCTCAGAGAAGTTTGTGTTTGGTGTCATTTTAAAGGTAGCTTGATCACGCTTTGATATCAGAAACAGCCTTGTAACAAAGAGCCTCGTACAGTTGTTTGGCCACTAGAGTTTAAAATGTAAACAAGTTGCAGTGGGAAAGCAAAGGTGAGGCAGTATATTTTGAACCAGTGAATTGTAGCTTGCAAACGTACCTGATTTTGAAGTAACTGCATGGTAGCAAGGATTAGCAGTCTCTTACACCCCTTCCTTCTTCCCTCTCATCCCTGACACATGTGTTCAGCATACCGTACATTGGGAAAAATAAACAACTTACTCCAGCAAAGCTAAATCCACTTAATGACTGCTTAAAGGGAACATACAAACTTGCATTGCCGCATCCCGTCTCATGGTATTAGCTGGAAGACTAGCTAATACGCACAAAAAGCCCAGTCCAGGTTGCTTCTGCGGATGTGTCACTTTCGGAGAGGGCAGTGCCTGGGGATGCCCGAGAAGAAGGGTCCTTTCCTACAGGGTCCCCGGCAGTGATAGCAACTCACACTACTGTTTCTAGTGCTGGAGGCTCACAGACAGCATTCCAGGGGCGGGTAGGAAAGCTTGCGTTTGTACTTTCCCTTTAAATAGGAAAGTTTGGCTAACGTGTTCCTCATACTTCTCAATGAATGTACTGTATTACCATGTAAAAAAAAAAAAAAAATCAATGAAATGATAATAGATTGGTCTCCTTTTGTTATCTGGTCCTTGTTTAATTTGTTTAAGGGTTTTTGTATACAAAAGTTTACATTTTTATGTATATTTTTCTTGTGTAAAAACTGATGTAATATGTGTATAAAACACTGTATGTATTATCTGTATATAGTGTGACAAAATGATTTTCTTTCTTTCTTTTGGATGTATTAATAAATCTTGCTGTGAAGTAGCCGTGTTTACTACGATGAAACCCTCTTCTTCAAGCCATTTTGCTGTCCGAGACGTATGAATATTGCCCAGGCTGAAATCTAATCCGTTAAGTGATTTATTTCTTTTTAAACATATCCTAAGTACAGTTATTAAACTGTCCTTTGCTTAGATAGCTGTAGAGTCTGATTCTGCTCTTGCTTATTCTCTGTTGCTTTCTAATAACATTAGCTAATTAGTTTTGCAAACAAACCGGGGTCTTCAATCTCAGTACCAATTCTAATTACAGTGCTTTCTAGCTCTGGATCACTGGCCTGGAGACAGATCCTCTTCATCTTGTTTTCTGTTTTGAGTTGCAGAACTGTGCTTGAAATATAATTTAAGGGCTAGAGAATACAATTTTGTCTTATAAGTTGTTAAGTTTTCGAAGATTTAAAAAATATATACCTGCTTCATCACTGAGACTGGTAAGCTGGAGCCTGGTGTTATTTTGAGGATTAGCATGTGGATGAGAAATGACGGTTGCTGAGGTGCCACGGGGTTCCGGTCAGCTCTCAGGCAGGGTTGTGAGGCCAGGGCATGCCTGTGGTGACTACCTGGATTGGTCGGGCACTGGGCACCGTCACTGCCTTGTTCAGACACAGGCAGCTGCACTCTGGGGAAAAGCTGCCATTCCTGCCACCCTGCTGCGGCTGGTGCCATCTAGACTGCCTTGGCTGACACTGACCTTCCAGCGCTGGGTTTGCTCTCTCAGAGCGGCTTTTCCACAGTAGCTTGAAGGATGTCCTCTCTTTAGACAGACCTACGTCTTGGACACTTTGCAGTAAGTAGATGGTTGCTGCATCTTCCTCTTACTATTTGTTTTGGGAAGTCTTCCCCTTTGCTTTCTGGCATGAGGGTATGTGCTACAGCTGGTGTTTGCTTTGCTAGTCTCCATCTCTGTGTTTGAAGTTGTGACTTGCAGGGGAAAAGCAGTCGTGTCCTAGGTGAGACCATCTTCCAGGTTCTGTTTTTTGTAAGCAGTCTCACAATGCTGCCCAGATCATTGGAGTAACTATCAGCAGAGACTGATGAGAAGGAGATTCAGTAATTTGACTTTTCTTTTTAATGAACAGTGGCCCGGCCATTCTAGACAGCGTAATTAGAGCTGCGTTTCACAGTGCCTGATTGTAATTCAGGCCGAGGGATAAGCGGTGACAGTGAATGATGTAGTCTTCCATGCTAACGCATGCTGCAAAGGTTTCGCAGCAAAGGATGGAACTGGTTTGTGCTTTAATACCTTGCCTTCCTGGGAGATGGGAGTACACAGAAAGTGCCGCATCCAGACATTTGTCAAGACAGAGTGATGATAGAAAAGATCAGATGCTTAAAGTAAACAAAAGGACAGTCCAGCAGCATAAGTTCAATTCAATATGGCTGGAGAAAATCTACCACAAGCTTGTGCGTTCTAGGGAATTTTCAAGGTTATGGACCTGAGGCATTTGGACACCATAGAGGCAATAGTGACAAGGCAGTTCTGTGCTGTTATTGATGCAATTCTGGCTGAGCGTGTGGATGTTGCAAAGCTGATCCCTCAGAGTGCTCCTATCTCAAGTAGCACTCAAATTCAAAATGGCAAGAGATGGAAGAATTGATTCTTATGGAGAAAATAGTTGTTAAAATCTACTTTTTAATAAAACAGCAGAAGTAAATTGCTATTTGGTGTAGGATTTGCGGCCGCAATGAGGAGTAAGAAGGTGGAAGTTTGGAAAATGGGGGCTCTTCCCTGGGAATGACTTCCTGGCAGAAGCAGAGTTGCATGGTCTGCTCCCAAGCTAGGTGTTCGCCAGCGTGGGCTTGATGGGAGATGGGCTGAGACTCCTCTGCTGACTAAGGCAGATATCAACTGAATCACCTGGCGGTTTTTTCCAGCATTTCCATGAACAACAAAGAAATGCTGCTCTTAAAAAATGTTTGCATGGGTCTCAGTCTGAAACTTTACAGAAACAATCGGTCCTTGTTCTAGTGCCACATTTCAAAACACAAATAGGTTTTGTTTGAAGTATCAATTCAAGAAGAATGTGGTACATCTTTCTTTGTATTTTGACAGTCCTCTCGAGCTCCAACAGTAACCTTTAATAGTTGACAATTATTTTCTCAGGAAAGCTCATTTAGCTTATACTTGAAAAACAAGTGACATTTTGTTACCAGAGCAAGTGTTGCTCTTGTATTTGGTGAAGCAATTGGAAGGAGAAACCTTTATTAAATTTGGGAGCTGGCTTCCTGCAAAGGTGAAGACAACCTCTGTCTCTTCCTGCATAGTCACAGACAATTGTCCCATCTGCAGGAAATAATGGGGGCCATCTTCCACACTTCCCCCCCTGGAGCCTAAACCCCAGTGAGGGGCTGGTACTCTGCAGCTGTCAGGTCTGAATTGGAGATATAGGATGCTTGTTTTAAGGGGCTAAGAGGTGATTGTCATGTTTACTGGTGTGAGGTTCAGCCCAGAAACGGCTGCCTTGTTTTACTGCTGTTGCTAATTTATGACTTGTGGAAGGTGCCAGTGAAGAGTCTTGGTACCACGGAATCTAGTAAGAAGATTGAAGTGTTGTGCTAAAAATGTCCCTGAAAGCAAAGTAACTTTGATATTCAGATGCCTTCTTGTGCTTTTGTAGGGTAACAGCGGTACGAATGTTCTATGCCTGTATCCAATAACTGCCTTGACTGATGATGTCCTTAGCACCAAGAAGCTTGTGTGTCCTGTTAACCTCTCACATCTCGCTTGTGATGGCTGACATAGCCACCAGTGTGGAGGAGAGTCTTGTAACATGAACTCAGTTTGGCTCTGATGCCTGTTTCTCGTCAGCTTGTGCACCAGCTGCAGGTTCTTGCCTGTTCAAATTAAAAATGTAAAGCCTTTGCTTTCATGCTGTGCAACTCCTGATGGGAGAAACCCCCTGTAACCAGCCAGCAACTGTCCCAGGGGACACTTGCAAATCTGATCTGCGGGGCCCTCTCCTGTGATGCTTACCAGGTAGCTGATGCTGGTTAGGCTGCTGATACAGATGTAAATGCTGTCCGGCTGACCAATATTTTCTCACAGCTCCCTTGTGTTTTGCAAGCCCACGTCTCCTAGGAGGGCGTCATGGACTTCAGCCACTTCCAGCTTCCCCATTGCAGCCATATCGGATGCAGTGGTGGCCCTTTGCAGTAGGAGAGAAAGTGCTGTGGTGAGAAGGAGGGCAGAGGGTCTTTCCAGCTGCAGACCAGTGCTGTGACCCCAGGGAGGGCAGCAAGGCTTGCGAGGAGCACAGCTGGCATCTGACACGGCACCATCACCTGTCTATATAGTCCTACATCAGAGCATCTGTGTGGTGCCCAGGACAACAGGATATGACTTATGCTAAAAAGAACTTCACTGACGAAAAAAAATCTTTGGGGTTTTAAGTGTGCTGGAGCATTTCTTTTTCAAGCTGTGGCTTTCTTGCACCAAGGCTTTGCATGTACTGAGAGTGGGAGCACTCATGAAGAAATGTATTGGGCCCAAACTCCAGCTGAAGGGGTAGCAGCAACCCTGTCTTACCCGGCTGGTGCCAAAGCATTGGCAGGAATAGAGAGGCTGATTTATGTCAGATTTGGGGCAGTACTCTGCCAAAATTTGATTTTGAGCTGTGAGTCTCAGTTACAATACTGCCACATCAGCAGAGTTGGTCCACGTTTGTGTCAGTGGAATTTGTGCAGAACTGGACCCCTGAAGCGATTATCGTCACCATTTCTACACAGGGCATGTGGTACCCAGTTACAAGTTCCCTGTGTCTCTCCATGGTGGTGCTGATGCCTTCCAGCACTGGGAGAGCTGCACAAGTCTGGGGGCCTTGGAGTTCTTAACCAATTTTGGGCAGGTCTTTAAAATCCAACAAAGGCATTATTTTCTTTTCCATTTGCTAACAACAATGTTCTTTACCATCACCCCATTAGGATGAACCCAACTGGGATGGGGAGAGGGGTCTAAGGGGTGATTCTTTAAGTGCCTAGAAGCAAATGGATGGGTTAAATCCAAGACACATGAGGCATCTGGGCTTCTTCTCTGTACATTCCTGCTGCCTGTTAGTGCAGACTTTTAAACTTGCTGTCTGAATCAAGAGACCCATATTAGCATCAGCAGAGGATACCTCCCTAAGTCTTCTATAATTTGTGCTCTCAGCAATTTGCATGCATTTGCTATGGCTGCTTCAGTAAAGAGCTTTTCCAGTCCAGCTGAGTGTTCAAAGTCAGTAAAGCCACTTGACATATCTGAGAGCACTTGGTGGTTGTTTTTTTGTTTTTTGTTTTTGTTGTTTCCCCCCCCCCCCCAACCAGTTTAATGCCTTGTCTAATCCTGCAGAATTTAATTTTTCTGTTAAACAGCATTTGCTCAGTGGAGCCAGCCAGTTTCCTCTGTTATTAATCTCATTTTTTCTGCTCTCCCTTGGGTCCTACTGTTTAATTTAGCTTTTGGGTTTTTTTCCTCCTCCTTTTTGCCGAGTGTTTTGCCTATTCCCTACAATGTTTTCATCTTGTCTTCTCCATCTCCTATTCCCTCAGACTGCGACTAAAATTGTTGCTGAAGAGATTCTGGTAAGCAAAATTAGATTCCTAGAATTCAGAATTGTTCCTTGTCAGACCTTATCCTCTTCACTCGGCTCCTTTATCTCTACCAGCTCTGCCCAGGTACAAGGCCTTGCCTGGCAAAGCTGCTCCTAATACCCCTAATTAAGGAATTAGAATCAGTCAAGGTCTCGTACAAATATATATATTGTCTGAGGTAGGCCCTTTCAAAGATGATGGAGATGAGCATCTTGACAAATAATCTCTCTTAAAAAAATTCAGCGAAGCTGCTGCGATATTTCGTATGCCGTGCAAAGCTGGCTGCCTGCAGCAAATTTCTTGTGATGACACGCCAAAAAGATGATGCCTTTATCAGACACCGTTTCCCATTAAAAATGCTTAAAAAGCTACCAGTCCTGCTTGTATCAGTTCCCGGTTTGCTGTGATGTCAGCTGCTTTCACACAGCCCTGTGCTATGAGGAGTGGAGTGTTTCACAAAGACCGTGCTGTGTCTCTTTGAGTACATTCCCGCTTTTGGGCAGACTTTGCCCACAGGCAGCACTGCTGCCATCTGCCTTTGCCAGGTGACAAGAGAGCGGGGCTGCTGGGTGGCAGCTTAACTCTTAATCAATTAATTGAATACTTGCAGGCACTCTTTTCCTTAATTTCCCCCCGAGTAACATGGGATATTTACCCACAAGCTTTCTACCTGTCTCTTCCTGCTTCTTCCTGGATTTTATGACTGGTGCTCTTAACCAATGCCAGAATCTGCATCGGGCTGCTCTAAGCTGAGTCTGTAAGAGACAAACAACACGTGGATCTTCTGGTGGCTCTAAATGTAATCTAAACTGTACAGAAAATGATGGAGGATACCAGCAGAAAAGAGCAAGTGACTCAATGTGATGGAATCTGTTCAATATCAATGGGTGACACAAAAAGACACTGTCCTTATCTTTCAGTTCTGGTGCCTGCATGCATTTTGGAAGCGCATCTCAGGGTCTCCATTGTCCCATGCACCTCACCGTCCCTCTGGGACCGGCAGCACAGCTGGCTTCACCATCACGTTGCATACTCTTTCCTCCACCCTTCCTCCTTGTCTATGTGCTGCCCAGTGGCTGCCTCCTCTGGAGGACACCCTGCTGATTTTGCCGTCTTACACCCCAACCTACTCTAGTGGAACCAGGCTCTTGCTAGCAGCTCTCTTTGGTCTGCTTTTGTCTCTTGTCCAAAGCTCCAATCTGCAGTCCCTGGAGCTACAACAGACAGTATTTTTCATCCTTTTGCTGCCTTATCAGCTCCCCCAGCCCACATTGCTCACCTTGTCCTGTGTGGGCAGCCATCCAGGTGTGAAACTCCCTGGCTGGAAAACTGGTGGTTTTTAAACATCCTGGCCCCTCCATGTTACTCTCCAGTCCTGTAATCGAAACGCAGCCTGTGGTGCATAATTCTTAAATACATCAAAACTATAAAAGAAAATTCTCTTTTTACTTTGGTCATCTCTAATGCCATAAAAATAAATCTGCTCATTCATATAATTCATAATTCAGCCTTGTTTTCCTTCTGCCTCCTGTTTTTCCACCAGCTGTTTGGGACTAGATTTGCAGTGGAAAGTGGTGTTTGATGGAAGGGATACACTGATGAGAGCAAATGGCTTCAACCTCTTGCACTCGGAGTATTAAGTTTTATGGCTTTCCCAGTGCTATAAAACAAACACATCCTATCTTATTTTTCATTTTGGTCATCATTCTGTTTATTTTTCTTGCAAGGTTTTATACCAAGATAAGCATTCTCAGAGGTTTTTGTTTACTCTGGGAAAATGGCTTGGCAAAGGAAAGTATTACTGTGCAAGGCTTGCATTGTGAAATTGGTTTATGGCTGTAATTTTTATGTGAAAGATGCCAGACAGTTAACAATCGAGAATTAAGTTTTCTACTTCTATTTTCAAACAGGTAATTTGCTAATTATTTACCTAGGGATTGTTCCTTGCTAATGGCCTATCTGAGTCCGTGGCATACTTACAATAATCCTGCTGGAATGATCGATGCCAGAGAGAAACGCTATTCCTGGGGCAGAAGTGGAGAAAGTGGAGAAAGAATGCAGTGGCGAGAGGAGAGCAGTGGTCCAAGAGCTGCCTCGCTGTCTTCTGCAGCCACCCCAGCTGCCTCACTGGTGGATGCGTACGGCATGTAGTGGTCAGCAGAGATTTGATTTCTCAAAGGACGTAAGCTAGTGTTAATGCTGTTAACCACAAAGGTCCGTTTGCCGCAGAGCAGGACCCGGGTGGATGCCTGCTGGGTTGCTGTCTGGGTGGAAGCAGCCTGTTTGCGCCCACACAAATGTGCAATGGTGGAAGAGTGTTGTCATCACAGATTCAAGTACAGCGAATGCAGGACTGTGGTATATTCTTGCTTGAGATTCAGGCTATTTTCTGCAACCCAAGATTGGGACCTGAAAACCATGTTTTTGAATCATTTTAACTTTACAGCTGTAGCCCACGTTGAGTCTCAGACAGCACCGCAACACAACGGCCACCTGTCAAACTCACTCCCTGATGGCAAGACCTCTCTGTTGGATCAGAAAGCTTCAAATCAAAAGGTTTGCATTTTCTCATTTCTTCACTGATGAACACTTGCTGACAGTGCAACACGGCTCTCCCATTTAATCCCCCTGTGTCTGAACTACACCCAAACGGAGCCGTGTCCTCCACACCAGCACTGGTGTCAACACTACCCCGACCTCTGCCAGGCTGGCAGGGCTGTTTGAAGGGACCTCAGCCAGAAGTGTGGTCACCCAGCAAGCATGTGGCAAACGTTGACCACGGTGCCAGGCCCTGGGAAGTAGCAAGCAGCAAGAGCCCAAGCGAAGAGCCAAGGGCAGGTCAAAGGTGCTGCAGCTTGCCGCAGAGAGTGACTTGACCTACTTGGTCCATCAGCTTTAGTTTTGCATTCCTGGTTTTATTTCATTGCCCAAACTCTGCGAGGAACAGCGGGCCTTTGTAAGAGGTTTTTGTAGTATAAGTATTGCCTGTGTTTTTAATAATCAACGCAAAGTTGTTCCTGACCTTCCTGACCTGGTTTATTCCAGGGCGGCTGTGAAGGCGCTGCCAGCGAGTGCCGGGCAGAAATGACAGCGACAGCGCGTGAGCTACGGGGCTGGGGCTGTGCAGGGGATGCTGAGGAGCAGGACTGGGCCCTCAGTTCCAATTGTTCTTTTCAAACCCAGAAATTACATTCTGTGATATGTGGTATAGTCTGTGCAGAGGCTCACATGTGCAGAACCGATGCTCCCCAAGCAGCGTGAGATAAGGGAAAGCGTGGGGCTGTGGAATATCTTTATTACTTTTTTCAAGGGGAGATTCTCTTTCACTTTTCATTTCCTCTTGCGTTTCCTTTCTGTATTTGTGCTTTAACATTAGGTTTGATTCTGTCTTGATAGCATTCAAGTGAAGGCTTACATATTTCATCGGGATTGTCTCTTTTGTTTTCAGGGCTGAAAGTCCCAAACAATATGAAGCAGTCACAGCCGCGTACACATCTGGAGTCCTTTCATCCGCTCCAAACAGGCACTTTCCTTTATTCCTATTCACCCTCATTACTTAATTTCCTAAAGAGGCTGCAGCTTTCTAATGCCTGAGTGACGTATGTCAAAATGTCTCGCTAGGCTCTTCCACTATGTGATAATTCAGTATATCCTGTTTCCAGAGCTGAGGAAATACATTTCCTTCACTTTACCTCATTACTCTTTAGGAAATTGCTTTTCTTCAATTATCCTGACAACCTGGATTTTGACAGCTCCAGACTCGCTGGGTGAACCTCCCGCAGTCCCTGCAAACACTTTTTTTCCTTGAGACTTCTCTGTCTATCATCTATCATGTCCTTCCTAGAGAGGACCTTTTATTTGGGAGTTTTCTTCTCTCTGCCAATGGAGGCTGGGTGTCAGGACACAATTTACAATGCTGATCCTGAAGGTTTACAAAAAAGTGGTTTACTGTCCCCTCTCTGATAAGGCAATGCGTTGCTTTGCAGGCTCATGGGGATCTCCATAGGTGAGCCTGTATTACCCATTCCTGTGCTAACGTAACTTTTATGGCCAAGTTTTATAAAAAGAGCCATCACTTGTGTTGTCTGGAACAGGATCTTAAAGAAAGCATTAGCAAAGATAAACTACAGGGAGCACTCCTCAGCACTTTCTAATCCAAGAGCCACTTAACCTATCCAGAGGAAAACCCACAGATTATTTTGCAAAGAGCTGTCACAAGAGCTTTCACTTACAACCAAATACAGATGAGACCAAACTTTGTCAGTCTGAACATCGCTCTCCTGCCTCCTCTGTGCTATTGCTTGTGTATGTAGGAAGACGGGCTTCCGCTTTCCCACACCTTGTGGTTCCTGAGCCCCCTCTCCGGGGGCAGGTGGGGGAGCTGGCACGGCCGTCACTGTGCTGGTTTGCCCAGTAATCCCAGCAATTTCTTGCTGGTCTTTTCAGCGCTCTGTGGTGTCCTCTGACGTTGTCTTAGGAGGCTCAGGTCCAGAGGGAGTGTGGCCCCATGCTGAGGCACCTGGTTATCTCATGGCTAAACCAGAAATGTCCGGTGCTCCTGCACATGCTTCTTGATGCTGTAGGCTGCTAACAGAACCTTCCTACCTCTCGGGGACATCTTGAAGAGAAAGCATGTGACAGTGAGGAGTTCCCATGCCATGCGAGGGAGGAGGCAGCACAGATGGAAATCTAGACCAGTTCATAAGAAGAAAACACTATACCAATATGAGGGACTATTTATACTAAATGAGAATCTTGCATTTGAATCCTAGACCTTAGTAAACCCATTTTTAATTCAAAACTGCTTCACTTCACCCACACAAAGGTCATGACTGCAAACCACCCCACCTCTCCTAGGGACTAACTCAGTCAACCGTCTGTCTGCTGCAGAAATCCCCTTTGCAAGCAGAGCGATTCTCCTTGTTTTCAGTTACCATCAGCTCTAGGTGACAAGCTGGAGAATGGCAGTCCATGGCTCCCCCCAGCCTCTCTCGGGATGTAAAAGGCTCCTGGCTCTCCCCTACCCCACCAAGAATTGCATGTTTTATGGCAAAGTTTCCACTTCTTTAACCAGCCCTCCGCTGGGAACACTGGGTAAGATGCGTTTATTTGCTGGAGACCTGCAGACACGTGTTGACATTACTTCCTTCCTAACTGCTGCTCTGAACATGTATCTCATTTTCAGGTGTAATGAACCTCTCTAAGCTTTTCCTTGTCTCATCTTTGACTCTGAACATTTTTTTGGCAGTTTCCCATGACAGTCTGACGGGAAAGAAGCTTTGCTGGATGAGCGTACCACTTGCTGATTGGTTTTTTTTTTCCTCTTTTGTGATGAAAAAGTTCCTGTTGGGTATTCATCACCTGGGCTCCCCTTCAGGAGAGAAGATAAACGGGCTGGCAGCAGCGTCAGCATTAAGGGGCTGTCAGGTAAGTCAGTCTTGTGGTCTTTTCAGGGACATGGCAACTGTGCTTGCCTGGCTCCGCAAGTGGCACCAGCTACTCTGTCCTGCTGGTGTGGCTCTTCTGCAGGTTTCACCAGCTTGCCTTAGTTTGGTCCTGGATTTCATAGCTGTTTTGTCGCTGCTTTTAAGACAGCCTCAAACCTGCAGGTGTGCTCTCCTGTTGACAACTCTTTCGCCTGCAGTTAAAAGCAGACACCAAACTGTGGGGAAAATTAATGGCACCTGCAAATTACGTGCGCTTAAATACTGAGCTGCTTCATTTGCAAGTACAATCAGGTATTTTGGTGTCTCAGGCCTGTGCCTCATGCATCTGCATATCTTAAGCATGTAAACAGCTGGAATTCGCTCTGCAGAACTGCTTGCATTGGCAGGCAGGCACGCTGGTGTGGCTGTGCACAGCACGGTGCAGACAGCTCCTCCGTGGGTCCAGCGTTGTGCATGGGATGTTGCCAAAAAAGCAGCTCTTGCTCTTCCCCTGTCCTCCAGCGGCTTTGGGAACGCCTCTCTGCAGTTCCCTTCAGCACACCTGATTGCTGCCGAGGACCCGAGACTCACCTTGAACCTCATACCAGGGTACCCTAGCCCAGCTGAGATCCTGCACCACAGCCAGAAGGTAAGATTTAGGTCCAAGAGACCTGCCTGGCCCTCACTGAGCCCAGCACAGCCTTGGCCACTTATGAAGAGGACCCACATGCCCTCGGCCAAGGGTGCAGTTCTCTGGAGCCCACCAGGCCCTCTACATTGCCTCAGCTTTGCAGAAGGGCAGCGTGTGCATGGTGTGCAAACAGTTAAATAGAGCAGGGATGTGCTGCTCTTCCTCTCTCTGTTGTCTCCCTCCAGCTAATCTCAAGTCATTTTGAAAGCTCATATTTTGATCTCGCTGTATACAGAAAACATAACAGCTCCAAACCCTCATCCTGGCAGCACACAGGAATACCATCGCTGCGCTCGCTGTCAGCACACGTGGCTTTCTGTCATGTCCTGGGGCTCGGGGCAGCGGGCAGAGCTCTCCCGTGATGCTCCCAGGCTGGCGGGGGCTCAGGAAGCTCCAACACCCTCGCAGCCCGTCCAGAGAGACCTCACACCGGGGAATATGGGTGGAGGTTGCTCACCAGCCCCATCTGCCCCTCGGAGAGGGGGAGAGGGGAGCTTCATCAGCAGGATGGGGAGGGGGTTGCATCGTCAGCAGAAGCAGCAGCTTGGTGCAGCCATGCCCATGGCAGCCCTGAGCTCTCACCTGTGGGGCTGTTGGGACGAGGGCACACGGGGGCTTCCTGCGGAAACGGAAACACTGTTCTTTGAATACAGAAGGAGGTTTTGGGCACCTTGTCTGCCAGGTTGCTTTGCGGGTGGCTGGGAAGTCGGAGGCTCGTGGCACTGTCCCATCCCTTGGGTTCTCTGCTGCCCCATCAGGAGCCGGAAGCCCCAGGGACACAGCTGTCCCCAGGGCTCAGCGTGGGAGCCGGCAGGGTGTGGGATGAACATTACCTCTTTGGCGTTATGAACACGTGGAGCGCAACACATGACAAATCCCGATTTTAGTTCTAACATTTGGTTGCTGGAGCAGCTGCCTGACCCCCAAGTCCTCCACCCTCCATCCCGTAGGGGTATGGCTGACAGGCAGCCTGCACTTCCTCCTGCAGGCTGAGGTTTGTGAAGTTTCCTGGTCCCCGTGGGGCAGCTTTGATGCCCGATGGTGCGCAGTGCAGCCCTGTGCTTGGCTGGGGGATGCCAGCTGCCCTGGCTTCCTCACCTCTCAGGAAGGGCTGAGACTGCTGTCTCCTCCACCGTCCGGCCATGGGCAGTGCCACACAGCCTCACAGCCCGGCCCTTGCACCGGGTAAGGGGGAAATGCGTTTTCAAAGGTGGATTGCTGAGAAGACGCCAGGTTGGACATGTGGGTCGGACGGGCAGAGCGAGCTGCCGTGGTGGTGGCTGCCCTGCAGGACAGATGGACGATGTGAAATCATTACAGGCGAGTGAGCTGTGATCAACCAGAGCAGAATTACCTGCAAATGCAAAAAATCAAAGCGTGTCGGGGAAAGCGGGAACACAGAAGGGATAAAGAGCTCAGCATTAGCTTCCTCTTGGGAAGAACGTCAGGGCAATAATAACTTGCTGGGGCTTTGATTTCTGGTGAATGCGTACGATGTGAGTGATTTGTTCACTGCTGGTGGAAGATTTTGTTGGGGGTGAGGAGACCAGGGAGAGCAGCCCACGCTCATCAGCTGTCTCAAGATAAGGAACCGTTTGATGTTGCAGCACCTCTGCCGTCAGAACTGGGAGAGCTGATGGGCTGCTCTGCACAGGCACTTCAGTCCAGCCAGCAGCACACAAGGTCCTTTATTGCTGTTTATCATTATAATTGTAATTGTTGTTATTATTATTATTACTATTATTTGTTATTATGGACACCTGCCAAGACACATAAGCCTTTTTTTCTCCCTTCCTAAATGCCAGAACCTATTTTGTAAGCTGTGAATCTGTGGGCACATATCTGGGCAAGCCACAACCTACCCTGCCTGTGTGCCAATGTGGGGGTGTTCACAGGAGGCTTTTCGGCATGAACTGGGCCAGGCGTGTGGGGGTATGTGTGTGCACATCCGTAAGACAGACTGTAATTTCTTAACCATCCTGCTCTTTCCTTCACACTGCAATGCCCAGATCAGGTAAAATCTATCTCCAGTATATGGAGAAATGCATTTCTCTGTACGCTTTTGGATGCCCAAACCTTGGTGTCTCACAGGGCTGCAGGCTGGCTGTGTTGGTGTCAACTTCCTGATACATCCATGGAAAGTCAGAGCTAAAAGACTTTAAAGTGGTGATGTTTTCAGGTGCAGAAAAACTGAGTGACTAAGCCCATTTGGCATCCTCTGCACGGGACTCCTGCCCTGGAGTGTCAAAGGTAATTTGGGAATCAGGTGCCCAATGCTATTCACAGGGAGGGTCAATGTACATTTCCACCCATGCCCTAGACCACACAGATAAGGGTAACTGGGGTCAGGACCCCTTAAAAGCAAGGCAAGACATCGCAGTGACTTAGCTGGCATGAGGTTGAGCCTCAGGCCAGGAGAGATGTGTAGGTGGAGGAATCTATGATGCAGCCTCCATAAAACAAGGTCAGAGCCAACGATGTGATGCGATGTGGCTGGCGGGCAGCCAGGGTGCAGGTGGGAGCACTGTTGGCGAAGCTCTTGCAGACCCTGATTTACACTTGCTGCTGTCTTTTCTGGCACGAAGGTGCACCGAGGAGGTGGGTGATATTTGGGTTCAGCTGATTCACAAGGTAGAAGCAGCCAGCCAAGGTCTCCGCAGTGCCTGAGGTCTGTGTGCCAGCGCAGGACCCTGCTAGCTCGGCCATCAGCCCTCCCTGGGCCCTTTCCAGGTGCAGGTATAGTGTGTGGCACCAGCTCTGAAACACACCACACACGACGGCAGAAACGATGGCAGAAGCACTGCGAGACTGTGGGAAAGCCTGGGTCGCTGATGAGGCTGTTGGCGCTCTTTCAGTTGTCTAATGTAGAAGTCCTTATGAGAAGACTCTGGCTTAATCTCAGCTCAACTGGAAAAATGCCGATGACTGGAAATGTCAGCAGCTGCCGGTGGGCCAGGCTGGCCCTGAGCTGATAAGGAGCAACACAGAATAAAAATGTCAACACAAAATTGGAGAAACACAGGCTGGTTGCATCTCTTCTCCATCCTGCAGGAAGCAGGGCCCCTCTGCTACCAGTCTTCCAACAGCTGGACATTCCCTAAAGTCTCAGTGAGAAACTCTGCACTCTCTTAGGAGAAAAGTGGCTGATCTCAGCGTGGCAGAGAAAAGCTGAATCTCTTGCCCCATAGACTCTAACAAAGAGGGTAAGTAAACCCAACTTTTGTTGCTTTCTTTAACTTTATAAGGCAAATCTCACAATGTTCTGGGCTGGAACCTTGCTGTCTTGAAGATCTGACAGATCGCAGGGGAAGGAGACCCAACCAGAAGGAGAGCTGACCCACCTCCATCCTTGGCCACCTGGAACATGGGCTTGGAGCACCACCTGAGCCCGAGATTTGGGCAGCAGCTCCTCTCACCCCATGCAAAGTGTACACTCAGGACCCAATAGGAACACCAGATACTGCGGCCCTTGGGCCTAGAGTAATGCCAGAAGTAACTATCTAACCTTCCCTCTCTGGTGGGAGGGACATGTTAATTCTCCATGAGGAATGGGGTGCAAAGCTCAAACATTGTGATTTCCAGAGCAGAATGGTGTCTAAAAATGCCACCTGGGCCTCGAATCTGTCTGTGCCCCGTCTCCAAGTTTACAGAGAAAATAAAACCTAAAGAAGTTTAGGGAACTATACTTGCACAGCCAGCAGATTATAGGTAACTTAAGGAACTCCTGAAAGCAACCTGTGAACACTTCCATCTATGTGTTAGCGAGGAATCTTTGAAAGAAAGCTGGGAGCCAGGGAGAAGAGAGGTAAAGAGTGATTTACAACGGCTGCAGCTGGCATCAGTGCTGGCTTTATGTTGCTAAAGCACTGGGGGTTAGGAAGGAGGGAAGGTGCATGTGTTCCTCACCCTGCTGGGTTCCTTGGCCAAATTCTGAGCCTGGGACTTGCTCGCTCCGCCCAAAGCACAGGAGCCACCTGGGCTGGTCTCCTACTTCACCACACCAGCCCCGATGGCAGCCCCGTGGGGGACACTGTGCATGCTGCGGGTGTGTCCAGAGGGTAGCGCGATGCTTGTGGATGCTCTTTTCCAGGCTATTCCTTCCCCGGCCGGGTGTGGGGGGACAGTCTGTGGCCAGCTCAAACCAACCTCCCTGGCCGAGCTTCCCCCTGCCCCCTTTTTGACAGCGTGGGCCGTCACGCCTGTATTTATGGGGTCATCTTAGACATTAAACCCCCAAACTCTCTGCCTGGTTCTGGCCTCTCCTTCACAGACACGGGGCCCCGCGGGCAGCCGAGTTGTGGCTCCTGACTTAGAGCGGTGGCCAGGCTGACAGCGCCTGGCACCACCAATGCCCCATTGCCACCTGCTCACCCCCGGCGTTTCCAGGGAGGGGGGCGGCATTTGCGAAGGTGTGACGGCCGCCCGACCG
>VZSZ01005787.1:213508-225837 GCA_013398815.1 Ibidorhyncha struthersii
GTTAATTATCGCTGTTAATTGCTTGCTTTGCAGACGCCGTTGCGCACAGCACCGCCTGCCGCCCTGGGTGCTTGGGCAGGCGGGCGATGGGGCGGGGGGGACGGGGGCGCGCTGCCACCGGCAGGGCACGCGTGGAGGCACCGGGGGTGGGGTGTCAGCAGGTCCGGGCTGGGACAAGGGCCTGTGGAGGCCTCTGGACAGCAGTGGCGTGACCAGGAGCGCATTTCCTTGCTTTCCAGAGCGATTTGCCTAATCAGCCTTGGTTTCCTGCTCCATCAGCCCGGGGCAGCGCGGCCCGAGGGGCTGGGAGGTGCTGCCCGGGGAAAGAAGGAGGTTCAGAGGCTGGAAAACTTTCCCTGGAGGGAATCGTGAAGGAAGTTTAAAGTAATTTAGCATAGCAAAGGAAAGGTTAAGAGGTGACTGGATCATCATCTCTAAGTACGAATTTAGGAATGAGACTTCTGGGAGCAGAGGGCCGTTTAGTTTGGAGGACAAAGGCGTAACAACAGACAATGCCTGAAAGATGAAGACAGGCAAAAATGAAGGGGCGTCTCCTTTGTTAATGCTTAAGATTGTCTACTAATATACTCGGGGGTAGTAGAGTTCCCATCCTTCAATATCTTTAAATCCAGACTGAAGATCTTTCTAAAAGACATGCCTGGGGTCAGACAGAAATTATGGAGTTGTGATTCTGTGGCCTGTGTCTTGCAGGAGTTCATATTAAATGATTTTTATCTGATCCTTTGGCCTTAAGATCTATATACATCTCCTTGCAATAGCTAACAGCTGCCGCAAGCTTGCTAAATCCGTCTGGTAGTTTGCAGATGACCATGACGTGATACACTTTGTGTCCACCTCACCCCAAAACATGGTCCTGAGGTACAGCCGGGACTGCTGTGCCGTTGCAGGCAGCAGGGTGCCTCTTGAGCCCCACTTTTCCCTCAAATGGATTTCAGTGGTGCAGCATTTCTCCCCTGCTAGTTTTTTGTCTAGGAATGGCTGAAGGCTTGCTGCTGCACAATTTGACGAAAGAATGGTTTTGTGGTCTGGGCTCTGCTGTTTGCCCAGGACTACTGAGGTACATGGTGTCATCTGCAGAGGCCGTATGGCTTTATTTCTGCTGAGCTCTGGCTACTCCAAAAAGCGACTGTCACTGAAATAGTGGAAACCAATACCTGCTTTTACAGAAAACTTTCTAGTTTGGGAAAAGGTGTCCTCTCTTGCCCCCAAGAAATGTTCAGGTTTCTGTTGGCCAAGTCCAAATTTGCCTGATGGGGGCATGAACCTAAAGCTCTCAGCTGCCAAATCCTCCTGGTTTAAGGCTGCAGTGGTTTGAATTTCTTCTCCTCAGAGTCCTTGAGTTGCTCAGCTGAGCGTTGTGTTAATGCTGGGCTTTGAATTTGCTATTCCACCCTTGAATCGCTATGCTCTGTTGCCCAACCATGCAGTAGTTCCTCAGCTGATGTAAATCAGTTTAGCTCCGCTGCCTTCGCTCCTCTGTCACGTACCCTGGCTCACGTACCCTGGCTCACACCGTCTCCCCACAGCCTGGCGCCCCGAGGCAGCCACTGCAGCAACCTCGCTTGCCCCCACAGAAGGTGAGGTTTAGCTGGAGATGCCAATTAAAGCCCAGTCAGCTGGGGCAGAGCTTCGGTGGAGCAGTGCTCTTGTCATCTCGGTCCTGGGGCCAGGCCTGGGCTCCCAGATCTCCCACCCTTTGGAACAGGCAGGTTAAGTGTTGCTGTCTGTCAGCCCCCTCAGTGCTGGCATGGTGGCAGAGTCACCCTGGAGAACATCACCATGAGCAATATGTAAGAAGGCTGCATCCCTGCGCTAGGTCCTTGACTTCAGCAGGCTTCCTGGTGGATTCAGACTTCCAGCATGACTCAGGGTATTGCAGTGTATCCTTAAGATAACATCTTTTGCTTGCCAACATGTAGGCTGGATGCCAACGGTGGGGGAGGAGATCTGTCGTGAGTCTTTTGTATGTGCTCATAGTAAATAGATACATGCCAAATTGATTGCACTTGCCTTTCTGTTTCCCCACTAGGAATTAAAGGAAAGGAAGAAGTAGTCCCCCATGGTCTGCCCCAAGCCACTGCCCTATACCGCTTGGTCTCTTGGGTACCTGCAGCCACCCGCTGCTGCTGCAGCCAGCACGCACCCCAGAAACAACAGCATCGGGATCCAGTTTTTGCAGCGTGGTTCAAGACCCCTGGCCAGGGTGCTCTCCCACTCCGTGTCTGAACACACTGCTGGGTGACAAAGGTGCTGATGTCCCTGGTTATGGGTGAAGGGAACCGGGGTGCAGCAAGGCAAAGCGACACAGGGGTGCCACTGGCTGGGGTCAGAGCTGCCCACAGCGGAGGCACCCTGCTTGAGTCAGCCCTTGTCCTGCAGAGCAGAGCAGTGTGCTGGGCCACCTCAGCCCCACCTCATGCCCTTCGTCCTTGCCTACTTGCAAAACCCCAGGACATCAGTTCTTTGATCTACTGCCTCGTTGCCAAACCATTAACTTTCCAGTTTAAACGCTTAATACAATGGCCTTATTTTGAAGACTGCCAGCTGAGCTGCCTCTGCTTAGGACTATCACTTCCAACTGTTCTCTGGCAAGATGCTTTCTCAAATGATTTAAAAAAAATAATCAAAGTTGTAACCACATCTGTGGCTGCCTTTATCTCTGGGAGCAGGGAAAATTAGCTCGGAGGCTGTGAGGTGCTTTCTGAAATGGAAGTCTTCTCCTGCAGACGGCACAGCTCCTGGCGGTGGAAAGACCAGCCGCTAATGTGGCTCTCGCTGAAATTTCTGGCACTGGTGTTCTGCGGCTGAGTGAAAAGAGCAGCCTAAAAGCCACCTGATTTAGGCTGTTATCCTAAATCAGCTGTGGGTTCTCTTTATGCACACCATCCAGCTGTGCTGATATATTGGCAGGCCAACCCGGTAAGGAGATCTATAGCGTTAGTGAGTGGTTTTATTTAAATGCTTCTCTTTTTCTATTAGTTCTTCCTAGGTTCTTCCTAGGCTGCAGTATTGGTCCTCCACCCTTTCCTAGCACAGCTGGCAGAGGAGGAAGCAACACAAATTTTTGCCTCCGTGGCAGAGAACGGCAAAGCTACAGAGTACATCTGGAGCTGTCTCCTGTGCATTGCTTCTGAATTAGTGGGCCAAATTGTCTGCTGGTGTAAAAAAAACCCACCTCAATGGCATACCAATGACATTACACCAGTTTACTGCAGCTGAGGCTCTGTCCACATCGTCTCTAGGAAAAGTTGATTAGGTCCAGTGGATTGCTGACTTCTTTTATGAAGAAGCTGTAAAAAGTTCTTTTCTTCTGCTAGTGCTTCTCTCCGGGGAGTTGTTGGCAGAGCGAGGCGAGTCTCTCAGCAATAATACATTTCAAAGTTATTATGCCAGCAGAAAAGAAACACAAGGATTTGAACTTGGTAATATATATTTTTTTATGACAGGCCAGAACACTAAAGGGAACCACCCCCCCACTGTGCAGACCTCCCTGGGTCTGCAGGGCGCCTGGCTCGCTGCGTCATGGGATGGTGATGGCTGCGACTGGGACCCCGTTTCAGGACTAATCCCAGGGGAGGTCAAAAATACAGCTCTTGGTTTTGGCAGCTTGGTTGTGCCACTGAGCCGGCTCCTGTGCTGGCTGGGAGGGACGGAGATTTGGATGGAGCTTGCCCAGCCACTGGGCACGTCCCTTCTTCTGGCTGTGGACAGACGGGGTCACCTTCTCCCTCCACCCCACTGCTGTAATGAACCTACCAGTCTCCATGACACATTCAGGTAGCAAGCTGCAGCCGAGCCCAAATCTTAGTGCTGCTGTGGTAATAATAGTGCTTTCACATAGGAAATGAGTGAATTGTCAGCCGAGACCTCCTCTTTTTGTAATGATTAACCCTCAGCTAATGATTTGATATAATATTGGGCAATGTTGAGTGCTGTGATATTGATGTTTAATGTGGTCCAAAGCAAGGGCTCAGGAAGCAATAAAGATTTACTCCAGCTAATGTGTGAGGGCTGGGTTGTCCCTGGGCCCCATGCTAGCCGATGGCTTCATGTGTTTGCTGTGGTGTGGCAGCCTCACCTAACAGAAGCTGAATTTCTGGCTAATAATTTAATGAAGGCATCGCTGTATTTCCAGTTACTGGAAAAAGCCATGATTCTTTTTTGTTACGTGTTATAAAATCAGCCCTTCATACTCCATGGAGCCAGGGGAGAGCACCTCATCCCTCTCTTTGAGCTCCTAATCGGTCCTGCCACAAAGCCTGCCCACCCCGCAGCGACATGCCGGGCTGTACAGAGGTGCTGCCCATGGGGCCGGTAGGCGACTCTCAAAATGCAGAGGGGTAGCAGAGGTCGGGCACCGCAATGGGGCACCTGCTGAGTCCCAGGACCCTCCTTGCCTTGCGCACGGCTGAGGTAGATGGAGCTGGTGCAAACCGGTGCCACAAATAAGGTGGCGTGGGAGGAAAACTTGGAAGGACAAATTACCGTGAGTATTGATTCCCCCAGCTGCTTGCAGAGGGATTTCATTTAGCAACACTGCCAATGACATTATGTGCAGGATCTTGTCCATGGCTGGTTCGGTGGCATTAAGAGAATTACTTTGGCCTAATGAATAGAAATAAGAATATTTCAACCTCCTCCCTGGAAAGTAATGGTGGATCATCAAGTGTGCAGCCAAGTTCAGGTCTAGTCACTCGCCAAGTGAATGCAAATGACGGGTTGTTTTATTTAATGGAGACCATGGTGTGTTGGCCAAAACTGTTGTCTCTTTTCTCTGTGGATTGGTTCCCCTCCCCCTTCTAAATCAGACTTTGTCTCTGTTCCTGACTGGATTTTTTTTTCAAGCAGAAGAGATTTTTGCTGACTCTTGCACTGAAATCTGTCTGTAGATTGCACCAACACTCCTCGATCGGCCGTATTTCATGCTGTGCTATAGGAGGAGGCAGGAGCTGGCGTGCTGGTGGTCGTCACCGCCAGCCTGCAGTGGAGCTCGAGTTCCTTGTCTTCTTCCAGCTTGGAGCAGATGAGATGCTCCATCGATGTCACCGCTGCCCCATCCGGCCGAGACCAAGGTGACATTGTGGAGCCCCCCAACCCTGTCATCGGGCCCTTTGCTGGCACGGTGGCGTGGGAGCACCTGGGCTGCGATGCACTTGGGTTTGGACGAACCACTTGCTCTTGCAGCGCACCAACACCTCTGCTGCTCAGCTGCCGTTCAGCCTGGGGCCCACCAGCTGCTCCCCTCCAAAGCCCATCCCTCCTCTTCCTCCTCCGGCACAGCCCGTCGAAGTGCTGCTTCCCTGAGCCACTGCTGTTAACCAGAGGTGTGCAGGGGTAAAAGGGTCTGGGTGGTGCTGAAGCAGGGCTGAACGCCCAGCCCAGTGCAGGCTCCATCAAACCGAGGCCAGGGATGCTGGGGGCAAGAGGGGGTCCCATCCAATCAAGGCCCTAATTTGTGCTACACTTACACCAACTTATTAAACTCATCAAACACAGGTTGCGCCTCACCACAGCTCACAAACTAGACCAGTGTGAGACAAAATACTTACTATCACGAACAAGAATTTTCAGCTGGGCCGTGGCTTTTTGCTTCATACAACGATGATGGTTTGTAACAGTCATGGCTGAGGGTGGGTTTTTTCCCCCTGTTCTTTTGTTAAAAAAAACCCAGAAAATAAACTCCAATGTTTCAGCTACAGACCAGTCACCTTTCAAATGAATGGCTGTGACTGCTCACCGGCGGTTAATCCTTGCATGGAGATTTTTGCTTAAAGAGCTGGAGGGAGGTGGGGGTTTTGTTTATTTGTTCAGAATCAGGGTTCTTTCCTAATTAATTTTTTAGTTGACAGGGAGAACAGGTTTCTGCTTTGTTTCACCAAGTGTTTTGATGTACGAGCAGAGATGTCGTGCAGGATCTGTGTTTGCAAAAGAGGCTGACGGGAAAGATCAAAACTGATTTGTTACATTTGCAGAGAAAGAGGCTTCATATCCACAAAACAGAGCAGGGAGTGACTGAAGGCCCCAGACACCAGCATTTTGGAGCTGAAATCGTGAGAGTAAGCTGGTGACCAAAGTCCAGTTGAGCTTGCAGAAGCCATGATTTCATGCCAGGTGTCTATCACGTCAGTCCCAGTCTCTGACCTGCCCTGGACAATGTAACTCAGCACAGCTCTGGGCCCTTCTCCTGCGGGATGAGCCCAGGGGCTTCTCCTGCTCCAAGGCTGGGCAGAGCAGAGGCTGCTGGGTGGTTTGGGAATGAGCTGTGCTGTGAAAGATGCTAGACAGGTCTCTGACCATTTGCAAACAAGCTGCAAAATCATGCTGACAATAGGCCTGCAAAGCTGCCTTTTTGGCTGGAACCACGCCTGGAAAATGTATTTCCCAAGTGGGGACTTCAGCAGTTATGAATCCCTGACTGATGTGGTCAAAGGACATGGCAAACACATGACCCGTTACCATGATCCGCCAGGCTGAATCCTGCTAATGCGCTTGTTTAACCCTCTCTGACACCACCCAGAAGCTTCTCCCTCTAAGAGCTGCCAGCGTCAGTCCTTCCTGGTGCAAATCCCCCCATTCCCACAGGCACAGGCAGATGGGAGCTCCCTGGAGGAGAGCTGGCTCGGTTGCTGGGAAAGCAGCAGTGGAGAGCATGGGAACGGGTGAGGAGTTGGCTGTGCCACTCCCATGGAGACCCCAAGAGTGACTGCTCCGCACGAAGGCTCACCAGGGTGGTGGCATCGATGCTCCTTGGGGTGGGGGATTGTCACCTCTTTCCTGACATGTGACTGCTTTTGAAGGCTGTCAGTCCTGCTGGATCTTTTTCTGCTGTTTAATCCTTCGCTTGCAGCCTTTGTCCTTTGTAGCACAGCACTGCCAGGGTGGGTGGTCTGTTGTGTGAGGGTCTATGCTGGGATGAATGGAGGTAAAATGGAGGTCTTGCTTGGGCTCCACAGCCAAAACCTGTTGCTTTCTGGGCATGGCAGCATGGCTTTGGGGACCCTCAAGGGCATGGGCGCCACGTGGGGAACTCCCTGTCTCGCCCCGCTGTTTGCTGAGGATGTCCACCTGCGCAGGCAGGCAGCAGCAGTGAGCTGCCATAGTCCTTTAGGAGGCGTCCTAACTTGTCTCTAATGGGTCTCCTAACAGCACAGCCCTCCTGGGCTCATTGTCATCCACAGCAATGCCATGGCTGAGCCTGAAGTTGGTGCAAGCTGAGGTGCTTCGGCTGAGGTGCACAGATGTGGAGCTGGGTGCTCTCGCCTCTCTAAAGAGCCACAGCGCTGTATCCTGATGTTGGCATGAGCCAACAATGTGCTTGGTGAGTTCAGAGGGTTTTTTTACACAATTGGGCCTGGGAAGGATTGAAGAGGTTTTCTTTTTCTTCCCCTTTTTAAACAATAAATAATGGCAAAATCCATCTCCTGCCTTTTTTAAAAACAGCTCCTTTTCCTGATGGATAGATAGATATAATGAGATTCTCAAAGTCGTAAATCTGCCGCAACTTTATTACCTGCATCTGTTGGAGATGATGTGAAGAGAACTTCATACAGAGAGGACTCTTGAAAGGTTACAAAGGGAACCAGCGGTCTTCAGAAAATCTTCATCTAGAGAAAACAGCCAAGAAAACCCGCGTAGAAAAAAGCTCTTGAGCTGGATGAATAGGCGTCAGGGCTGAATGCGAGTGACACCAGCAGCAGGGCACCTTGCCGTGAAAGTGAGCTGAAGCCAGTCCCCTGCGTGGGTAGCTCTGGTGCAAGAGCCAGCCTGTGGCTGCCATACACAGCTCTTGCCCCCAGCACCCGCCGTGCAAGGGGCTGGCTGGCACCCCCGCCCTCGCATACCTGAAGAAAACACCACAAACAATAGCAGTGTTAAAGCAAAATGCAGAGGTCAAATGCGTTGGTGCTTTTTTATTTGCCCTCTGGTGAATGTGCCACCATTTCAGCTTCTGCCCCGGGGTGGGGAGACGGGTGAGAGGCAGCCCCGGGCCTCAGCCCCTGCTCCAGGCTGCTGGGTCTGCCACAGTGGACAGCCCCATGGGTGCGGTGATGGCACATCATGGCCTTGCCACATCCCCACGCTGCCCCACTTTCCTTCTGGGCTCTCATGAGGTCACCAGTGGGTGCGTGACACAGGAATGGGGAGGGCTGCAGGAAACGGGCACAGAAAACAACTATTTTTTAAGCTGGTCAGTAGATGAGTGGGGATCTGACTGGCTCCCAGGTGAGCTGGTGGCAGCCCTGTGCGCTTGGTGTGGAGCCCTGGCCCAGGGACTGGCAAAACCCTGGAAAGATCCCAGTGACTCCTGAACAGGTTGGCCATTTCTCAGCTGGGACAAGTACCTGCTCGATCCAGTTGAGGCCAAGAAAGCAGCAAGTAAATTAGGATGTCCCAGTCCGTGCCTCGCCGTGGGACCAGTCCCAGTGTTGTCAAGGGGGCTGCGACTGCCAGAGGTGGTGACAATGGGCTGGAGATGGTGCTGAAAGTGCAGCCTGCTCCTGGAGCACAACCAGCTGTCGTGCAAGGTCATGTCTGCAGTTTGATGCAATGGTGTCTTCGTGATGTCGTAACGCAAGCTGGCAGTTATTTTAGTGGCAGAGAGTGAGGCTTAAACCTTCCTCTCCCCATCACAAGGGGCAAATTAAAAGGAGGAGCTTTGCTTGCTGGCTTTCCTGCCCAAAGTAGCCTCTGCTCTCGCTGACACCTCACCCTTGCTGAGCCAGGGAGGCAATCCAGAGAGCAGAGCTGCAAGCAAGAGAGCAGACGACATCTTTAAGCTGTGATCGTTGAAGAATATTAACTGATCTCGGGCTTTGTGACTGCCAAAAAGTGATGCTTGAGCAACGTGGCGCCAGGAATCCTGAAGTCACTTTTGTAGCCTTGGAAAACGCAGCTGCTTTGGGATTTCAGCCCAAGACGGCTGTTATTATCCACTGTGCAGAATGAAGCTTCTGTTGGGAGCTTTTACAAAGGCCATCAGTCTTCCCAAATAGTAGTTGTTTTTATCACCTGGCAGTAATGATACTCTCTGGTCCCTTTAATATCCGAGCGTGTTCCCAAAGTGTGAGACTGGGAAACTCATTTAGGGCTCACCCCCTCCAAGGGAAACAGCTTACAATTTTCTGCCAGGTAGCCCTTACCGTTGTGAGAATGGGCACGGCTCACCTAATAAAAACCTCGCTGACAGACACGACCTCCTGGAGGTTTATCTAAGCTGTTTGTTGCGGAGCAGAGCAACATATATCACGGCTGAAATACACGCCAAGCAGCAATCCTAATGCGCGCGGTGTCTCTGCTGTAATTGATTCGCAGGCAGGACAAATACCCGGCAGAGAGCGCGAGGGGCTCTGAGTACTCTCCCGGCTAAACCGATATAATGGTGTGTGAAATGGTATTGCTGAAGCCCGTGGCTAAAATCCAGCTTGTGGGCTGGCTGGCTGTAAAACCGCATCGCCCAAAATATGCCCATCCCTGCACGTGTCAGCTGGGGCACCCGGGCTCCAGTTCAGAAGGAAACGCATTAAAAAGTGGGTCAAAAGTGACGACTATTGCCAATAATGCATGTGCCGAGATTTATTGTTCCTCCAGGTAAATGTTGAATGAGTAAAGGCCTTGTCCAGTTGCTTGTTTCGGTCAGGAAATGCAGTGGGTACCCTGGGTGGGAGATGCTGCTGCCTGCCGTCTGGGACTCCTGTGTCCTGACCCCCCCTCCCAGAGATGGGGTCAGTGATGGGACCAGTGCCGCTTAAAACCACAGAGAGTTGTGAATTTTAGGGATGGCTAAAGTTGGTGGGGATGGCTCCATGTGGTACTGCGGTTCCTCTCCCACCCTGGCTGTAAAGCATGGGGTGGTTCTGGGCACACCCGAGTCCCCTGCACTAGGAAATAGCCCTAAATTTTGTTGCTCATCCAGCATCTCATATGTGCAGGTGGGGACAGCTGTGGTACTGCCTCCCCATTGCTCAGCGACTGGGGGACATGGGGCATGGAGGTGCCCGGAGAAGTGTGAAACCTCACTGGACACCCCAAAGCATCCTCCCCCAAAATCCGGGCTGGCTGGGGGAGTGGGCAGCAGGGAAAGGCTGCCATCTCCCAGTGAGCTGTTTAATTTCATCTGCTGCACAGGGCTGCTTCGCCACGCATCCCCCCGCACGGCATCAGGCGGTATTAGAGATTTTATCCTTGGGAGGTGCTGGGGGAAATGTCTTATGGTGCAAAACCGGAGGAGCTCAGCCTGTTTAGCTTATTAAAAAGAAGATCAAGAGGTGACTTAATTGTGCTGTGTGAGGTAGCTTCACAGGGAGAGAAAGGCAGGTATTAAAGGGCTGTTTAATCTAGAGGAGAAAGGCATCGCACGAGCCCGTGCCTGGAAGCTGAAGCCAGACAAATTCAAATTGGGAATCAAACAGACCTTTTAAAAAGTGAGTGTTAATAAAGATTAAACTACCCAGGAAAGCAGCGCATTCCCTTGCCTTTGATATATTTAGACCGAGGCAGGATGCATTTCTGCACCATACACTTTAGCCACGCAGGAGTTACCGGGCTCGGTACAGGAGTAATTGGATGCCAGACTCGGCCCTGCGTCAGGGAGAGGTCAGGCAAGATGATCTAATGGTGTCTGCTGGCCGTCGGTCCTCCTGTGCCCGGCGGCTGTGATTTCTGTGCCTGCGGCCGCTGGCTGACAGGAACGTGGCTCTACCAAGAGAAATCGGTGGGGAACCGCAAGGAACGTGGCACTGTGTCAGCAGGGACAAGAAGATGACAGGTAAAGACTGACAGTTGTGTGGGGAGAGTCAAAGTATTAGAAAGGAAAGGCTTTTAGCCAGAAAATGACTTTTTATAAAAAAAAAGATTAACTGTGGACATTAGCAGACATGTAAATTTTTTTGCATAGCCACACCTAATTTTTCTCACAATTCCTTAAAAATAAAATCACCTCTGGAGTTTTATATTGACCAGAAAATCAGGGTTTCAATAGGAAAACTTCATTTGGGTAAAGAAAAAGACAAACCATACCCCACTTTCATGTAAGAAGGGTAAGGTGAAATAATACCTGAAAACATCAGTGAGACCCTGGAGCAGCTCAGGAGCCACTGCTCACTTGGCAATGCTGAAGTACACTGTGAACTTATTTTCCTCTTTATTTTTATGAGCCACTCCTGAGGGCTGGCAGGTGAGTATGGCTGCAGAGAGGAGCTGCCTTGGGTTGCCCCTTGTCGTTTTTAATAACACTGTGATTTGGCAGAGCTTATCTCCCACTTGGTGCCTGGAGTCACTGCCCTAGCCCCGTGGGATGGCACGCCAGGAGCGGGATTTTGAGATGCCACACAAAAGCGTGGAGGGACGCGCTTGAGCCTTGAACGCCCCCGGGCTGAGCGACGGGCTTCTTCAGCAAGGGACGGAGCCTGCAGAGAGCTCTTGCTGAGAAGTTGTTGTTCAAGGTGCTTCTCATAGTATTTAAAAAATGTGTTTGCTTCCCCTTACAAATGTTCAAACATCTTTAAAGTGTCTGTGGTGCCAAGCTGCTTCTCGCCCTGTTTTAAGAGAAAATAAGCTTTCTTTAAGGAGAAGGAGCCACAAAAAGCACAGCAAGCCCAAAGTAACAGCGAGCAGACCGAAACTAAATCAACACCAGCAAGATTTCAGCTGCCCCTCCAAAATATTGTCTCACGGCAAAGGGTCCGGGAAAAGATGGGAGAACAGATTGCTTTAGTGCATCTTCACGGTGTCTCTGCGGCACAGATGAAGCTTAGGCTGCGTCCCCTTCCCCTTGCCAAGCCTGCAGTGGGAACTCCCAGCCCCCAAAAGTGGACAGTCACAGGCTCAGGCTCAGCAGTGCCATGAGCACCGGTGGGTCCAGCGCCAGGGGAAAATGCGACTCGGGACACTGCAGCCAGCCAGTTTGGAGAAGCAGCACCTGCAAAACTGGAGTATGAGCCTGAAAAAGGAGCCTGGTTGTGAGAAGGAGCCAAAGGAGCCTGACCCTTCTCCACTGCCATACAGGCGGAGGCGAGAGAGCGGGAGCGTTAGCCATCAGCCGTGGTGTCACAGCTCCGTGCGGATTACGTTGGCCAGCTTCAGCAATGGAAATAGGCAGCTAACAGTGACTTCCTCTTTGTAACAGATAATAGTCAAAACAGCTTGAAAACTATTCATAATGAGAGCTCTGAGAACAGCCAATGCTACACATACACAGAGTGAATACTGTCATTAAGCCCTCTTTGGATGACAGTCCCAGCAGTTCATTATCCCCCATCACTGCTTGGGGAGAGTGGAGGAGGAGAGAGAGGGGTGAGGGTTTTTTTTAA
>VZSZ01005788.1:0-14555 GCA_013398815.1 Ibidorhyncha struthersii
TATATAAAGATCTTTTCACTACCGGTTTGAGCATCCTTTGCAAGGTGCTCTTCAAATTCTTTTTGTCCTCTTCGTTTCCCGCTTAGATTTGACCTACAGTGTTTTACAGCTTTCTGTTCCCTTCATTTGGGCCTAGACAAGTTCTGCCCCCTTGTTAGTATCAAAGGAATTGCCTTGCCAAGCACTCTCACTCTTGGACGGAGATCATACTACAGTCCGTCACAAGCTGCTGTCAAACTGCAAGTGTTTGTGAGCGTTAAACAGATATTTAGGAATGCCACTACATACTGGTAAACAGCTGAGTCTGTGCATTTTATGTTCTGATATTGTTTGTACTGCTTATTTTAGTAACATAATTTTCCTGGGATTTGAATATATTTTTTGGTTGCAATTTCGGTCATTGCTGTGTCCTGATTATCCCCTTTTCCATTTCAAGAGCCATAAAATTGTATTCTACAAACCATGACCATGAATAGCTAAACAGCTAAATACAAGCTGATATGAGTTTGACCAATATAATGAAAATGGGTGTGGTGAACTAATATTAGCTGTTCCAAATGCTATATTTTACATCATCATGTGACGTACAACACTGATTATGGCTTTTTGAAAGACAATAGTTCTGAATAATATTTTTGTAAATTCAGTCACCTTTAGTTTCTCTGGCATATTGCCTAAAATCTAAAGGATGAGAATCACAAGAATTTAATATTCAAAGGCGTTTGGATTAAATCAAAGAATGCCCAGCAGTGTGACAGTCTAAATAAAAACAAGTTTAAATGTCTCTGTGGTACACACAGTAACCTTCCTCTTCATAAAAAGAGAGAAACCTTCAAAATTTATTGAATCCAATTTATAAGAGTCTGTGTTCAAATGAATTTCTGCCTGACTAACCTAGTGGCCACCTATGGTAGAGTAACTGTGTCAGTGCACAAGGGAAGTGCTATAGCTATCATCTACGTGGACTTCTGTAAGGCCTTTGATACCATCCCCCACAACATACTTACCTCTAAATTGGAGAGGTTTGGGTTTGATGGATGGACTGTTCATTGGGGAAGGAATTGGCTGGATAGCCACATCCAAAGACTTACAGTCAAAGGCTCAGTGTCCAAGTGGAAAGCAGTAACAAGTGGGTTACCCCTCAGGGTACTAGCACTAATACTATTTGATATCTTCATCAGGGACATAGACAGTGGGATTGAGTGCACTCTTAGCAAGTTTCCAGATGACACCAAGCTGAGTGGTGCGGTTGATACTTTAGAGGGAAGGACACCATCCAGAGGGACCTTGACAGGCTTGAGGAGTGGGCACATGTGAACCTCATGAGGTCTGCCAAGGCCAAGCACAAGGTCCTGCATCTGGGTCAGGGCAATCCCTAGTGTCAATACAGACTCGAGGATGAAGGGATTGAGAGCAGAGCAGGAATTGAGGACTTGGGCATCCTGTTGGATGAAAAATTGAACGTGAGTTGGCAATGTGTGCTTGCAGCCCAGAAAGCCAGTCACATCCTGGGCTGCCTCAAAAGAAGCATGGTCAGCTGGTCAAGGTAGGGGCTTCTTTCTCTCTACTCTGTTCTGGTGAGACCGTCTTGGAGTACTGCGTCCAGCCGTGGAGCTCTCAGCACAGGAAGGACATGGGCCTGTTGAAGTGGGTCCAGAGGAGGGCCGTGAAAATTGTAAGAGGGCTGGAACAACTCTGATACGATAACAGGCTGAGAGAGTTGGGGTTGTTCAGCTTGGACGAGAAAAGGCTCTGGGGAGACCTTATAGCAGCCTTGCAATATTGAAAGCAGGCTTCCTTATAAGAAAGACTTAGAGAGACTTTTTACCATGGCCTGTAGAGACAAGACAAGGGGCAACAGTTTTAAACTGAAAGAGGGTAGACTTAGATTAGACATAAGGAAGATTTTTTTTTATGATGGGGGTGGAGAGACCCTGGAACAGATTGTCCAGAGAAGTTGTGGATACCCCTTCCCTGGAAGTGTTCAAGGTCAGGTTGGATGAGGCTTTCAGTAACCCGATGTAGTGAAAAATGTCCCTGTCCATGGCACGGGGGTTGGACTAAATGGTCTTTAAAGGCCCCTTCCAACCCAAAACATCCTGTAATTGTGTGATTCATTTGTGTGTCAGGTGGAGAATGTAATAATAAAAGCAACTAATGTTGAAAGCAAATTAATCTTACAGTGCATCTCATTCAAGAAGACTGAAAATGGAAGAAATATACAAGGTAGCAACCCCTTGTTTATATTTTCTTCTTCAGTATTTTAAAGCATCTCTGTTGAAGAAATCATAAGCAAGCCAAATAAAAAACAGCTTTAAGAAAATGAAACAACAGCAGTAGTCATATACTATTTGCAGTCCCTTGGTTCCTTGTGGTAATAAAATGAACCTATGCATTTGACGATGAGCTGCACCTTTGTGCTGAAGTGCTGCCATCAGGACTATCTTCACAGCAAAAACGTAGGGTGAGTATCTGTCCTAGCAGTGTGAGCCTGACCAGCTCAGAGCTATGCTGAGAGCATTTCAAGCAGCAGCTGCGGTGCTTCTGCAGCTGTAGCTCCTCCCTGGCCCCTGTGGCTGAACACCTGCTGCACTGCTAGCGAAGAAAGGAACTTTGGCTTATACACCATCTGCCTCTATGAAAGGGAGAGCAAGTCACTGTATCAGACTCCAGAACTAATCTACCCTCGTACAGGATAAGGAGATACAAGAGAGGTGGAAAAACAATGACTAGCTATGATTCTCAAGAGACCTGGCTGTATCTGCTCTAAATTGTGGCATAAGGAAGCATGTGCTATTAGAAATCTGTAGGAATTTGCCCTAGCGATGACCTCTTCTTTCCCTCCCGTTGCGCCTTGTGCTGCTGTGACTGCCAGCTCTGGAAGTAAACACAGGATTTGCCTGTGCGCCTGCTGGGGAGTTCACTGAACAAGGGTGAATGGTATACCCTGGTGGCATAAAAGCAGTGGACTAGAATATGTTTCTTAACATAGCCTTTGAAATAATCTGTGTTGTCACCTCTTCAGCCTGCTGGCCAGTCACTTATCTGAAGATTATTACTATTTATGGTTTAGTTTTTCAGAGCATGTTTCGATGATGCTCAGACTAGCATTACATTGCACTAAGTATTTGACACATGTCTGCAAGTCAATTTTTGCCCTGAATCAGTAAACATAAGACCATATGCTAGGAAGACCTAAAAACCTCCTGGGTGACATAAAATGACCGCAGCTCTAATTCAGTAGTTTGAGAAATGAACAAGATGATCATACTGAACTTATGTTCTGAAAAGTTATAGTCTATTCTGAGGGAGATTCGCCCACCAAAAAAAGTTCTGTAGCTATTGGTCCGTATCTTCAGGATCTTTATTGTAAGATGGACCGTTTCAGAAGTGCTTTCACAGGGGGACTTCTACAGCTCACTGTGAAAAGCTTTTCTGTTGGCCTAAGTTTTAAGTAAATGCACGAAAAATAAATTGTCAGTGATGTTAACTGTATTACTAGGTAGAATCGTGTTCTTCATACTCTGAAGAGGAAAGTTTTCTCACAATTGGCAGTTTGCAGTGTTGTGGATTTAAACAGCATTTTGTAGGAGCCATTTTGTCAACGTTTACCTTTCAGGACAAAGGCCAGTCAAAAGGACCTTCAGTATGTAAAGCTAGAGAGAGAAGCATTTAGATCGTAATTTTACAGATGTCTGCTATTAAGTGACTAGCCTTCTGTATTGAAGAATTGCCACTCACAAAGACAGATGACCTTTAACAAGAATGACTTCCCTTTTTTATGTTTGGTTTGAGCAATTAATGGTTTTATATTAAAATGTCACTCATTAATGTACTTAGTCTTGTGCTAGACGACAGTAGATAGAGGTAGCAGCAATCAGAAACAGAAAGAAACGGGAAAGCAGGAAATCACAGTGCTTTACGCCTAGGATTCCGAAGTGTAACAAAGGAAAAAATAGATACTTTTTGGAGAAATAGTCCTAAACTTGCATATTCTGTAACCCCAAAATCCTAAAGGTATAGTTAGAGCTGTAAAGCTTGTTATTGTTTGATATTTTTTTTTGTAGTTAAGTATCAATCCATCAGTTAGATTAGAGAACTTGGAGCAATGAAGCATGTTACGAATCATTGGTGAGTTGTCTGGTTCACATTAAGGTTCATGCTTTTAAAAGAAAGCAAAAGAAAAATCCACTAGACACTAGTGCCAGAAAAGAAATCCCATCTCAGGGTTACAGGATCAAAAATAGAGATGTCCTCCTGAAGTCACATAATTTTTAGTTAATTTTATCCTGTCGGTCTAAAAGAAAGTGATAGTTGCATGGAATATGTCCAAGTTTTATGTGCTGGAATTGAAGTGTGAAAGAAAAAAAGATATGAGGGTCTTGAATATTCATGAAAATGTCTTTGAGTTTAGTCCAGAGAATGACTCATTTTCAGTTATGCTCGAGTCCAGACATCAGAAGGGGTCTGGACTTGCACCCTAAATCTTCAGCTTTCTAAAAGAAGAGTTGTTGGGTTGTTTTTTTTTTTTTTTTTTTGTGGAAGTCAGATGTCTACATCTTTAAATAGCACTTACCTCCCTTGAGATACAGAAAGGGCAAAGAGATCCTAAAGACCAAATTCAGTTCATGTGCTTTGCCTACTAAAGTCTATTAAGCCTAGAAGATGTTGAAATAGTTCTTGTTTTACAATAAGAGGAGTCGATAGGCAAGGAGACAGAGTTAGAAATTTCCTCTTGGATTACTCAAAAGACCTGAAAAGAGTAGAGAAGCTGGTACCTAACAGATGGGCAAAGGAAGCTCTTGAGGAGAGTTTTTAGTTAAAAGTCTGCTGTAGCTACAAAAGGTCAGGATACAAGTGATAGAATCTTTGGGGAAATTAGATTGTTAAATCTGAAACATTGCCCATGATCAACAGAAGAATTACATGTGTGACTCCAAGCATATTAACAAAAATTGTATTATGAGTAAAGATGGGCAGCCATCTGCATGCTAACACTTCAGCGCAGAACAAACAGTAATGGTAAACAGTTTACACAGTGGAGACACTAAAACTGAACTTACAAAATAAAGGTGTATGAATTTGCTGATTTCCAAAACTGGTAAAAATACAGTTGTGTTAAAATCTGTCTCTATTCCTCTGTGTATAGGAGTAAGTTATTGCTGGAAACAGCAAGAATAATGTGGATTTCAAATGAGCCCTAAATCCAATAGAATTAGCATTGTTACTTAACAAATTTTATGGATTCTTCCAAAGGAAGCAAATCTCTGTTGTCTTCCTCAAATTTTTCTCACTATCAGATAAAACTTTGGACAGAGTTCTTTATCAAGAAAGGAACTATGCAAAAGTGTGGGCTTGACATACTTTTCTTCTCAATTGGTTGTTATCTAGAATAAATGAACTAACACTGCTGGTACCTGCACTTGCAGTTTTCTTGGAGGAAAAAAGTTAGAAATTGTAGGAGGGGAATAGGGCAGTACATTTCAGTGCTCTTCAGAATATGACATTTTAGATGAAAGTCTTCATACTTCGTTTCAGCATGCTTATGCTCTGGTACATAGTATAATAATTTTTTTCATATTAGGCCTTAACTTCTGGGTAACTTCTTGAGTGAATATGGCAGATAATACAGCGTGCTGTTTGGATAGGACATGGTTTTGGACACCATATGTAAGATTCATCTCAGGCGTCTGAAGTTGCATTTGCATTAATTGCACGGCGCAATTAATCTAACTTATTTTAGATATTTAAGATAATGCTAGAGTTACCTATTTCTGTCCACTGATTATAAACGGAGTGTAGACGGACCAATCTAGGCTTAAATGTCTAGCTTTTATATTCTTAAATGAAAACATATGAATCTTGTCTCATATATCAGTACATAGCAAGATACAATACAATAATCCAAGAAATTAGTGCAAAGAATGCTCTTTTTGCAAGCTATGTAAGAATCAACACACACGGATGATTTTGTGTAAAAGATGTAAATTTTGAAATTTGAAATTTTGGCATTTCTGATTGTTACTGTCGTTGGTCTGTTCTGAAGTCATGTGATCTTTATCTGAGATACTGCTGCTATTTCCCTGAAAACCTCCCTCTGGGCCCTGAATTATCAGATCTAGGTCAGGTGTAACTCAATTAAAACTAATGCTTCAGTATCAGTGTGATCAAATGGCTACACTCATGACCATCTCTGCACTAGGCATTTTCTTTCTGAAAGTTTGTAATCATAGCTCACTGATAGCGACAGTATTTGCAATGCTTATGTAAACTTCAAGATAACCATAGTGTCTCTGTCCACACAGTATTCTAGAAAAATCTTGGAAGGCTACCTGAATTAAAAGCTCATGAATATAACTACATCACTGATACAAGTGGCAAATTTTGATTGAAAAAATGGTTAGAGAGTCAAGATGCTTCCTTGAAAGCTTGGTGAAAGCTTGATTTTGTGTAGTATCCAAGCTTCCTTCATTTACATGATTTGTTGACTGAAGTTCATATAATAATCAGTAATTTTCAGGGGACAGTTATCATGGAGGAGTGTATTAGTAAGCAGAGTCTATGTAGTTATCGTTGATTTCATCATTGTGTCGCAGCATTGTTTGAAACTCTGTAAGAGAAATGCAGACCTACTGCAGGTCACATAACAGCTGAAACAGCTGGCATAGACAGGGCACTGGGGGGGGTCAGCTGCTCCGTGGGGGCCGAGGGAGACCCCCAGACCAGCAGGGCAGGGGCATTGCCAGCCAGAGCCTGTCCCACCACCCACAGGCAGGGACCAGGGTGGGCCAGGGGGCAGCTAGAGGCAGCCCCAGCCTGGGGCATCAGGGACCTCTGTGGGGACAGGGATGCGTCAAAACCATGCTGGGACATTAACCTGCAGGTGAGGGTCAGGTTTGGGTACAGTGGGGGGAACCAGCATCAGACACAGCCCCATGACCAGTGGACAAGTTCATAGGTTCATCAATGCTTAGAGAGCTCTAAAGGGTGGGTGTCAAAATGAAGGGCCAGACTCTTTCCAGTGGTGCCCAGTGACAGGACAAGGGGCAACGGGCACAAATTGGAACACAGGAAATTCCATCTGAACATGGGGAAAAACTCCTTTGTTTTGAGGATGCCAGAGCACTGGAACAGGCTGTCCAGGGAGGTTGTGGACTCTCCTTCTCTGGAGATATTAAAAACCCGCCTGGATGCATTCCTGTCCAACCTGCTCTGGCAGGGGGTTTGGACTAGATGATCTCCAGTGGTCCCTTCCAACCCCTAGCATTCTGTGATTCTGTGACAAGGCAATGCCAGCATGGCCAGGCACAGGCAGGGCTGTGAGGCAGCAGGAGCTGGGGCTGAGGTGGGGCTGAGCAGTAAAGCCTCAGCCAAAAGCGGCTCCCATGGGACAGTGTTCGGCCCTGCCTAGAAACCTCACCCCAAAGTTACTGGCTGGAAGGGGCAGCAGCCCTCAGCTGCATTATCCTATGTTGGTCCGGAGCCCCAGGCAGGAGGGACCATGGTCTCAGAGCCCTTACAGGCACGTGTTAAGAATTGAGAAATGGTAGGGATTTAAGAAAAAATAGGGAAAAATTATAGTTTTAGCTTAGGCCATGCCCAAAAAATTGTGCCAGCACCTACGTGACGAACCACACCTTAATCACAGTTCTTGTGCAATAGAAGCCAGCTGTGTTTAGCAATTTCCTAAGAAAAAAAATAAAAGACATCTTTTGCTAAACTATAGATATTCAGTATTACTGAATTCATCATATGGAAAAGACCTCACAACAGGTCACACCTGTGACCAGTTTCAAAATTCCTGGTATGTTACTAGAACTATATACATCATAATCTTACTTTAGAAGTAAAACAGATATTTGTATACTCCAGATACAGGATAATTCAGCTCAGCTAAGATTTCTAGTGTCCTGCTTTCATGTGTTTCATGTTTTTATGGAAGATAAACTGTAAGATCTTTAGTTGTGATTCAGAAATAAATACTTCTACGTAGATACTCAATTGGTTACTTGAAAAACAAAGCTGTTCTGACATGCCCGTTAAGTCTAGACCATGAAGTGGAGACTGTATTTCCACATTCACAGGTGTTACTACAATATTGATTTTTTGAGGCACTGCTTGGTTAGAAACAGTACAGATCAACTGGTAAGTTCCAGCAGCAGCACAGCTGACAGAAGCTTTCATGCAGAATAGAAGTCGCGAATGCAAATCGGTTCTGAAACTGATAAAAACTGCAGTGGGATGCTGCAGGAGTATTGGAGCGAGACGTGTTTCTTATGCATCAGAATGCTGTCATTTGCAATCATTTCTGGGTCAGCGTGTACCACTTCATGGAGTGGCAGAGCTACTAGGCACAATGTACAGACGACCTTAAAAAAAGATTATTTGTAAAGGCAAGCACTTAAATATGAAGAAATCTGAAGGTTGCCTGTGAAATCTTCATTAATTTCATTTGCATATGTATGCTATGAAGCAATACTTGGTCATAAAATCATGGTGTCTTTTCCGCAGGAATCCAGAATCAGTCAGTGAACCACATCTACTAAAAATGTAAGAATGTGGTGTGGCTTAGTTATTCTCTGTGTGAAGAGCACATTGTTCTGTCTGTTCTGCTAGTTTTATTTGAAGCCCCTTAGTTCATGTGTTTCGAGAGATAGTAAGGAGTTCTTCTCTAGTAATCCTCTCTCATATGAAATCCCCTCTCAGTCATCTTTTTTTCCCAGGATGAACTAGTTGAGCTAGTCTGTCCTAACATGGAAGGTGTACCAAGTATTTTACATGCATCTGGGTACCTCTTCGAGTTTATACATTTTGAGACAGAGTCACTACAGCTGTGCCTAGCCTTCCAAATACAGGCTACACAGTGACATTGTGTGGAAATTGAAGTAGGCTATATCAGCAGGACCTTTCTAATGCATGTGATTACTGATTCCTTCAAAGAATGCCATTGGATTCATGTGTAAAGAGAAGTCATACAATCCTCAGTTGAAAGCATTTATCCACACTCCAATTAATTTTATTCTTTTTGATGGTTTCCACCAACCTGCCCAACACAGAAGTCAGGTTTACTATGCTGTAGTTCCCCTTGTGCATCTGCTTTGGAAGCCTTTTAAAAGTCAGTGTCACACTGATTGTTTTGCAGTCCTCTCATGCTTGGGCCCGTTGAAAAAAGGTTGTGCAATCAGTCACTCAGAAATATCCTTCAGTTTCTTAAGAGCCCTTGAGTGAATGTCTTTGTGTCCTGGTGCTCTGACACTGTCCCATTTGGTTTTCTTCTTAATGTGGTCTAATAACACTTGGATTTAAGGCAGGTTGTTGGACACATTACCTGCACAGAAAGGTTTGCATTCCTGTCCTCCTTGTCCTCTTTTGTAATTAAAAAAGCTTGATTCTCCCAGACACGTTCAATATATGTTGACATTTTTAGCAAGTTAGGTACAAATGAATCACGTAACGTATTGAGAAATATCCTTGTGATGAAGCAAAGATATGGTTAAGCTGATGAAAACACTGATAATTTAAGAAGGATTGGTTACCTCTCTGGAAGTATTCATTGCTTTTCATATATCCACTATGTACTATGTAAAAAATAAATAACATTATAGGGAATCTTCCATCTGTAAATATAAAAATAAAAACAATTGTTTCTTGCATTTCCAAGAATGTTGTAAACAGAAGAGGAGAAAAAAATGCTAAAGGTTTGTGAAATCTAAGGAAGCAATGGAGCCAAATCTTGCAGGACTTGATAGACCAAGTATAATTGCATGTCAGTGAGTCCCTGTTAAGGAATATTGTAAAAGTTCTGCATGCTTATTTAGTGTACAATAGGACACAGTTAATGAGTATATACTGCAAGTCCATTTGAAAAACTTGAATGTGCTTGTATGAAACTGCTGAATTTAAATATTTGTACATTTTAAGAGTGCTAAAACAACTTTACTTAAACATGTCTTAATATTTACATCACAGTCTAATTTTCTGAGTAATACTAATCTGATATTAATATTCCTGGTCACTTTTAGGTAATGAGGCACAAAATCTGAATAATCACATTTTCAATATTTTTCTGAAGTTTTCTGTAAAGTTAGATAAAAACACCTCCTGACTAGGATGAAGCACTTGTATTTTCATATGCAGAAAGTAATATACAAATCTTCAAGCAAGTACAAAATGGAACAAAGTAGGACCTGCGTATAATATTAGGATTGTTATTTACAAATGAAGCGGAAAGTACATTCACTGAGAAAGTGTTTTGGTAAAAACAAGTTTTACAGCTCTCTGTGATTATAGCTTAAAATTCCCATGAGAAGTAGCTGCAAAACATTGACACGTATGCCAATGCCTCTGTGTATTCAGGCTGCCTGCAAACTACAAACTACAGGGCAAGCACAGTGTCCCCAATCTTAAATTAAGGTTTTGAATATGTGAGAAAAACCCAAACAGAAATCAAGAAACTATTAACCCACAGAGGTAACATGAGCAAGAAAACAGGCTTCTCCTCCTCACTGAGTGACTGATTGCTGACATCCTTGGCATTATCTAGTTTGTAACACCATTATAAAACCAGTACAGAAGAGGAAGCCCAAGTTGTCAGAAGCTTAACTGTATATGAAAACCTTGGCAGAAGCAAAACACAGGTTGGTTGACTGAATCTTTATTATTGATATAAATATGTAATAGGAAGATTCCAGTCTAGTAGCAATTATCAGGATAAATTTGCATAATTAGCAGCTGGAAGAAAAATCAAATACGGGATGCATCACCATGCACTTTTTTTTTATTTTTAGAACCTCGGTTTAATTACCTCTGGCGCTGTCACAGCTGCTACATGATTCTTAAATAGTTTCACTGAACAGTTTGCATTTTAATAGAGAGGTTGCCTCTTGTACACATTCTGTCTTAGATGCAATTTTGTGAAATAATTTAACTGGCTGAACTATAAATACCCTATGAAAAAAAAATCCGTGGTTCACTTCTTATGCAGTTCTTTAAATAGAGAAAATAAGGAAGGACAGAATAGTACAGAAGGTCAATTTTACCCATCTTGTTGCCTGTAGCTGTGTAGCTATTATAAGACACCTAAATAAATAACCAAAATATATGGATTATATATTACCTGTTTGAAGTGTGGGCAAGTAACTATGCCCTCAACTTTGACATAAGTGAAGCCTAATCTGGTAACTTAATGTAACAGTTATGAAAAAATCTGCATCTGGCAATCTGGAAATTCACATCTAATGTTTAATATTTTCAGAATTCTCAAAATTTATGTAATTTCTGGAAATACTATTCAATCAAGCGTAATAAGATTATGTTAGGAATTCTGCCAGTTCCTGAAATGAATCCCATCATCATATATTATTCTAAATGTCTCATGATGTACAACTTCATTAAAAAGCAGCCTAAATTCCTGTGTGTTCTCAAGGCAGAATACTAAATTAAAGCAATGAACAAAAAATTATTAACATTAACAAATAACGATAAATAATTACAAGTAGGCCTGAGAGAAGACCTTATTTTGAGACATTGAAAATACTTGGCCACAACAGGTTGATTCATAAATAACTCTTTGATATCCACACCTTTATGTTTTCATCATATTAAAGAAGAAATATTTACACCATTTTCTTTGACTGAAAGAAGTTGAAGTTCCTGCATATAAAGACATTTGTATTACTACTGTCTCTGCCATCTCCTTCTCTCCTCTCAGTTATTCCGTAACGTCTTTCTGCTTTTCTGTGACTACTTACCATGTTTACAGAAATCTGCCCTGCTCAGCAGAGCATAGGTATGTTTCCATAGGTATGGAAACAGACACAAGAAAGAGAGGTTAACACATTTGCCTCAATTCAACCATCAAATATATGGTATTGCAAGAAATTCAGGCCTTGGTCATGGAAACATTTGAGCGTTTACTTAAGTTTATTTCATTGAAGGAATAATGCTGTGCAAGATTATGGATTTAAGTAAGCATTTCCATATGGATTATATGTTGCACGGAAGAATCAATAGAATTCATTTATTTAATTCTTCTGAGATCTGAACTTGAAGCTATTGCTGGCAATGGCAGATATGTACAGACTTCCCTATACAAACAAGAATTTACAGAAGATCAAATGCAGGGAATAAGCTGTGCAAGCATACCTGTCTCCTCATGCCATGTACCTGCCTGTTCTGTACGGGGGTGGAAGATGAGGAGTGAGGTGAGAGAGAGATGGTGCAAGGCTTTGTCTGGATCAGTAAGAAAGGCTTGATGACAGATGGCATAATGAGATAACTGCTTTAATTAGAATAAGAAGAGTAATATAGGTAGCGAGTAAATCTTATGTCCTTTCGGATGCTGGGCACCCTGCGTTTGTGCAGCATCGGGTGGAGCCCAGATGGATTTTCTCATTTTCTGTGCAGAGCAGATCCTGTCCATGGAGAGAAGTTCTCCCTTTTGGTCCTGTGAGCTGTTATATGTTTTCCTTACAAGAAAACAAGTCTATTCCTAAAGGATGCTGTAATGAGAACTTCTTGCTGCACTGTTAGATGGAGGCAAGACCAGGCAGGTGGTGCACTCGCTGGTACCCAGTGGGAGCTGCCCGCGGGCTGCACTGTTCCCGTGAGTTGGCTGCCTTCATCCTGCAGCCGGGGAGTTTGTGCAGCACAGCACAGCCCTGAAGGCCACCCTGTACGTGCAGCACAGCGCGGCACAGGCCTGTGCCTGCTCAGGTGAACTGTTACGTGGTTCACTAGCCCCTAAACGTGGAACGCTCTCCTGGTCAGGATCAATACAGTACGTAAGAGCAACACTCCTATGTTCTTTGAGAGTTCAGTGTAAACAAATTCCCCTTCATACTAAGCAGTTTATTCATTTACTTTGAGAGCAAAACGTATGTTTTTAAGGCTGTAAAAGTATGCCTCCTTCTAATGACGGGCTGTTGTATCACACTGTACTGTTTAAGGAAAAGAAGGAGGAACAGGTAGGTTGTGTAAAATAAATACACATTTTCAAATGAAATCTTACTGTCTGGCACCTGGTAAAGTAATTTTATATCAATAAATGAATCATCTAGTAAGCAAACCAAATAATTTTCAAAGGGTGCCCCTTTGGGGGGGAGTGCCCCATACAGGTGCCCCTGTGTATGTATTCTAACAAGGAAGTTTTCTATTTCAGAAATGAACCACTGTTTGGAAGAAGGTAATGCTTCTCCTACCTGCTAAGAGATACAATACACACATTCTTAATTATCTCTTTGTGGTTTGAATAACATGTTATATTTCACTGCATCCTATCACAACACCCCATGCATTATACTATTGTCTAACCTAGTATTGCATTTTCTTGCAGATTAAAGAAAAAAAAAAGCAAAGTAGAACTTACCTTCATGTTGTCTGCTTGTAAAAATGAATGGGATACCATAGCAAAGAGACATCAGTTGCCCATGTTGACTTTGGCTCAGGTGCTTGTGAAGATTTCTAACTCCAGGCTTGCATATATGATTACATTTCTTTTTCATTTGCTTTGTGTTAATTTTTCTATTCAAGATTAACTTTTTCTCTCTCCATGTGATGTAAACTTGCTCCACTTTTTACAGATTAGCAGCACCCACCTGTATGTTGATGCTATGTTTACATCATAGGCTAGGTTAACACACAGACTTCTGTCTCGAGTACAGTCTTGCTGTCATGTCAGCATGATTTCTGGTGAAGCTAATGATTAATGACCACAGTACAATAGGTATCTCTGTGTCCAAACATAAAAACCTACACTTTGGAAATCACTCCTTCATTTCCATCTCTCCACTGCTTACACACTGGCATTGTACCTTAATTTCTGGAGATTATATTTAATTTAGTAAATGTTTTAGCACTAAACAAATTAGAATACTTTTGGTTGCATTTTTTAAGTATAAACCCTGAATTCTAAAAAAGTTTCTGTACAGGAAAGAAATCATTATGTCAGTTAAGCTAATAAAAAGATCAAGCTTAAATATAAAAACATAAGGCTGCTTTCCAAATACAAGTAGTTTCAATTTTGGCCTGTCTGTAATCCAGAAATTATTTGGAATTTTTTTTTTTGTTATTGTCTCAAAATAATTGGTAAAATGTACAGGATAATGGGTATTGTATTTTTCCTTCTTTCCTGTGGTTTTTTTTTTTTTTTTTTTGTGTGCTAAATGGAAAGGACAGACTCCGTCAACTATGTTACTATGTATTCTCTATTTCTTTTCTATAAATAGCCATCTCCAGGTGCTTTCGTGTGGTAACAAATGCTGCTAAAGAATGTGAAATGGAATAAAAATGACAGTTGTCATATTGTCACTGGTCTCTTTAAGATTTTGGGCAGCAAATTAGATCATCAGCAAGCTATTCACAAGCCATTTCATCCACATTCGAACCAGGAGATATTACACTGGATTTACCACATCAGGATGACCCCTAGTCTTGGGGAATTCAAGCTGGGGGTCTTAAGAAATTATGGATTTTACACACAGATGGGGGTGCTGACAGTGCTAAGTTAAACCAAGAGGACCACGGATGCTGTACACCATAGCGAATTGTGGTTCTGC
>VZSZ01005788.1:15009-45641 GCA_013398815.1 Ibidorhyncha struthersii
ATATCTCTCCTTCTGTATATATATTTTACAAAGAAAATATCCCTTTATGCATCGCCCCTTACATGTTCCTGTTTCCAAACACCTCCTAATGTGCTGAATTACTCTAATAAGCATGAACATGCAACTCAGCATCACTTTTAAATATTAGTGTTAAGAGAAAGCATTCGAACTAATACAACTGCAGTGAGGGTGATTGTATAGAAACATTTGCTCGTCACACTTTGCATCAGTAAGCAGAGGATTGAACATGGAATTACCTGCCATAAAACCTTTAACTTGGATACCTTGTAAATAACAATTTGCAGTGCTACTGCAATCTAAGGAATTTATTTAGCCCTTTGTGGTATCAAGCAAGTAGAGTGTAGCAACCTTTGCTTATAAAGGAAGTAGAAATGAAAAAGAATTAAAAGTTGACGGAAGCCTTCTGGCCTAGTCAGTCCAGTCTGTTCTGATTTTATCTACAGCCTCCCTCTTCCAAAGAAGGGGCACTGGAAAAGAATTGTCAGGAATGTATTCAGACCCACTTGTTTTACACACCTGCTTTGTGACATTAGGTGCTCAGAGTGGCCCTCTCGACTTTGACTAATGGAGTCTGGAGAGGGAGAAGTAGCCAAGACGGGTAGCCTCAGTGTCTCAGTCCTGGCGGTTCCTTCTTGTCTGAGGGTCTTTCAGGTTGCTTCTTTCTCTGCAACCAACCACCTCTGTGCACTGGTGTGGAGGACTGTGGAGAGAAAAAAAACACAGCTCTGCCAAATGGATGCTTCCTCCTGCACCTAAATGTTCACGAGTAGAGCAGCAGGACGGGGGCTGAGGCACTCTCAGAACCACATTTGCCATACAAGCAGCCTGAATGCGATCACCAGAAGGGGGAGGTGCTTTCCCCCACTGTTTGTTCATGTTAGACTACGAGTGAAAATCCATCCCTTGTGATTAGTCATTTCCCAGAGGAAGTGTAGGGATTTTTTCGGTACATCCTCTTACTGGGGTTGATAAGGAAACCCAGAAGTTTCAATGTTATTTTCAATGGAAAAACAATAGGAGGGAGGTTAGGTAAATGAAAAGGAGGAAGGATGGACTGAGGAAAGGGAAAACACGACACAAGGAAAAGGAGAAAGAAATAAAAGTAAGGAAACCTGCACCTTAAAAACAAAGTAACCAAGGGAGCATTTCATTACCTTCTATTTTTCTGTAAGTCTCTGCATTTTGGCACAGTCACTGTATTTCACTTCTGTGTCATTGGTATTCTGCAGCTTCCAAAAATATAAAAGTGAACTTAGCTATTTTACATGAGAAAAAGAAAGTAAAATAGGAGACAAATAGAGCTGCATTATGAGGGAAATCATTTTATTCGGTGAGTGAATGAAGGGAAAGAGGGACAAGAGCTTCTTCATTGCTTTAATTTATTCCTTTTGAGCTATATCCATCTGGGAGCTTTGCCTTCAATAGAGGCAGCTTCAAGGTGGTGAAAAGGGGAATGTTACTGCCCTCCATAGTCTAGAAATCATATATCTGTTTCCTTTGATGGGGTGTTGAGATCCTTTTTTAGAAATCATGGTAGAAATACTATCTTTTATATGTACGTCAGAATTACAAAAGTTAAACTTTATGTAGAGACTGTTGTCATAATACTTGCTGTTCACTTGTTTAATTCAGCCTCAAGTATTCCTGCACATTCTAGTCAGAGCTGAATAGTTAAGGAAAACTTGAGAAAAAAAAAAGTTCAAGTTTTCTTCACTTTTTGAGTTACTGGGGTGAAAAAAAGATTTGTGTTTATTTTTCAAGTTTAAAAAAAATTAATACATGACTTGCTTACAGCAGTATTTTACCCACAGTTTTTAGCTGAGTTGATCTGTCAGGGAGGTGACTATCAAATGGAAAAATAATAAGGTCAGGAATGAAGCTGTCTTATTTGTAGCACGAGGGCATTTGAAATGTTTTTTTGCTAAAACATGATTCTAACCAGAAATGGCATTTATTAATAGCCAAAAGGATTTTGGCCAATATCTAGTCCTGTTTCATAGACATCTGGAGTGATCAGAGCAAAGGAAGAGCCTCCGCTGAGGAACCCCAAGGTTGTTTACTTGCAGCATGGGCAGAGCATTGGTCAGAGATTCAATTCTTCGTATGAGCATCCCTATTAGAAAAATGTTCAATGTTTTGCTGCGGATGTATAAGCTAAGAGTGCAAGTGGCCAGAGGGGATCATTGTGATCATTTATTCTGAACCTCTTGTGGGTATTATTTCTGTTTTATGCTGAGTGGGTGTTCATCATAAAGCACATAAACAGTCTTGGGTGGATAAGGTGAAAGCATTCATCACTAGGCTATGGAGAATACATCTGCATGATATTTAGCACAAATACAAGCTCTTTCCATCTGTTTGACCAAGCAGTCACACAATTGTGATTAGTGCAGTTCTGAGGTTAAGCTGGTAGTAGTGGTAATGCTAGAGGACACAAAAGGTATTTCTAGGTGACTGAAGTGGGTTGATGGGAAACTGTGTGATAAATGTAGAATTAAACGGTACCTCAGCTCCCTTGAGGGAAACCAGGGTTCCAGACAACATCCTGACACTATGAACACTGCAAAGTTACATCCTTTTCACTGATACACAGATGTATGATTAACTTAAAAAACCCACCAAAAACTACTCTGTAAAAACAAGTATTTTAAATTTGACCTGCTTGTCTTGTCTTGTTTTTTTGCATCTCTGTCTCAAGGGCTCTTATTTTTGGGGTCCAATCTTATTAATCACTTGTTCTAATCCATGTTGTGTTTTTTGCTTTGAATAAAAATGATTTTTCCCCACAGGCTAAGATTGATTGACAGGTCTCTCATCTTTAAATATTTCAAGTGCTATAGCCACTTTTGCTTTGTACAGTCACATGCTGTGCTGTAAATATGTCATATACATAATATTAATATATGTTACTGCTTTACCAGATAATTCTTTGCTCTGCCTAAGTGACCTAACCAAAATTCATCATATTAAGTATGAAATCTATATTCATTTTTTGGCAGTGCATTTTGGAGTTTACTGCATCTGTAGAGATACCTGTCTTAAGAAAATGAAAATTCTACCTCTGTTTTAACACACTCAGTGTTTGAAGACTGGCTCAAAAGGCATGAATTATGTATCATCTCTGACTGCTGCCTGCCTGTGCCAGATTAGAAGGGAATGTTTTTCATCTTATTTGAGCGCTTATGACTGGAGAACTAAATGAATGCAAAATTTGACACTTAATTTTGTTTCAAAAATGCAACTACTGATTTCCAAATCTGAAGGAAATATATAGGGATATTTCTTCCAGTGTACTGTTCCAAACTGGAACAGTTGTGACTTATAGGACTTCCCGAGCATTGTAACTACATGTCAGAGTTTTTCTTCCATGAATTTATCCAGCTGATCTTTAAGCATTTATGTTTTTGACGTCCGTAACATTCTGTCTTAACAAATTCTAGTTTAACATTTATAGTACGCAGAATTACTTCCTACTGTTTTTCTTAAATGCTTTGAGTGGTGATACAGTTTGATACTCCCTCAAATTACAATATTAAATTAAGGTTTTGTAGTGTAAAAGTGTCCCAGAAATATTAAAGGACAAATAATGTGGCATGTATTTTACTTAGCTGCTGTTGGAGGAGAATTGTCAAGGAGACAGCTATTGTCAAAGCACTGTGCAAACTTTTTAATATTGTGAGCTGCTTGGATAATACATTTAAGACTACTATGAGCCTATTATGGTAAGGGTATTTCCTGTATATATGACATGTTTCATAATCATTCCTCAATCTCTGCTTTTTCTCCTCTTGAGAAAATTAAATAGAAGGATTCTTTTTAGATGACTTATCATTGCCTTGTGAGAGATGTGGGAGCTGAAAATCCACCAGTGAACCATTGCTTTAGGGTGATCTACGTCAAGCCCTGTTGATTTCAATTACTTACATTTTTAAAACATTTTAAAATTTACATCTAAATACGCTTTAGCCTGTTCATTTCCTCTCCTGAAAGATGTGTTCCTACTAGCTTGTTATTAAGCCTTATATGTATGAAAAATTAGGTCAGAGTACTTTTTATTTTAAATGAAAGGGTGAAAAGAGCCATTGAATACTTCTAATTTCTAATTTGTCCCTACATACTTCAGCTATTATCTTGTACTGTTCCTAGCAATGTGTCATTGCTTTCAGTTTTGTGTGACTCTTTTCCTGATTTTCAGAGCATTAACAAGCTTCTTTTCTTGCTTGTTGGAATGATTCACTACTGGTTTTAATGTTATCATCTCTTTATCTGCTAGTTTGATGGGCCCTTTTTTCCCCTTTAGATTTCATTCTCATAGGAACACATTCCTTGAATTTGTGGAACTCTTTTTTGAGTGTGGTCTGAAAGGTAAAAAAGGATATTTTTTTTTTAATAATGTATGTTAAAGCCAGTATTAGCTTTTTGAGGGACTGGCTTTTGAGTTTTGTATTCTCAGAATTGGCAGTACCATGGCATACTACTATCTAACAACACAAAACTCCTTAATGTGAGATGCTGTTGTAGTTTGCTTTCTTCAGCAGTTTTGTTCTACTTGTATACACTCATTCTGCTATGAGTTTGTTGCAGTTTGAAACAGTTTACTAAGCAAATTGTCTGCCACAGATCTCTGACAGAAGTTGCTGTTACAGTAACAGAAATAACTTGTTTTATTCTTTAGCGTTATATTTCATAATTTACTAAAATGGTAGCACTTATTCTGCCAAGGCAGAAATCAAGAAAAGATGTTAAATGAACTGCCAAAAATTACAGAGACAATATAGGTCACCCATGGCACAACAACTGCTTGTTTCCATGTCCCTACTTACACCTGAATGTGGATCTGCAAAGGAGGGAAAGCGTATTGTCCGCTTGGAAAACACCCATGTAAAAATCAAAAAGATAATAGACAGAGATGAATGTTTTTCAACTTTCCGTAACTAGTTTGACCCATGGAGGTCACACTATCAGCAGCAGAATTTGCTGGTAGGCTCAGTATTTGGAACCGCTGTGCATGAAACAGCGGATGTTACGTGCCAGCTGTGGCTTTGTGCCTCTGAAAATTGCAGCCCGTAGATACTCCTTTAACTGAGGAAACAATAAAACTGTCATGGCTATATTAATAGTTTTACAGAAGAAACTGGGGGATGTCTTCAGCTTATAAATCCATTTCACCACCCATTTCCTGAGACTCTATTGATATTCCTACAGACCCATCTGCTCCTGAATCTAGTTAATGTCTACTGACTGATACGCCTTATTTACAAAACAGTACAAATGCTTATGAAAAAACTTCCAGAAAAGTTGCTTATACATGAGATGTAGTATGCAGTCTTTTTCTAGAAACAACCATAGTCAATAAACTGTTCATATAATTATCTTTCTGAATAAGTAAACCAATAAATTACTAGTTAATATATGGGTCAAATTTATAGCTGTTCATTTTGTTCCCATGAGAGTTTTAAGGAAGACAGCCTTCATATCTCAGTTTTTGATAGAAAAACAAAGTTGAAGGAATTAGTTGTTTGCATGAATGTCTATGTCCTGCTCTAACAACAGTCTGCCCAGCTCACTGCTGGGAGGCAAACATCGCTTTGTCACTATGGCTTGAATATAGTAACCAGCTATAGTGATCCTGACTGGAAAAGCACTGCATGTCGAGAAGTTAGCAATCCACCCAGCAGCCAACACGAGTGAGCCCAGGCCCATGCTGTGCTGTGCTGCACGTACAGGATGGCCATCGGGGCTGTGCTGTGCTGCGCAAACTCCCCGGCTGCAGGACGAAGGCAGACAGCCCGCGGGAACAGGGCAGCCCACGGGCAGCTCCCACTGGGTACTGGCGAGTGCACCACCTGCCTGGTCTTGCCTCCATCTAACAGTGCAGCAAGAAGTTCTCCTGTGAACATCCTCCCTGCTTGGCATTGGTAATGATGAATAGAGTTGTTGCTGTGAAAGAAAACTCCTACAATAGCTCAAATAACGAAAATGGTAACCCTGCCTATGGATGGGGTCTGCTCAGTGCTTTGCCTCTGGGTGGACTGGAGGCTCGTTCAGTGCTGCACAACTCGAGGTTCCCAGCATCTACAGCGACAAAAGACTGTCTATACTGTTCTCTCTTTCTTTATAGTGTTAGCTCTAATAAACAGCATTTTAAGTGATACTTTGCAGAGTCTGAGTGCCTTTCTTACTGGGGCCATAAATGGATCAGCACCTTCTGGTGCAGAACATTTGGTACAGTCAGCAGAAATGCTTTTCTGGAGAAAGGATAGTGAGGAAGAGATAAACTGGGTGCCCGACGGGGCCTGTGCAGAGCCATGTGGGGTGGTTGCAAGACATTTGGCTCAGGTGGTTTTCCTGGTGAACTGGGAAAGTGAGGAGGAATTTTCTGCATGTCCCACCCCAGCCCACCCCAAGTATTAACTTCCCTCAGGAAATACAAAGTTGGGAAAGGAAAATTTGTGCTACGTGTGGTTGTTACTAATGTGCTTGAAATGGACATGGGGGGGTGTAGAGCTGAAGCGAGCAGCCCCAGGTGAGCTGCAGGCACAGCAGTGCATGGCAGCCCTCGGGCAGCAAACACTAGGTCAGTTATGGCATAATATAGGCATGGCGTGAAATGTACCAGTACCATGACCAAGCTATTTACAGTAAACTGTAAAGCCAGATAAGTTGGAAACAGTGTATACTGGTTTTGCACAGCACTGAATGATTTAGAGATAAGTTTTCAGTTTAGAAATAGATGAGGGAAACACAGTCACAATTTTGCAATGTGATCCTGTCTGGAAACCCCATACTAATAACGTGCTTTAGATTTATTGAGTTATGGGTGGATGGCAATCGTGGTGAAACTGTTCTGAGATGACATGCATGTGATTATTCCAAATGAGGCTGAAATTAGACTATATTCGACATAAACAAGTAACAGTCTTACAACTGTAACATGGTTTCAACAAGGTTACACACTTTTCAAGCATAATTCTATGCTTACAAATTTATATTTAATTTTTTTAATTTAAATTTTAAATAAAAATTTTATTTTAAATATTCTTCAGAGGGCAAAAATCTTTCTTCATCTTCATGTGACACTGTCATCAGCCTTTGACTTCCAAGCAGTTCTGAAGATATAAAGGAAGAACAAAGTAGTTTAACATTTTCAGTCTCATTTACCTTATGATAATTGTGACATTTATTTCCAAAATGAAGTTACTTAACATGCAGAGGCAAAGGGGATTACACTTCTACTGGAGTGTAAGCAGTAAGCATAAATGCCAAACTGTGATAACTAACTGCGTTCATATTTCTAGTGGTTATCTATACAAATACTGTTGAGATCAAGACATAGACACAAGTAAAATGGTGAACCCTCTGGGCTAAGGAGCCAGATTTAAAGCCGAGATATTAGTCCTTGAAAAAATAACACTCAGCCAAGTGTGTAGCACTCCAGGTAGGGACAGTAATGGCTAAAGACCAGTCAGTCACTCACTAAGAGAGAAGACATGTCCAAGCAAGGTTTTAATTTGTATGCAGAGGAGCTTGGTACTATTTTTTATCTTAGCACATACTGATACTATGAAGAAGCAGTTACAAGATATCATTCCCCTTCCATTAAACTTGGTGTAATGGAACGTATGTTTTTCAGAGCATTCCAGCTCCCTCAAGGGAAAATATTTTTTTCTTAACTGTGACTGTAAATGAATTCTTAATGCTTTTGTAGAATTTATCTGATTCAAAAATATTTCATGCATAAAAACTCAAGCTTAAAAGGGAACTGTTTAACTATAGAAAGCTTTGGCATCTCTGAAATAGCTCTCTGTACTTATGATCAGAAAATGTATAGTGTTCAGATAAAATAGGCTCCATCTTAAAAGGTCTGCTCCAAGTGCATAGTCTGAGTTTTGATGAGCTCAAAGCCTGCTGGGCTAGCTTTCTGAATTATAGGGAGATGAAAAGTTTCATCACAGGCTGCTGATTCTGCCTCTCTGCTTCCACAGGGTTCAGCAAATCAGCAGAGCTGCACACGAGCTCTAGTCCTGCAGAGCTCCTGATCACTCAATCCACAGTATTTAGCTGCTCAGCAAGACTCTTCTCGCTGCAATGTTGCTGCATTCCCAGATTTTGCAGGGCTAGGATGTTACAGAATTAGATCATTTCAGTGTGATTTGCTCTTTCATCTGTCTCAGAGATGACACATGACTTTTTGCCTAAAAACTTCTGGGTAAAGGAAGCACTGATATTCCTATTTTGTTTGGATTTTAGCAAAAATGTAACCTATTTTTATTTTCTGCACGATAAGCCCAATTCTAGCTTTAAAATAAGATACGTAAAGGTAAGCAATTGATTATCTCTGTAACAATGGTGGACCAATGCCATCAGTAAACGAAGTTTGTTGGGTGTTTTGAGATTCAGAAATGAGAAATTATATTGGTACAACCAGCACTTATAATTTTTTATTTCCAGGTATTGAGTTTTGCTTTGTTTATTGGCCAAAGAAAGTTCATTTTGAGAAAAATTTATAAAAGGAAAATGTCTTGTTTTTAATGAAATAAAAAGTCATAGATACATGGGGACTGAAAGGTTCCAAATACTGTTGAAATCTTTTCATTTCTAACCATCAGTTCGAATCAAAGACTGCAGGGTCAGACTGACAAGCAGTAGAAGTCTAACTTGGGATGGCTGATGAGGTTTGCCATTCCTCCCTGCTGTGCAGACAGCTCAGTTTCTCAACAGCCAGATCTTGAAACACCACTGTTTATAGCACAAGATTTTGAAGTAACCATAATCACTCCCATAGTTTAGGAGATGCAGCTGTCAGATATCTGTGCGACTGCTAAAGGATGGGCAGATGACAGTACTACCCTTGTAAGCAATCTTAACCAGAGAGGCCCCTGATTACAAGTCAGCGTCCAAAGTGACAGGTTTATACAATGGTTGTTCGGTAGCGTTAAGAAATTAACTGAATAGTGTAATATCTTTTCTTGTAAATGGAAACTGTCACACCTGGTGTGCTAGTAGGAGCCCTATACCAATGGAAACCTGTGGGGAGGGAAGACAAGTTTAGAAAAAGGACACCCTAAATGCTTGCCATCTTCATTATTGGTATGCCATGTATGGTCTCTTGGGAAAACTAAAACGCAAGCTAGGAGTTACACAGATGTATGTACAGTGAATACTTCTCATACTATATTATTTGTAAAGTTTTTGCCAGGCTTGAAGATGTTAGTGAATTGTAGAAAGGGCCCTTAAGCTAAGCTGGAAAGATACAGTAATGAAGGAAGAGAGGAGGGCAGGGCCACTCCCTGGAGTTGAGAGGTCTGCATTTACACTAGCTGTGTCAGTGCTCAGAGTCAATCCCAGGCACCTTTGATTCATCATTGATGGAAGTCAAGAACTTTGATTCCCAAAGCTAACATTTATCAGAAAAAAAGAACAAACAAGAACCAAAAGGACAGTAGCAACCACTCATCTATTCTAAGGAGTATCACTTATTTCTTGCGTTTATCGTGTGAATAAAGAGGAAGATGAAACAGTCATGTTTTTGCAGGTCGAGCTAGATGATGTAAATGTTTAAGTCCTGTTTTATACTAGATGACTGTTTTCTTGGTAGGAAATATCATAGTTGAGAAAAATGGCTGCTGTGGAAAGAACAAAATCTTAACATTGTGATCTGCATCTCTAATGCTAGGTAGATGGTTTAAACTTTTAAGGGCTTTTAATTTGCCATTGGGTATAATGGCAACAACCATAATAAAAACTGATACCCTTTTCAAGGACGGTCTGGTAGGATTGGTTATGATGATGGACAAAAGTGTGAAGGCATGCCAGTCTCCAAATAGGGAGAACACAGGGAACACAGCAAGAAACATCCCGTGTCACCTGTACTCCCAAACTAGCCTTGAGTGGCAGATGCTCAGTGATTTTGTCTACATCAGCATTTTTGTTTGTATTCCTTTTGTATATAAAAGCAAAAGGTACAAGTTACTGTTAGTGAAGTAGAGGGCTGAGTTCTCAATTGCAAAGCTAGAAACTCAGTTACAGGTATCTGCCTGCAATCAAGATTATGTTCTAGCTGCAACCAATTTAACATGAGAAGTGAAATCCAGCTACATTCTGTAGTGGATTGTAGTTCTACCTACTACATGTGGATTCTGTGTTCTACCATGTAATGATCTATTCTCAGGACAGTCCTGCCAGGCTTAAGTGCTAACTCTACAAGTCTGCTAGATGCTTCTCACTAAGGCTTACCGTTTCCTAAAAGGTCAACTTCCTTTTATAATAAAGAGGAGTTAAAGCTCATTGAATTAATCTTGTTCATGAAAAAATAACGAGAAACAGAAATATGAGGTTAGTTATTTATGAGGTTATGTATTTGACTGAATGAAAACACTTGCTATTTTTAATGCTTTGCTAAAATATGTTTTGGAACCTCATGACTAAGGAATTTGTCAATAGCTTTCTAGCTTATTTTTCAGTTAGCACACCATGTCATAAAATTTAGCACCTATAAAGTCACATTTTTAACACTATCACAAAATAGGTTTAGCAAGCTGTAAAAAAATATAACGTGTCTTTCTAGCATTTGTCTTACAAAAATTTAAAAACTGCAAATGGGTAATCTAATCATCTAATATTTTTACAAATCTGCAGAACATAGTAAGATCTTTCTAACTAAAATATATAGAAGTAACTGATTTGTGGGATATACGTAGCCAGATGTATATGCCAAGGCTTACAAATTTAAATGTACTCAAGATTCTCAAAATCTTTTGATAGGTGAGGAAAAAATGTTGCACAACACTCCAAATCAGGTTGTACTTACCTATACTGTACTTTAATGTATTTTTTCAGTATGTGAGCTGGGCAATTAAGTGAAAACAAAAGTCCGTTTTCATTTTACCTTACTTTGTAACAGAGTGATTGACAAAGTTAACATAAGTACTGTCATCTGTAAATGATACTTACTATCAACAATCAAACCACTCGGTTGCAGTCCTCTTTTTTATTCTCAGTTTTCCTACAGCATTTTCATTTTTGTCTTGAAAATAACAGAGTGGGCATTGGGGTATTTCTTTTTCAAACACACAAGTAGCAAATGACTGCTGGAATCCACTTACTGTTTCCATAGCTCAAATCACCAGTGGTCACATGTAAATATCTGTTTTTTCTGGCCAAGTCACTAATTGTTTCAGATGTTTTGTCAGCTGAAAAAGAAACTAATATATCGATGTCAATACCTAAATGTATGTTCAATTCTGCGAAGATATAGCAGATTGGAAAACACTACTTTATTTGTGGTTGCAGTCAAGTGATACTCACGATGACTGTTAGACATTTAATGGTCGTTCCTGCAGAAAGGAGGATGAAAAACAAACATTGTACTTGACTGATTTAGTTTGAGGGATACCTTTTGTCACTGGAATTCACAGATCTGGCTTACACCTCAGTTTTATACTGGTGTAAAAATTCACTAGGAGTGCATTTCCCTACTGGTAATAGGGAGCAGACACGCATTGTGTCTACGAAGAGCCATGTTGGTGAAGATTGCTGCCCATCAGCCTCTCCTGATTTGCTAGTTCCAGCTGTCAAAATTGCTGGATGAACTACTTGAGTGTTTCACAAACTGTCCCTGGTAAACACCACTTAGAGGAACCTGCAGGCAGAGCAGAGGCAGAGAGGTGACATGTTTCTGGGGGCAAGGCAGTATATGAATTCTGAGAAAAATCAGTCCAACTGCAGCCTAAAGTGTTACAACTGCTGATGGAGAAACCATTATGCCAGCATGCATGAGCTTCTATTGCTAAAGGCTGTTCTTCAACGCAGAAACGGCATGGATCAAATTCAGCTTAGAATGAATTCTTTCTGGAAAGATGATGTGCCTGAATTGTACTGTTATTAAAGCAGTACAGCTAAGTGGCACATGAATTTAAAGGATTAACATAAGCATGTAATGGTAAATTAAGAAGACTAAGGTACAAATTGAGTTTCAGTGTGTTGCAGGGGCTGAAAAATGTGGAAAGTAAAGTAAACTCGTGTAGGGTGGCTACAAAGGAAAACATAGTTCAGCAGTGTAACAAAGGGGAAAGGAAATAATGCAGGGAGCGTAGAAGGCTGAAGCGTTCAGCTATCTCTTTCGCTTCTCTCTTCACAGAAAGGCAATTAGAGCTTATTTATGATTGCTGCCTGAACAAAACATAGTTTTAACTAAGGTTTAAATAACTGGCAAGAAAATGGAAGAAAGAGCCTTGAAACAATACAGGCATAAGTTGTGTGTATTCCAGTCAGCACTCTGTAAACCTCAGCAATTATTTTCAAGATCTCTTCAAAGAAAAAGGAAGGGTAGGAGAAAGGCAACTGTGATACTTATCTTTAAAAAAGGCAAGTGGAAGGGACGACATGAAGAGTTACAGGCCAGTCCCACCTGATACTGATTCTTGGGAAGATACAGAAACAAATTATATGTGACCATTTCAAAGCATTCAGATAAAAAAGCAATAAGGCAGAGCCTGCATGGATTTATCAAGAACAAGTCATGTCAAATCAATTGAATTTCATTCTTTACAGAGTGACTGTTATAGTAGACAAAGTGGGAAACAGCTGCTATATCTATTGCCTTTTATGAAAAGCTTTACTGCTGTTGCCTTTGACATTTTGTAAAGCAAACATGTTCCAGATTAAATTACTAGTACATTCATATAGCACTGGTTGAAAGGCTGCTCTCAGAAATTAGCTATCAATGACCTGCTGTTAGAGAGAGAAAGAATTTCAGCCCGTGTTGACAGGTTACTGTCCCAAATCTTTTGCTTAACAGTATTTCCATTCATAGTTGAATACATAGTATACTTATGCAATTTCCAGGTAACACCATGATAGGAAAGGTTGCAGTCAGTCTGAGGGGCAGTATCAGAATTTAGACCTGAAACATCTTTTTGCATAGGAAAAGTGAATGACATTTTTTTCTTACTTAGTTCAAACGTTAGGTTGAAAAACACCAAACCTCCCTGTCAGTAGTAGGGCAATTGTTCAGAAAGCTGTGGTTTAAATAAATTAATAACTGTTATTATCATTTGCATGAATACTTATTTTATAAGGACAGGCAGTAAATTGTTTTCTGACTCCGGGACACTTCTATGCTGATCCTTTCCTTTTAAAATATAAAATGTTGGGAACATGGGTGTAGATGAGGTCTTACTGTGTTTCAGAGAAAATCCAAATGATAATGGCATTAAAAAGATATGATAGAAAAATAAAATATCTGATATGATAGAAAAATAAAATATATTAAGTTCTCTGGGATTTGTTGGTGGTTTTTTGTTTTGTTTTGCTTCGTTTTGTTTGGTTTGGTTTGGTTCCTTTTTAGCTTCTCTTCGGCTTTCTTGATGGAACTATTGGCATATTAACATGTGCTTAAGCTCACCTCTTGTGTCTCAGCATATTGCTTTGTCGGTGTATTTTCTTTTTTGAAACTTCTCCACCTTTTCCTTTACTTCGGACTATGCCTTATAACTGAGTCAGAACAAAGCACTCCAAAAAACTAAAAAGGTGACTGAACCATCCTATCTACCCTAAACTGAGGGTCATGAGGACACAAGTCCCAGGTATGCTGAGAAGGGACATTTTGAATATGTATCTGCTACTTCTAGTCCCAAGACTCAATGAACCACTCCCTGTGAGCAGTGCTGAAAATTTTAGCAGCCTTGGGGAGTGCTGGGTAGGAGAACTGCTGTGCAATCTACAGAAATTATACTAAGCCCAGGTCTGCATGAAGACCTTTTTTCTCAGTGACTATCCTCTCTGGAGCCAGACATCACAGCTCTTCCTCATGTGACCAACATCAAAATAAATTCAGTTTGTTTACGTCTCCTAATGAGGTTTGTTTGGCTGGGTCAGAGAAGAAACTACACAGCTTGAATTAGACACAAAGGGAAAATGGAGCCATGCACAATCGTATATACTGACAGAGCTGCAAAATGCGGTCCCGTGTGGGGTCCACATCCATACTGAGCAGAATCACAGTCACCTAGTTACATGGGAATCTAAATCAGAGCAGGCCTCTTGAGTAGAACTTCCTTTTGAGCTCTTTCCTGTCTTCACTCTCTGCCCCAAAAATGCCATTCAAAGTACAAGAGCTGTTGCCAGGCAACCTCTTGCCATATCTCAAAGTCAATTTTTCATAGAGATGCTAGATGCTGATGTCTGGATGGATGTATTAGGCACAAGATACTTCTTGAGCTGTTCATGAAAAAAGAATAATCACACCTTTTCTAATTATATATGCACTAGATAAGGATCAGGCTTATTAATTATTCACTGGCTTTCCAATCAACTTTTTCATTAATCTTCATAGAATGAGAGTTAAAAGTGTAACTAATGAAATAAACTTTGTACTAATATGAGATCAGGTAACTGTCCGGCTGAATAATTAGAAAAGGAGAACAGCATTACAACCGAAATTCTTCACTGTAATCTTCAGTCCTTCTGCTGTTTGACTATCAAGTCACCAGTACTTAAATAAGCTTACAAATATTTCCCTTGAAGTGCACATAACCAAATAGTTATTACAGTGCTACGGCTTTATTTCTTAACCTTAATTTTGAATTTTATCTCAATAATTTGTTGTAACAGAGCTCCCTGCTTCCAGATGGGAAATAGGAACTAATCCATGTAATTTGATTTTAATCTTAATAATGAGGAGTGGGGGAAAAAAGAATAGGGAAGTCTAATTGATCACCTAGGGAGAGAGAGACTTTACTTCATTTCCTTTTTCCTAATTAAGTAATGTAATAATGGATGAGTTAAACATGTATATAGTGGAGATGGTCCTATCATCAGTGCAATGTCAGTATAAAATGAATGTTTTCCTTCAGTTTAATTGCAAAATTGTGATGAGCACAGGAAGCTTTTATTAATACCCATATTAAATTTATCTGATTTGAAATTGCATGTTTATAAGTAGTCTTTCATTTTGGGTTTGAAGGTGACAACTGATAATGACTACTATGGAAAAGGGATCATTTAGCCAATTCTTCACATTAAAAGTAAAATACATGGGAAAAGTGTTCCTCTGAGACCACCACAGTGTTTAGACGCATGGATATTTCATTCTACTAACATCTCTGTTTTGGAAGCAGAAACAGGGAAAAGATCAGAAATATCACTGCATCACCATAAACCACCTGCTTTGGTCATTGGTCATCTACTGTGCTTTTGTTACTGCTTAAGACGCTGTGCGAAGAAGTGAAATGGATATTTAACAAGACAACAAGAAAAAAATGCAGAAGTTTTGTGAATTGTAAGGAAGAACACTTAAACTTATCTTTTTTCCCTCATATAAGCAGCAGTGAGACATCAAAAATAGATAAAGACATGTTTTGAATAGCATTAAATTGCAAGCCGATTCTTTTCATCACTTGCTCATTCTCTTATGATCTCCCGGACTCTTATTCCTGGCTATATAGTGGCACACTTCCAGCAGGGAGAGTGGAAGGTAATTTTCTCCGGCACCTACGCAGGACAGTCTAGCCTTTAACCTGGTGGCCAGCCACCAGTTTACAATACAGCCCTATGAGATGGGTTTAGCTAATATTATAGCTTTGTTGGCACGAAAAGAAGAACAGATTCTGCTCCTGAGTGCTACTCCTTTAACACTTGCCCCTGACACTAATTATATCTCCATAGACTGATTTAATTCACTGACATGGCAGAAATTACGGTAAGAAAAGGAGGGGGTGTATTTGTTTAGGTTTTTTTGGTGTTGCTGTGCCACTCAGTTAAGGCATCTCAGGGAAGAGTCTAGCAAGCGGCAGAGCAGATAAAAGGGCATGGACCAGGCCATGTGGCAGGTGGAGAGAAAAGAAATGGAGATGGGTGTCAGAGGAAATTCCACCTGCAGGTGGCATCCGAACTTTTATAAAACCACCGGCAAAAAAAAACGGAGAGAGAACAGTTTTGATTTCCCGTGCGCTCTGGAGGGCCACAAAGCCAATCCTCCCACTTTCTGCACGGCGCCTTTAGCAATTAGCCTGTTGCACAAACGGTGATACCCTCTGCCTCTTCTCTGCCCCTGCACACCGATGGTGCTGTGGTCTAGGCATGCCAACCCGCTCGGGCTCTGCGGGGGACCCGGCTGTGGTGACACCTACCTATGGGGTGAGACCTGGACTCAGCTGGAGAACAGGTGCCTAGATGATTAGGTGAGGCAGTTGTAGCATCTGAGAATTTTAAATGCATATAGGGGTGGTCTTTTTTTTTCCCCCCCCGCCAAGAAAAGTACATTTAGAGAGGATACTGAAGACACTGAGCCATCTCCCAATGATTGCAGGAGCATTATGAATGCCTTCTTATCAAATGGATCACTATACATTTAACAAAAAGATTGTTAAGCAGCAGTGTTTAGTCGTAAATAAATTCTAAAGTCTAAATTACAGATCGCAACTCGTTTCTCATCTCAGTAATTCCTGTGGTCAGTCAAATAAGAAGAAAAACTTCTGAGCACTGTAATATTTATGCACTGTTATGTTTTACACACTTCATTTAATTGTTTAAGAAAAAGAATAGTAAACCAAATATATGCTACATGCTAAAATAGCAATTAAATTCAGATAGAATTTGAGAATATGTAACACCTTTAAATCCTTATTACCATGTATTGTCAGTACTTGGAGGGACACCATGTTATAGTGTGGCCAGTAACATGATCTTAAAATACGGAACTTCGAGTCCAGCAGCAACTTTAAAATAGCTTAAGCAGCTGCTTGTGTTGCACACCCATATTGCTAGCACCAGTGGAACTGACCAGGAAATATTTGTCATGATTCCTTTTGTTGCCTCTGTCTCTCTTCACATCTTTTTCCATCTGGTATAGAAGGCCCAGACACCTTTTAAATTCTGAACATTTGCGATCATTTTTGTTCACCTTTAATCCTCACCTATATTCTGATCGGATCTTCAGTTCTCCCAGTGTCTAATGAACTGAAGCACACACACACACACACACATACTCTGAACACTTTCTAGAGGCCCGTGTATTTCACTTAACTGCAGTACGTGCAGCCTCCAATTGTCACAGCAGAGAAACTGGAGTGTGATCTAGCCTTAGCTGGCATTAGTAATGAATTTCTACTTCTTTCTGCAACTGACATTGCAGTCCACTAATCCAAAGAACACATGCTTTTTGAATTCTTTATGGGTAACAGTGGTGAAGTATACACCTAGAAAGGATTGAAAAATATAGAGTGAACTGCTTTAGTTCTATATCTCAGTACATCTGAAAACCAGGTCTAAATCACCATGTTCTGAGGATATCTTGATGTGTTTTGTTGTAGGCACTCCCAACTGCATCATCCAACCTATTTCTCCTAAGGCTACGATTAGAGCCATAACAAGGGTGGGGTACACAGATGCCTAACGTAGGTGCAGCTATGTTTGATGAGGATCTGCACCGCATTTGTTTTGTGAAGAGGAGTGTATTCATATAACCTCAATCGCACCAAAGTGCCAGGACTTAGTGTGTCTTAGTGGCCAGCTGCCTTGCCAGCTGGTCAAAGAGCGTCAATGGCAATTGACAATAGGCAGAGAAGTGTAAGTAAAAATTGCGACCCACAATATGATGTTAGTGATGCAAAGATGATGGTTGTATAATAACTTGCTTCAAGTATTGTGGGGGTGGATATCTGGATCAAACCAGAAGATCTTATAAGCTTTTAGTGTAAATGCAGCAATCTCTGTAATAAAGCCCCTTTTTTTTCCAGGTTGACCTCTGGAGTTTAGTAGTTTTCTGTGTGGTGGTTTACAAATCCACTTGTGTTGTGGTACTCTTGTTTTGTTTGATGTAAACTGTATTCTTGGCAGCTCCTCCACAGAAGTTCCACTTTGAAAAAGCAGATGCGCAAAACATAAAATGAGCACATCTGTATGTGCTTAATAGTTTTCTTTAATCTTCTAAGAACTAGCCCAGAAAGATACAGGGAGGAATTAAAAAATGTCCTATACATCTGCTTGCTTTTTATGTGTGTAAAACTGTCTAAACTTCCCTTTCAAAGGTTTTATTTTAAGCAATGGCATTTGGAGAAGAAAGGTTAGGAGCCAAAAGGAAAGAACAAAGTCTCTTCAAGTGGACTGGCAGTAGAAAACACAATATATTAAAATGCTATCACAGCCAGGCATAACTCACAGATGAGATGCACACAAACATCTGCTGCTGGATTTATTGATGTGTCAGTAAAATGTAGCATGTTGCACGGGAGATGCGGGATGTTATAAACCAGAAATACGATAGTCTTACAATGAGCTTAGGAACTCCAGATGTTAGTGACACAGGCAACAGAAACTCAGCACAAGCAGAACTTTTTCAGGAGTTGCCCTGTCTTTTCAGCTGTGCCCCTGCAGTGAGGGTGACACACGCAGAGTCTCTACAGGAACTCTTATCAGGCTGCTACAGAAATCTTCACAATGAGAAGGAAGCATCCTTCCTCTTCCACTACGGGGACAGATATATTCTGCCCTCCACCTCTCCAGTTGGTCCCTTCTTCATATGGAGTCCATGGGCTAGGTGTGTTGGCGGTGCTGTGTAACCCCACCAAAGTAGTATTTCCCAGGACGGATCAGTGTTTACGAGGACTGAACAGGCAGTGCTGGGGAGGAAGCATGCTCTCTTTTTAGCATTCACATGAACACAACTCTGAGAAAGAACTGGCTCTTTCAGTGTTTAGTTACACACTGTGTTGAAAATATTAAAATTTTAATATGTAGACAACTATGAATGAAGAAATGGAATATTTAAGAGGGTCCTCCCTTGATCAGTGAGATATATTGTGTATTTCCCCTTTAAGGAATGAAAATGCAGTTTCCATTTTGTGCCTGCCTTTTTCTTGTTCAAAGCGCTTCAACTTCTTCCCTCTTATCATTCAGTTTAATTCACCATCTGTTCACCCAGGACTTAGTATTTTCAGCTGAGATATCAAAAGGAAGACCACATTAATCAAACATTAGTACTTTTGAAGCAAGCAGGATCCAGAAGAAACAGACATATAAATCATGAAACCTAATTACTTATCACATTTATCTTTAGCACTGCCTGTAAGAATGCATGTGCTTCACAGGTTTAAGGACTCCGGCTGCAGAGACAGGAGAATTAGATTTTCTTCGTGACATTAAGTTGACTTAGGTGTAACTCCTGCTTACAGCTAATGAGCTGAAACCAGAATTAGTGCTGTGTCAGCATATTTGCGACAAATCAAAGTAAAATTAAAATACACACAGGGAATAGCAAAATAAAGTCAGAAAAGACATCATTAAAAGTCAAATTGTCAAACAAAAAAATGGCTATTTGTGAAAATGTTGAGACAATAGAGACAATTATTTTCAAAAAAGGGCATTGCAAGATAAAACAATAGGTCAGAATAGGTAAAGAACGAGAAATATGAAACTGCAGTTAAAAGAGAGAGATGATCGCTTCACGAGCAATTGTTTTCCACTCCAATTAACACAAGCATAATTTCTCTGACCTCTATTTTTCACTTGTCACCAAGCAGTTCAGAATCTTGTTCTGTAAAACATCCAGCCTTAGAATTTTTATCTTGTAGCTTTTCTTTTAACAGCTTTCTGTAACCAGTTCTCCAATGTTTTATCTATTTTTCACTTAAATTTAATTTTTTTTTTTTTGCCTGCATATTTTCTCTTTACATAAGATGTTCTCCCTTTTTTGGGACACTTCCAAACTTTCCTGCTGAAGGTGTTCTTATCTCTAATATTGCAGCTACTTGGGTATTCATACTGCAGAACAGAAGTCACCTGTCTGAAGGACTTTGTCAAAGGATCACAAAACCAGCAAATAAAAAGTCCTGACCAACCACCAGAGTTATGTGTTCTATTCAAGATCTTTCCTCAGACATTTTAAGAGCTCCATAATATATCAGGATTGTGGTGTGAAAAGAGGCTACAGTGTACATAAGAGTTTTTGTTGTGTAACAAGAGGATGTATAAAGAAAATATCATCAGCAGTCCAACCTGCCTGTATTTACACTGGAATAGATTTCTGAAATAAATTTCTGAATAATTGCAGTCTCACTTACCTTTACACAGCTTTCAACATCTGCCAGGCTTGGCCATGTGAGAAGCTGCTTTTGCTGTTCATCACATCCTGAGTGCCCTTCACGCCCTGAATCTGATCCTGTTTCTTTTGAGTTTTGCTGCTGCATCCATTAAGCTTTATATGAATTTATGTGGCACGCTCAGCTCTCACCAGCTCAGGTGCAGAGGTCAGGCAGAAAAAGGTTGTTTGAATCTAGGCTGTGGTGTTTCTGTATTTACCCACTAAAAATCTCTAAGTACAGTCCTTGAAAATGGTGGGCTTTCCTGTCCCTTGTCAAAAGCTTGTGACCTCTAGGATCTCACTCTGATTTCATGTGTACCTCAGCTCAATTAATTTCAGTGGACTTGCTGCAGGTTTATGTTGCTGTAGGAGAGCGATCAGTTTTGATGTCTGTCATCAGGACTGATCTTAGATATCCCATCCATTGTTAACACAGTTCTAGGAAACAAATTTAACCAGTCAGGCTTGCTGATAGGTTATTACCATCTCCTGGCATTTAGGTAATAGATGCAATTTGAGAGTTTATTTCAAACATATTGTCATTTGCATAATAAACCCTTTAGTTTCTAGGGTCTAACTGGAGTTCATGGCACACTGGATGTGCTGGCTGACCAACTATTTGCCTTTTATTCACATCCATTATCAGAAAATTACAAGTATTTCTCACTCATACCTGCCAAGCTACAACTTCAAACTACGTATTTGTTAGAAGAAATTGAAAAGTATACCACACACATAGGATCTTCAAGGATCCCCTGTGGCAGCACTACTTTGGCACCGCATTTAAATTTTGCACTGATTAATGCAGAAAGAAGTGTAAAAGCTATACAGTAGTTTCTTTGCATGGGAACCCAGGACTTCTCAACCAAAGCTGGGCTGTGGGGAAACCTCAGTCAAGCAGAGGTCTCTTCTGGGCTGAGGTTCTTTGCAACATGACACAATGCAAAGTGACAGATTCATCTTTATGGGAGAAGTTGTTATGAAGGGAGATGTGTAATAATTTTATGTCTTCAGAGGCCAAGTGTAGGCCATTTGAAATGGCAAAAAAATTGCTTTAATTCTGATGTGGTCAGAAACAGTCTTACTCAGACCAGCAAGAATCTGTGAATCCCACTGACTAGTTATGCATTTGACACTCACCAAGGGGTTAATTTATTAAAAAAAGGCTACTCTCACTAGTTGCTAGGTAACAGTGTCGTTCCCTCAGGCTTGTGATCAGCAAATGAATTTTTCTGATGATATACTGCTCGTAACTGTTTATCTTGCAGCTGGAGCCAGCATAAAGGACGACTTTTTCTGAAACTCCTCATAATGGAATTAGTTTTATTTGCCTAGTTTACTCATGTAATTTTATTTGACCATAACGTAATTTGCAGTGTTAATAAAAAGCTCATTTTCATAACTTACCCTGCATGCAAATACAGTTTTCCACTATTACATCTTAGAATAAACACCTGCAGTTTTAAATTATAATTGCTGTGAAAGCCGAAGCTTTAAATTTCTTCCCTCTTCTATGTGTTAAATTTATATGTAAAATTGGGTCAATGTGTTTTCCAATTAGCCTTCTAGCCAAGGGAAGTGAAGAAAATAAGGAAGGTTACAAGGAAAATCGAGTGGCAGAGAGAGAAAGCATAGCTGTAGTCTATGGATTTCACTTTCTTTGCAGCAGACATTGCACTGGAGCACAGGATTGAAGGCTTCATGATAGAGTCCTTTTTCTTAACAAGTTGCACAGAATGGATTTCCACTAACATCAGAGGACCACTAAGGAAGGTGCACAGGCACATCCTCATGGACCTCATGAGGGATGCAAGCCTGGCAACAGAGTCTGTAAAAGCAGAAAACAAAATTCTTTATCATACCACATTTTCTAACTGTATGGAATTTAGAATATTTCATCCTGTCCATATTTGCGATGTCCTTCCTATCTTCTCATTCTCATAATACCTATAATTGGCCACTATTTGAGTGAGAGGAAATAAAGTCCAATTTTGGGGCCCAGCCATAAATTTTGACATCTCTGAAGAGATAAATCTACTGGCCTGCTTACATTGAGACAGTCTTCCTGCCCTGCAAGCTCATGCTGTGTCGTGCAGTGTAATGCAAATTAGTGAGTTCCTACTGTGCCACTAGATTATTTCTTCCTGGAAAAAAAATAACTGGCATGAAACACTAAAAACAGTTTCATTGCAAGCTGGCGCTGTGTGGATTCCTTAATATTTTGTGTATTATTGGCACAAACTAGTGCTTCATGGGGAAAAAAAACTGTCAGTTTTGTTCATGTGCCAATTACTGCCTCTCTTGCAATAGCAAACTCATTCTCTAGGAAAAGCTGCTGTCAAGTCAAACAAAACATTTTTCTATGAACAGACACTGTTTGTGAAGCAATAGGTTACCGTATTACCATCAATGACAGTGAGGAGCAGTTCTAGAAGTAGTTTGAGGGTCTGGTGTTGTCGTGGCTCTCTCTGCTAATAGAAGGTTACTTCTGCCTCGTCCGGGGTTCGATGGCTTTTTGGCTGTGTTCCTGTGCAGTTGGTATCCAATTACAGGATGAATCAAGGTCACATATATGCTATGTGTTGAGGCTGCAAATAGGATTGTGCTGAGATTAGAGGTTCAATAAAAGGATAGTCTGCAATAGGGTTATCATATGATGCGCATCAGTCCAGGGTATGATTGTAATGGAGTAAATAATCTTCAAGGATTTGCCGCCAACAAAGGACAAAAATGACTAATGAGAGTCTATTCAAATATCTTTTGTCAGTTTGGATAGAGACAAACATTTCATTCAAAGAGAATACACTTGAATTTATTTTATCTCACAAGTGTGTACAGGAAGGAAGGAAAAAAAACCACCCCAAGCTATTGAAGCGTAGTAACAGTAAAAAAGCTTTTAAATGAAATGTAGTATTAGATGTATCTTGCCATACCTAACAACTAGGTCATGTTGAAAGAATTATTCTACCAGCAAGAAGTTTTTCCTGATTTGAGGTTAAACTGGCAGGAAAGCTCAGTAGGTCAGTAGGATACCCTGAGGGGGAAAGCTGACCATCCAAAATGTTAATGGTTAACCAGATTTCCTAGAACTGTGGAGAATAAATATCAACGGATAGTACTTGAGAAAATCTGAAGACTGGAGGTGACAGAAGAATGACTTCTAAGTATGCTTTTAACTAGAAAATACCCATTTATTGTTAGGATTTAATGGCAGGGCACTTCATTCCTCCACCTTTAGATAAACAAACTGGAAAACTTTTAAACAGAAACAAAGGAGCCTTTTTAAAAAGCTGATTGTAAACTGTATTTTTTGTTCTGTGGGAATTCCACAGTTAGAAAATTTAGTTTCATCTCAACTGAATGAAGTCCAAGCTTTTAATTTTCTATTAAGATCTCATTTTTATACAAATACTTAAAAAAAGTATCAGAATGTTCTGTTATGATATTAGCCCAACATTTCATTCTGCATTTGACTTTTTTGTTTTATAATGATGAGCATATTTGTGGATGTTGGTATACTAGTGTTTTCTGAGGAGAAATATGAATCATTGTAAACACACGGACTTCTGAAGTAATTGGTTATGTCTAACAAACACAATGTTTGCATAACCTGTAAAATACACTTGGACAAGTTCCTTTTGTGTTTCTATCAGCTGCTGCTCTGCCTATTTCATCCAAAGTACCAAAGACTGGGTCAAGAGGTAAAAAGCAAGGAACTGGCAGATGATCAACGTATGACCTTTTCTTTATGAAATTCCTTATCATCATTTCTTAGCACAACAGGTTACATAAGGCACTCAGTTATTCTACTTAAAAAACTCTGCCATTATCATCAAGAACTGTTATTAAAGACATTTATATAATCGTTCTATATTACTTTTTCATCTTTCCCTAATCTTGACCCCTTTAGCTACCTGCTCATTTTGATTACAATATGTTTTATTTTTTTAACATGAAAAAATTTAATATAAAAAACACATAAAAAATTGAAATATATTGGGAGAGACATGAGCTGAAGTTGACAGGAGATCAGAGTATGACATGATTCATGATCTGTAGCCTTTTAATATTGCTGATCTCTACATGCCAGAGATTACTGCTGTGAGCAGCACGAGAAGTAATACATTAGTAAGAAGCGTGGTGACCTTTTTCTGCAGAGCTCTGTAACCTGACATAGCCTGTCAGATCAACCTCAAGATACATGTATACTTCTTCCTAAAAATAAGTCTCCTCCACGGTTATCTTACTTCAATCACTTAAGAGTTCTCTCCCCATTTTTCCAATGGTATTTTAATTTGAACCTTTGCCTTTGATGCCTCTTCCTTTATTTTCTTACCTAACCGGTGGCATATGTTTCCTAATGCTAAGAATGGCACTGCTTGCATCCAAAATTAGAGTAAGACTCGCTACCATTGCAAAAATATGAAGACAAAGGCATTGGTTGAGCTGGGGAATGTGCTAATGGATCTGAAGGCATTGACCACAGGAACGCTGCTTAGAGTTTGACCCTGGCTGGGTAATAGCCACATGTCTTTGGCATCTGGTGACAACACGTTGCCTGTGGGAAATTAATTGGAAGTCTCAGTCCCATTCACACTGGACTTCAGTTTCTGGCTTTTTACCTTAATAAATGATCATTCTTAAAACTGGCGCTCTTGTGGGGTTGACAGCTCAAGAGCACAAAGTCATAGAAATGTAAGGGTAGACTCCTTGCTGCTCCCAAGCATCCTCCCATGACTGAAATTGCTTATATCTCATTGATACTGTGGCTGATTCTATGTCAGTTCCAGCCCTAGACCCAGCATATTTTACATTATACTGCACAAAAATACAGGGACATAGTCAGAACTGAGTCAAAACAAAGACCCATCTCAGACAGTGTCCATTGGTGGGTAACTTAGGAAATTATACATCAATATTGAATGTGTGTAGTATTGAAGTAAGGAGTATCTGGCAATCAGTGACTGAGGAACTTGCAGATCTGGGGGCTGAATCCTATCTGTTGTGTTTAACACCCACTCTTGAATTTGTCTGCTGTTGATTTTTCTAATGCCACTCCTAGTCTGACTACTTGGTCTTTAAGGATGACTGATTCTCCAGCTTAGGTGTGTGTTATGTTCCTTTTACTTGTTTTAAGCTTGCTGCCTGATAACTTCATCATGTGCCCCTTGTGCTTGAACTATGAGAAACAGTAAGCAACTGTCTCCTGTTCAGCGTCCCCTTGCCTTCTCTTCCACTTTTCCAGACTGAAGAGTCTTAGTCTACTTGGATTAACCTCAATAGAAACATAAAGCTGTTCTACACTTCTGATCATCCCTGTTACCAAATCCTCTACCTTTTCTACTTCCACTATACGCTTTAGACCTGCATGTAATGTTCAAAATGCAGGAATGGCAGATATCATACAGTGATGTAATGACATTTTCCAATTTATTCTCTACTCCTTTCTTAATATTCCCTACTGACTTATGTCTTAGCATCCTACGTGCTTTTATAAGCACAGCTGAACATGGTGCTGGGTTTTTCACAGAACAATGACTCCAAATACTCTTTCACCTGCATGTCATGGCTTGGAGCCCGTTACTGGGTACTTGTAATTCTATTTGGTTTTCCCAGTAGTTTGGCACTGAATTTCACTTAACATTTTATTGCCCAGTCATCCAGCTTTAGATTAGACTATCCTGAATAGTTTATTATTATCAGCCTTTGTATTTAACCCCTTTTTCAAATCCTTTTGGGGATTTATTTGACAATATAGTCACCTGTTCTCAGTGATGGGGATCCTGCTCATAATTTGCTTTCATTATGAAACTGTTCTACTTAAAACTGGGGTGGCAATCATAGAAAATGCAGGAAAACAATGAATCAGATCCTTTTTGAATGATTTCTGCTTAAGCCACTCCCTTTGTCCTTAAAAGAAGGAATCTGGCTTTTTAAAGTTGTTAGCTTCATGTTTTAAGAGCATACTGAATCCATACATGTAGAGACAAAAACAGCTTTGAAGATTTGCTTTATGCTTATTATCTGGAATAAAAATGATGAAGGAAGGGGCAGGTAAAAAGAAGATGCCTGCAGCATTTTTATAATGAATGACATTGCAGCAATGCCACTACAGCATATCACACATATTTATGGATTTACAGCTATATTTTCATGTTAGGTGGAGAAGACTCAGCTAAGTATGGTGTCGTGGTTTAGGCCAAATCGGCTACTGGGCACGTGGGGCACCCCAGCTGGGACCAACAGATGCTCCCCTCTACCCCTCGTCAAAAAAGAGACGCAGAGGAGGGAAAAAGAGACTTAGGACTTTAGAAGGAACTAAACTACTTTAATGAAATATTAATAATAAAATAAAAAGGAAATAATGAAATATATACAAAACTGTATCAAGCTCCCAGGATGACAATCACGACACCGGCTGGCACTGGGGCAGTCCCAGGCTGGACTCAGTGACGGATGGGAACTGGATTACGGATCTGGATTCAGGATCAGGATCAATGGCAGACAAACAGACAGAGTCCTCCTGAGACGTCAGCCACTGAAGAAAAAAAGAGCGTTTTGACCCCTCAGCTTTCATACTGAGCATGAGGCAGATGGGATGGAATACCCTGTTGATCAGTTTTGGGTCACCTCTCCTGTCTGCTCCTCCCCGCAGGTGGGACCCCACTGCGCGTTTCCGCTTCCAACCCTCCAATGTGGCAAACAACAAAGTTGGTTGGCCTTGGCTGTTCTAGCAATAAGTATAAGCAAGAGCCTCTCTGCATACCATGCCCGGACATCAGCTATAAACATTGGTCTTATCGCTCTGAGAGAGTGAACAGTGTCTGCACGATACGCTGTCAACTTCAGTAGTCAGAAGACGCCTGGCTAAGAAACAAAGTTACTGAGCAAAATTGGTCCTGTTTTACCACAAACCAGGATATATGGGGAATTTGTTTGTCACTTCCTGAGTCAGATGCAAATGAAATGCATGCAACTCACTCCAAATAGCTTTTTTTAAAAAAACTCCTTTTGATGTCCTCTTGTTATGAATTAAAAAAATATATTATTATGACCACAAGGTAATAACACTGATATTTACGGTACTATCTGTTTTTTTATATATTTTTTAGAAGTTTTAAGTGAGAAACCTTAGGCAAAATAAAGAAATTTTGACTTGGTAGATCCCTCACAGCACTTCAAAGACAGAAACAATAATCTTCCTAATTAATTTCTTAACTAAATTGAAGAAGGTAGTCTAGAACAGACTAGTTGGCAACAACTGAGCTTTTTTCTATGCAAGTAAAGGTAAGAAAACAGTACTGAATTAGATTTTTCAAAATGTACATCTTTCTGAAGGTAGTGATTCTATTAACGGAAACAGTAGAGACTTCTGTAAGAAAATTGTTCTGAATTTTCAAAATCCAGTGAAAGGTAATACAACTTAACAGCATTTTACGAGAGAATGGAGAAACAAAAAGTAATGTCAGTTTGCAAAAATCAAGTGTTATATTTTTAGAAAGAAACATTTCTGAAGAAGTTGAACAGAGATGATGTAATTTGCTCTTGCCTGTGGACTTGAAACTTAAATTGCGTGGATCTGAGCAGTAGGAAGTATTTTGCTACTTCTCTTTAGAATTTTGTCACTATTCCTCTATGACTGAGCTATTAAAGGAGGTGCCCTTTAGTATATCCTAAACTTTAAAAATGCTAAGGTTTTGTAACTCTCTGTAAATCAGCGGAGGATTACACATGCTGTTTGCCACATTAGTCTCTATACCCAGTTGGTGCAACACAACTACTCATACACCGTGCCTATTAGTATTTTTCACCTGTGTCTATACATAGCATTTTCTGAAGAGGTATGGACATGAGTTGTCCAACTGGTCTAGAGAAAGCTACACAGGTTTTCTTGTTCTAGCAGTGCAGCTAAGTAAAGTCAGGTAATAAGATGAGCTATTCTTTACTGTAACAGGTGTTGAACACCACAAATTGCTGTACAGGGGAACAGCCCCGTTCCAAAAGAGTATTAAGTTTGTAGGATGCTTTTTTTTTTGACACCCACTTCAAGTACCACCATTTCTTTTACAACGTGGGATGTATCCCAAGGCCATAGTTAATTAGGAACATACAAGATAGACCCCCAAAAATGGAGATAAACGAACTTAATGCTGGCTTTCTGTTCATATTCCTTACAGCTGAGGTGTTGCTCCTTAACAGTGAAATTTCAAAAACTATCTGCATTATTTCAGACCTGAATTCCTTTCATAAATAGATGTACAAACAGAGGTATGAAGGAGACTGACTCTCACTGGAGTCAAACCTCTAGACGTACTGTCATCTTGAAATGGAGACATCTGTATTATATAATTTGGGTACTTATGAAAATTCCACTTATGACCTTTTGGAGAGAGCTTTTTTCTCTTCAGCTCACAGTAATCTCCATGTAGAAGAAGACTTGAGATGCTGTCCACTAGCAAGTCACAAAAATTTTAATGGTATACTTGCTGTGTGTTTGATGAGCTAGACAGAGGCTGTAGCTGAATGTGCTCTGGATCAAAAAGGAGTTACTGATTAGGAAAGCATTTGTACCCCATTGTGTGTGGTTATCAAATAATTTGGTTTGACTTTAAAACCAGAGACTACTTTGTCAATCTATTTGGCAGTGCCCTGCTAGGTCTTTATTTCTTAAAGTGTTTGCTTAAAACATCTAGAATATTAATTAATGCCAGTGTTGGTGAAGTAATTTGAGCTGCAGATCTCTGGTAACATGCTCTTTCACTTGACAGCTCTGCGTTACTATGGTAACTACCAGTGGCATGTGTTTTAGGGAAATGTTTGTTCACTGTGGCCGGTGCTGCTCTGATGTGGTCTACAAAGCACTGGAGATGGCACCAATGCAGTGGAAACACAGGAGATGCAGAGTGGGGTTTCTTAGCTCTCCCGGGACCATCAGCTTTAGAAAGCAGTCCTTCATTTCACCTTTAAACTGCATTTTATAGCAAATACTAAGAGGAACCTCTGAAACTGTATATATCAAATAAGCTGTGGAAATCAGTAGTTTGGGAGAAATTTGGGGAGAATAAGGGTGTTTTAAGAGCAATTGGGCTTCAACATCAGAAACAGCTGGCTGCCAGAGGCTGGACACCATCCATAGAGAAAATGGTAGACTCACAAGATCCATTTCCTGTGTCCCACCATGGCAAATGCTGATGACCGTGCTTATGGCGAAGCAAGTGACCCAATGGAGGGACTTAATGATATGTATGCACTGTGTCCACAGTATTGAGGCTGCAGATAGGCAGTATCATCTTTTATTCAGAGAGGGAGCATTGAAAAGCGAGTTTTCTAGAACTGTTTAAGAAGAAGCAATATTGTTGTTTTGTAGTGGAAATGGGAATGGGGAAAAAAATGATTTCAAAGTAAATAGCTTTGCTTTTACCCTAGTATATGTATTTGTACCATTTGATTTTAATGTATTTAACAAAATTCTTGCATTAAAAGCAGCTTACATATGTATCTTATTGTTTTTCTTAATAGAAAAGGTTTGAAATAGTATTTCAGGTGACTAACAAGTTCTGAAAGAGTTGAGAAACAGGCACATATTTAGTACTTATACCATTTGATATGACTAACAAGATCTAGTAATTTAGAGTAGAATTATTAAAAATTGTTTAAAAATTTAATTTGTAATAAAAATTGGACAGGTACAAAAATTTATGTGTTGCTGCTGAAAAGCTGCCTTTCTCAACCTTAGCTGCTAGAGGAAGCAAAACAAGGCCTAAACAAACAACTAATAAAATTAGTCCTAAATTCTGCCTTGAAGCCTACCAGTTCCAAGCTCTGATGCTAAAGAAAGAATATGAGTGAGCTGCATAAATGAAGCATAAGCTTGTTTAACTTGCAATGAAATGAAGGTGGGAAGGACAGTGAGTACACTGGAGGATGGGTTTAGAAATCAAAACTATTTTGGCAAATAAAATAATTAGGATGGCATTCAGAAGGAACAGGGGCAAGGCAGACAAATGTTATCACCAATAAAAAATTAGGAAAGGTGATGAGGCAGCAGCCCTTCATAAAGGAAACTGGAGAACACAGGACTGCAAGATAAACTTCAGTTAAAAAAAAAAAAAAGTAATGCTGTTATGAAAAAGGGAAACAGCATTCCAAGCTGTGGTTATGTGAGAACAGTACCATGTGATAAATACGGCCAGTGAAGCAGCTCGCCTCTGAGGCAGTCTGCCCCTGCATGCATAGAAACCCTGGGAAACTGGAAAGGGCACATGCCAGAGATTTGGGCAGAAGTGGAAGCATCTCCCTTAAGTTAATGAGTCTATAAAGTGTTCACAGTTTCTTTGTTCAGTCACTTTGCAGTTTTCCAGTTCTTCATTTGCATGTGGTATTGCCTCCATTCACTGAGCTGCTCCTTTATCCGGACTCAGCTGGTGTTTTCCTTTCTGTATCCATCCGTGGCCACTTTCCACAACCTTCCTTATCTCCTTTAATTCTGCTTAGGTGGCAAATACTGTTCTCACTAATGGGGGGGGGGGTC
>VZSZ01005788.1:53025-70136 GCA_013398815.1 Ibidorhyncha struthersii
GACGTGAGCCATTTCTCATGCTACTATCCCTGTGATCCATAACCACGAGGCAGGAATACCTGTGATGAACGGAAACAAATACAGTGTGATGCTTTGCTAGTATTAGTGGAAGAAGATTAGATGGCCCGGGGACCACTAGGAATAAAGCTTGCCCTAACTGTTCTTTATTCAGTTCTTACATGCATTTGAGGGTCTCTGCAGGAATATTAATGGTTACTAAATTTGCCACAATGGTTTGTGGAAATCATTATACAGCCAATTTGCTCTTCTCCCTGTACTNCAGTGCTCATACAGTATCCATCTTTCTTACTAATCTGCAGAATGTTATAGTTCACAGAAACTGGAACGAATCACCAGCACCTTCATGGTTTTATTTACAATGGGCAAAGCCCTACCTTTGATTTGCACAGCTGCAAAGGCAAGTTGTTCTCCCCTTAATCTTTTGCACTGGCTGTTGAGATTGGTTATCAAGACAAACCAGAGTATGGCATCTTTGGGACTGCTAGTCTTTGCTGCCTTAATCCTTCTCTCTTATATGTGAGTGAAACTCAATCTGCAGAAAGTGAGTGCAGCCCTAACCCCTCTTCAGCTGTTCCAATCTGTGCTGGCTGAGACCGACTGCCCACCTGTAAAGAGTGATTGCCTGACTGTTCGGCAAAGGCTACCAAACTCTTGGGGCACAGACTCCATGCCATATGTAGGTTTCTACCTACCAAGCAGAGCAGAAGCTTCTAACTAGCAAGCAGGACAGAGATTTCTGGACCCTCTTGGTGCTCTGCTCTGACCCGTCTTCCTGCCCTGATCCTTACCTCAGGTCTAAGCTCTTGTTCCTGCTCTTGGTTCTTGCCCCTGTTCTCCCCTTTACTGTTATTGACTAGGCTGCTCAACCTTGCTCTGATCTTGGCCCAGGTACCAAAATGTACTATGCTGGGTCCTGGGCTGGTGTGCTTTTGACTGTTTCTGGCCCCAGGCTGCCCTGAACATGATGTTTCTACATCACATTGGCTTATTCACTGATGTAGTGATGTGAGCAGGTCCTTCTGCTGCAGAGGAAGTGCAGAGGGTGACAAATGATGGCATTATTACACAGCTACTGTGACACAAGTCATCACTTTCCCCCTAGTGCTTCTCTGAGCTTTTGTCCTTTAATATCAAATTATCCTCTTCTTCTACCTTCTATATATAACCAAGAATGAGGATTGCTTTCTCTACGAGGTATTTCCTATGTACTTCTATGAAGCAATTTACAAGATCCTAAAATAGATTGGGAATTCTGTGTCATGTTCTAGGGCTTCTGAAAGAGAATTACAATGAAAACTAGCATGCACCTAAACTTCAATGTGAAAGGCATGATTTTACTTTGAACATTTTAATCAGCTTTACTTTGACTAGATCAAATATAAAGGATGAGGTTACAGTCCATGGATATTTAGTTTTTGGACAAGGCTTTGTCCTCATCACAGACGTTTTTCAATGACAGCTTCGAATAGAATAGAATAGAATAGAATAGAATAGAATAGAATAGAATAGAATAGAATAGAATAGAATAGAATAGGAGTAGAATAGAATAGAATATTTCAGTTTGATCATCTAGTCCAACTGCCTGACCCCTTCAGGGCTGACCAAATGTTAAATCAAGTTATTAAGGGCATTGTTCAAATGCCTCTGAAACACTGACAGGATTGGGGCATCGACCACGTCTCTAGGAAGCTTATTCCAGTGTTTGGCCACCCTCTCGGTAAAGAAATGTGTCCTGATGACAACAAGCCTGAACCTCCCCTGATGCAGCTTTGAGCCATTCCCAGGTGTCCTGTCACTGGACCCCAGGGAGATGAGATCAGCACCTCCCTCTCCCCTTCCCCTCCTCAGGAAGCTGTAGGGAGCAATGAGGTCACCCCTCAGCCTCCTTTTCTCCAAACTAGACAAGCCCAAAGTCCTCAGTTGCTCCTTATAGGACATGCTTTCCAGCCCTTCCACCAGCCTTATTGCCCTCCTCTAGACACATTCATGTACCTGAACATCCTTCTTACTGGTGGGGCCCAGAACTGCATGCAGTATGAAAGGTGAGGCCACACCAACGCTGAATACAGTGGGATAATCACTTCTTTTGAAGTCTTTTTGGTTACATTGTGTTTGATGCACCTCAGGAAGGGGTTTGCCCTCTTGGCCACCAGGGCACACTGCTGACTCCTGTTGAGCCTAACCATAACCCCCAGATCACTTCTGCAGGGCTGCTCTGCAGCCATTCCTCTCCCAATTTATACTTGTGCCCAGTGTTACTCTGTCCTAGCTGCAGAATCCTGCATTTGGACTTGTTAAATTTCATCCCATTAATCATTTCCCAGTGCTCCACTCTATCTAGATCCCTCTGCAAGGCCTCTTGTCCCTTGAGAGAATCAACAGCACCTCCTAAAAAAAAAGGATTCTGTGAATTGCTTTGATAGTACTTTTTTTTTCCTGAAAATAAACATTGTTTCCTGTCTATGATCTACCAAAATCTTATCAGACCAAAATCAGAGATTGCAGTAAGGGTGGAGAATATTACAGATTCTAATTGACCCAAATCTTATAGCCTTGTTCAAAAATGCTACCTTATTTCAAGTATACCATACAAATCCATATGTATCACATAAATGAACTGGACAAATTAGATCTATTCAAAGTATTTCAAGGTTGCTCACCTATACTTACAGAGCTACTGGTGAGAGTCCAGTGAAGGGCCACCAAGATGATGAAGGGACTGGAGCATCTTTCCTGTGAGGAAAGGCTGAGAGAGCTGGAAATGTTCAGCCTGGAGAAGAGCAGGCTCAGAGGGATCTGATGTAAGCAGCCATAAGGGAAGCCTGGTGAGAAGGGGAAAATTACTGAAAAAAGAAAATGCCTGCCAGCCTAGGAGCTGTGAGCCTGGGAACTAGGCCTTGGAACTAGAAATACCCTTGAAAAGTGCAGCTGGCCTCTTTGAAGTACAGCTGGGGTACCTAGAAATCAGAGGCATCCTGAGATACCGTTGATAAGTGCAAAAACCCAAAGAAACTGTAACAGCAACTTACGATCTGAAAAGGTGGAAACAGCCTAGGAAAATAAAATTGGTCTTAAAGAGCAGAAAACAGCATCATCTACTGGCTGATTAAGGTGAAAAATCGAAATTAACAGCATCTATTGACCACTTGAAGTGATGATGTCCTGCACCCTCTTATGTCTCTATTATATAAAAAGTACCTAATTTTTATACAGAATGGAGCCTCTCTCTGTGAGAACTTTCTGTGCTGCATGTACTTTTCTTTTGTTAAAGAGGTTGAATTCCTCACAAACTTTGTACGGGATCACTGGGGGTGCCTGGCTGACTCCAGACTGTGACACAGAGTATCTTTGAAGCAGGACTCTGCCTGTTTATCTTATTCATCCTCCTTTGGGCCCAGTTTTGGGGTTGGTTTGGTTTGTCCTCCCACCTCTGGGGTGGTTGGGTCCCCCTCTGGGATTGGCTTGTCCTCACATTTGGGATGGTTTGGACCCTTCTGAAATCTGTCTAATTCACTTGATACCATTATTATATACACAAATAAGTCATCTGTCATAATTGTATCTGCTACTATATTTTTGATAAATTACTTCACTAATTATAAGTTTGTAGTAACCTGTAATAGTACATACCTACTTGGCTGTTGCTGTTAATTGGTTGTTGCTATAAAATTTGTTTGGTGCTATTATTAACTGCTGCCATACTATTGATTGATACCATATTATTGATTGCTGATATTAATTTGTAATAGCTTGATATATACATATATATCTTTTTCCTCGTTAATCATAAGTATACATGCTAGTGGTGATTTTTTTGGAATTTTTGGTAACCTGTAGTAAAGTAGAGAAATTTAACGGATAAAAGCATCGGTGTCCTTGTGTATTATGGAATGCTACAAACCCATGGTCGTGATGTCTATACACCTGCAGGCTGTGTAACCGTTTAGGTTGAGACAGGATCTTATCAATGGGAGAAAGGGGGGAGGATGGAGTCAGGCTCTTTTCAGTGGTGCCCAGTGACAGGACCAGAGGCAGTGGGCACAGATTGAAACACAGGAGGTTCCCTGTGAACATCAGGGAACATAATTTTTTCACTGTGAGGATGACCAAGCACTGGCACAGGTTGCCCATAGATGTGGTGGAGTCTCCCTCCTTGGAGACAGTCAAAAGTCATGTGGACATGGTCCTGGGCAGCCAGCTCTAGGTGGCCCTGCTGCAGCAGGGAAGTTTGACCAGATGATCTCCAGAGGACCCTGCCAACCTCAATTCTTCTGTCTCTCTGTGATAGTGCGATATTTGACTTAACTTTGAAAATTTATTCTTTTCCCAAATAGTTATTTTTCTTCAGTATTGAAAGCTGAAGACAAAAAGCTTGTTTGTGGTAACAGAACAGAACAAGCGAAATGATATGAAACTCACCAGCTTGCTTTAGTGATTGAGCCTAGTCAGGAGCACATACAGAATCAGAACAAATTACATAGAAACTTACTCTAGGAAAAATCATATTTTCAGTGACACAACGTGGTGTTAACATGACAAGCAAAGGAAAAATCTCTTTCAAAATCAGATTTTTATCTTGGTAATATTACTTTAGTTGTGAGGGTGGCAGGAAACATTGTCAGTTCCTTTTGGCAAGTAACTCAGCTGTGACAGATCATCTTGACTTCAACCTGATGTTTGGCTGCAATGAGCAACATTAATCAACTTCAAAATAATGCTGCTTTGTCTACCACAAAACAAATAGCACCAGTATTTGGAGCTATCACTCCCCTGACTAGTTTTGCTTGTGAGGACTGTCAGCAAGCACTGAATAAAATTCATTGAGCTGGGTGTGCATGGAAAACTGAATAGACTTGGTCTTATAATTTACTAGGTGACCCCCCCTCTCCACAGCTGTCTGATAAGTCTAGGCATCAAATATCAGCTTGTGTATTTTTTTGGAAACATATTCCAGCTTTCATGGAAAAGGAAGAAAATACATAATTCTTAGTTGTTTTCTTTTCTAATGGCGTAAAGTGTGGTGGCATACTCTTCACTTTTATTATAGTGGTATAGTTGAGTACTATATAAGAACTGAGAACAAGATGTGGAATTTCAGAAGACTTGATTAGACATGCTATAAATGCTATTAGAAACCTATTTTCATGAAATCTGCTTCCAGAATTACTAATATAGTTTATCAGCATTTACCATTCAATCTTATTCTTCTGCACCTCTGACTTTGGTATTGTCTTTGGATTTCTTTCAAGCTGTTCAAAAGATTTTCACAAGATATTTTATTACCATGAATCTTCGTGAATATTTTTATGATAGGTTTTTGGTGGCACAACATACCCAATAACCAAGTAGTGTTTGCATTGTTTCTGGTTTTGTTAATTTTACGCACCTATGTTTTGGTATATCTAGAACCAAAAGCATAGGAAAACACAACAACTTTATCATACCCAGAAATGAGACCTAGGTTGTCATTGTGGATGTACAACTTAACCACTATGGAGTGAAAAACAGCCTGTTCTTCTGCACAGAGGAGTAGCAGTATAATATATTTGGATTGTGTGATTCATTGTGTGAAGGTTACACTCCTGATACTTTAGTACAAAGTAGTTATTTGAAGGCTGTCTTTACATGATCCATTTGGAAGGGATTAGAGAGGAGCCATGGTCGTCTGGCTGTTTTTCTGTCATCAGGGAGCACGCAGGACTTTGCTGTGCGCTTTGCTCTTCTCATGGTCATATCAAACCAATGTCATTGCCGGGAGCAAATGAAACAAAAAAAGCCAAGTTCTTAAGCAAAAAGATATAATTGAGAGTGTGGGTCCTATAGCACAGCAAAATAGATGGGTATGAGTTGTATCTGCGGAAGGCTGAGATACAGGAGAAGAACAGGCATGTCCTTACTCCCAAGTGGTTTCTTGCAACAGCATCAGCAAAGATCTTAAACATGCTGCTTTGTTGTTGGCTAGTCAGACTCAATTCACGTGTCCTACCCACACTCTGCCGTCTAATTAATGACACAAAAGACATTTTCCAGACACTTAGAGCACCAGTTATATAATGCATATAAATTATATACCTTTCATTCTCTGCTGATTGTCTTCATTCCTGTTGGCTTCTCTGGAGGAGAAAAATTGGGTTGATCCCAAGACCCTAGATTATACACAACAAAGCAGGAACAAGTTATGCTGTCTTTGAGTAAGATGACAAATTAAAATGTTTGCTTTCTCATTTTTATTGTAGAGATCAGGATTGGTTCACATACAACCTCATTACCACTATTTCCATGTTGAAGGAAACAAAACTCAAGGCTGAATTCCAGATCTATAAACATGCTCTCCTCAGGGAAAAATCCCACTAATGTTATCCTTGTGGACATGTGGGACTACAAACCTAAATATTATCATAGAACACACATAGGATTCTTTTACTACATGAAAACCAAAGTAAAACTAAAAATAATGGAATAATAAACATTAAGAATGAATTTCAGCATACTGAGTTTTAACTATTTCTGGCTTTGATAATCTGAGATTTGAAATCTTCCTTTTTTTAAACATGGGTATATATCCTTTTAATGCTTTGGGCCTGTTAATATGACACATTCTCTTCAGAAGTCATGAGTTACCATGTTCACTAGTATTTTAATCACGGGCATTTTTTATAGAGGAGATGAGGAGAAATGGCATGTCAAAAGGCAATAATCAACTTGCTCATACTTAAGAGGTTGGATCTGAGATACAATTCCTACTCTCCCACTGACCCATCATAACTCCCTGGTGAAATTACTGCCTGCACCTCAGTTTTCTCAGATGTAGAAAAGCATAGTGACCTTTGTCCATCTCAGTTGCTCCTCTTTGTGAAGATCAATCAGTTATTTTTATGTTTTCACAGTGCTTTGAAATACTAAATTTTATGTTTTATATTAACTTAATGATTGTTTTTAACAGTGTTTGTTATTGTTATAAGTATATGCTAGATTTTCCTGTCACAGAGGATCAGAAATTGATCTCCTTTAATTTAGTATTATAGTGGGAAATAATGGATATTTAAGGAAAAAGAAACCTGAAGGCAAATTAGTGCACAGCAGATGCTGGTTCTGGAGGCAGTGGTAACATGCTGGATGACAGAAAAAAATGGTCCGGTGGGAAATGCATCCCGTGAAGAATACAACTGTTTTTATGGGCTGTGGCTCAAGGACTTTGCCCTGTAAATCAAGCAGTTAATCACTCTTTTAACCATTCACACAAGTTGCTGGGGAGGGAAGAATAGTAATAGGAGCAATAGGCACCTTGCTGCTCTTACGATCTTTGCTGTCAGCTGGTTAACAAAACAGCAGAAAAGGGGAGTCTCGTTTCCAAATGGCATATGAAAAACCATACCTCATGGTTCCCATTCTAGGCTGCTGATAAATGAATAGCCCCAGGACACTGCTGACAAAGAACATCCTTTGTTTGGAAATCATATTTGTTTGGAAATAATTTTTATGTGACCAGTTCAGGTAAAGCAATGTGTGGGAGAGTGACCTGGAACAGTAAGTCCCCCTCTGAGGTGGCATAGTTAGCTAAACACACTTTCACTGAATCTGCTTTACTAGAAGGGAGAAACGTGGGAACAGAAATGACCATTGTTCCTAATCCACTGTTCTGCTATTGACACTGTGTCATAACAGACCCTCTGCAAAGTGAGTAACTACTGTCCTGGCTATAGTAAGGTACTGAGCACACGCTGCCCTTCAGAAGACAGTAATGATGAAATATCAGGAGGTATAACAGGAGTTCATGCAAGATCAGCTGCAGGCATTAGAAATGGCTTTAGATGTTACTAACCAGCTCCAGAGTTAAAGAACCATTGGCTTCTCTGGCCCAAAGTTTAAACCCTGAACTCACTATGCTTGCACCTGACGAGTGGCTATTGGCTTATTTAAAACCAACCTTCACAGTATGGATGGTGGTGTTAGGCTGGCTTCAAGGATTATGTCTTCTGGCTAGCTCTCCTCTAGATGGTAGTGTACTTGCCAATGCATTGAGCCCTGGATGAAGAGGAAAACCAAAATGATTCTTCATTAAAGCAAGCTGTTCTGAGCAAGCTGATACCATGGAGGGGCACCCTGGAAAAAAATTGTATGAAGAAACTTTTCTAAGTGTTGTTCCCAATGAAGTGGAGAGCCTGACCAACCAGCAATCAAACTCTTGACAAGGTTAATAATTTAATTATAACCGAATAACTTCTCAGTATACTTTTACCAGGTATGTCTCTGCCTATGAATAAATATACAGGATAATCCCACAAATGCTCTGCAGATTGTGGCTAACTCTGTAGGTGTTTGAACAATCTCAAAACCCAGCAACTGTTCAGTTGCTCCTATTTCCTCCATGAACCTAAAGCTCATGCTCTCGTAGAAGGTAAAATGAAAGCTCACACTGCTAATGAGTTTTCTTTGTGATTATGGCCAAATTATTAATCTTGTACGAGGCTTGTCCAAAGGGCATCAGCCCCTCTGTTGAAGAAGCTCATGAAGTGAGTGCCCTGTGGTTGGAGAACCCTTGTATGTTCAAACACTCATGCAAACTATCATGGTGCCTGATTTGGTGGCTCTTTTGTGCATGTTTTTACAGATGCAAACAATATTCTGCCTTGATGTCTGTCATTTACTTGTGTGGGAGTATAGAACTGTGTAGTCTCCATCCTTTGAGGTTTTAAAAGCCGGTCTGAATAATGCCCTAAGGCAACCTTGTCTGGTCTCATAGCTGATTGTGCTTTCAGCAGTTGTTTGACCTAGAAACCTGCTGAGACCCCTTCCAAGCTTATCCTTTCATACCATGATCCTAAGGTTTCAATAAATATCAGCTGAATTATCATCAGTTCTGCAGTGGGTCAGCCTTGACTGAGTGCCAGATACCCACCCAGCTGCTCTTTCACTCTCCACCTCAACTGGACAGGGACAGAAAAGCAAATGAAAAGCTTGTAGATCAAGATAAGGGCAGGGAGATCTCTTACCAATTACTGTCACGGGCAAAACAGACTTGACTTGGAGAAAATTGATTTAATTAATTGCCAATTAAAAATAGAGTAGGATGGTGAGAAACAAAGACAAAACCCAAAACACCTCCCACCCCCTCCTTCTTCCCAGGCTCAACTACTCTCCTTCAGTCCCAACTCTTCTACCTCCTTCTTCTCTTCTCTCACATCTGCTGTGCAGTGTTTTTTTCCTTTCTTAAGGATGTTATTATGGAGTCACCACCCTTGGCTGAGGGAATCAGCTGTGCCTTGTGGTGGGTCTGCTGGAGCTGGATGGAACTTTCTGGAACCATCTGTGTGTGGGGCAGGCCCGTCCTCTTCCCACAGAGGCCACCTATACACCCCCAACCCCCTTCCCCTGCCAGCACCTGGGCACCTGCACCCAGTAAAGTTCTGCTCAACAGCCTTCTAGACTTTGTTGCTCCAAGGCCAGAAGGATTACACAGGAAGGAAGAAGAAGCGGGTGAGCTTCTTAAATTTGTTCCTGAAATGGGATCCTGGTCCTGAAACTTCATGCTGATACCAAGCTGAGCAGTGTCATATGCTCTTGCAAAGCTTCGAAGTAGTAGCTGAAACAATCGCCTTAGAAGACCCAATTATTATTTTGAAAAGGTCAAAATTGTTTCAACCAGCTCTCTGCCACTCCTTACACCTTTTACAAAAAAAATTGAAGCATTGGTAATGATTAGCATGCAGTCAATATTGCCTTCTTGGTTTTCTTTACACCTCTATAAAGACAGCAGTACAAATGAAAGACTTTTACTTAGTTTTAATGATCTGTTAACTAATTTTTGACAGTACAGAGAGAAGCAAACAGAAGTACAACATAATTAGGCTTAAATTTTAACTGGTAAACTTAGTAACAGTATAGTCTGTGCAAACGTATGTCTATAAATATGCAAGGAATGATGCAGAACTTGGCTATAAGCATCAGTTGGGTTAGCAGACTTGAAGGTATAAATAAGCAACCATTCAAAATGGTATTTCAGGTATGCTGTTCTGGCAAATGAAGTAAGATGCTAGGAATCCAGAACCTATCAAAACAGCATAAGCATGATATAAAATGCACGCACAAGCAGATTAAGAATTCACTGTGATGGATCATTCAGTGCTAGCAGCAATGGAAACATTACTAGTGAACTTGGTATTATGAATATGGAAGATTATAAAGTAGAAAAGAGTAAGTTTTCTGTTAAAGTATTGGTAGGGAAGAATTAATCTTCTCTTCACAGATGCTGTGTACAGAGCTCTTACATCCTTGGAGCACTGCTATATCAATCTCTGGCAATCTGTGCTGTTCTGTAATGTGGTGGGTTTGAAAACATGCATATATTAGAATATTAATACATTTTACTTGTTGTGTTAGTTGAGGAACATTCCTACTTTTGTGTCCTAGAAAATATATGAATGTCCATACTGTCGTCAATTTGTCTATAATATATTTAGTGTACATAGAGGTGTACACTTCAATATTAAGATATTCAGGATCATCTACCAACATGTAATACAGGACACATTGCTCTCCAAGACTGTGACAAAATACGTTTTTCTTTACAAGGCATAGAAACTTATTTTGCAACATCAGCAATTGCTTCATTTTGTACACTCAGCTGCGAAAAAAAAAGCCTTGCAAATGCCAAAAAGACTTTATATGAGCAACTACCAGATACCTTGCTGTTTAACCCATGCGGTTAGGAGGCGTTACAGTGAGACACATCATTAGCTCCCTGCCTGAAACACCAGGAGCACATGTTTAAAAATTGTCTTACATCACGTAGCAAAGTAAGAAGCTCGGTGAGGAGGGCAGCTTGGGACTGTGAGGAGCACAGGAGGGCTGTGGAAGCAGATAATGGGGAGGAACACCCACAGCGCTTAGACCACACTCCAGTTGCCTTCAAGGCAAAATGTTACATCGAAGGATAAGACCTGTGCAAGCAGCATTTGCACTTCAATTCCATCAAAGCTGTTTACATTTTCATGACCCAGTCTGATCCTATCTTTCTGTCCCTGTTTGGCAGGACCAGCTCCTACAGAAGCATCTCCTGCTGAGAGCATTTTTACTATACTTTCATCCTCTTCCTGTTTTTCAATTTATATACTTTTTTCTTCCACTTTTCTTCCGTTTGTTTCTCATTTCTCTGATGTCCCTCTCATTATTTCTTTTGTTTTCCCAGCTTTCACCTCTGTATTTCATACTTACTTTGCAGTTCTTGTCATCCCAACAACACACAGATCAGTTTGTTTCTCCTCCTCCTCCTCCCCTTGCCCTTCCCTTGAATTTTCCTCTCTCCTCCCCTGTACTGGAAACAGAGTTTCTTCTCAGCCAGCTGAATGTTAGCATGACCAAGTAACTTGAACTCAAAAGCGGGATGGCAAGAAACTAGACTGTTAGCAATACAGAGTGATGAGGGAAAGTAAGTACTGCTATACTCTTAAAGGCTATGTCAGACTTACACTATGGCAACGTGAAACGCAGCAGTACCAGAACTTTAAAAATGCTGTGAATCTCTTATTTACTGCATCCAGTTTCTTAAATAACTTTAGAGGCTGAGAAATTTTTTTCTGAAGGCAAGCTGAGTTCTTTAATTTCTTTGTTTTATTAAGGGATTTCCTGTCTCATGCAGTTCTCATTTACATTTTTTTTTTTTTAAGAAAAGAATCAAAGGCTATCAAATGATGCACATACAAACATGTCAGTCAGGTGTAACCACACATGCAAACAAACTCCCAGAAATGGGGCAAACTTTCCAGATCTTCCTGCTACTCAGCCTGACTTGACAATTCCAGAAAACACGCTTGTATCAGAGTGAATTCCTGGGTTCTGCAGCAAGAAATGTTCCCCATGTTCAAGGAGAAGTGATAAACAGGAAATCAATTAGGCAGCTTAGCGGTCCGGTCTGACTTTGAACTGGAGCAATCCCTCTGCAGGCTCAGCATCACTCAGATTCAGTGGCTGGTGCAGAAGCTTGAGGGAATCCTTCCCATCCTCTGAAAACAGAAAGCAAACTTGAAAGGAAGTCACAGCTGGCTACATGTGACACGTTTCAGTCTGTATTTTCACTTATCAAGTATCTGAGTCAACAAGATATACAAAGAGCTGGTTATTTCCTTGATCAGTTGCAGGGAGCTGCTGAAATCCTTTTGCTTATGGAAATCAACATAGATAAGTGCAGCTGCTGAAGAAAAGACTTATTTCTTCTGATTACCTACAGCATCCCATCTCATCATAGCTCACGGTAGGTGATGTTCTCCATAAAATGATTGCGCTTTCTGCATTCAAGCTACAGCTAAAGAGGCCTGCTTTTCCAGGAAGGGCAACACTTTGTATAAATTGTATTAGAAAATGTCTAGATTTTCATATTATCCAAAACTTGAAATCTTGCTGCGTGCTATAGTTGATCTTATTTTAGTATAGATCTCATAGTATTAGAAATTGAGTTAGCTATATGACAACAGCTTTAATTTAGAATGTATTTAGGGTTGGCATTGAAGATCTCAGTCGTGAATGTGGCTGTAATAGCCAGACATCAAAAGACAATAAGAATAAAGATCTAATACTTGATCTGACTTGTTTAAAATTAGCATTTACAGTGATGAGTTTAATAAACTTTGTAACAGTAGTCAGTAGTTCTCTCTATCAGAGCTTCCAGCTGATGGCTTGTCTACATAAACACGTCGACAAAGGTGTTTCCTTTACGGGTGGGAGACATTCCCTGTTAAAATGTCCATCTTAATTGGCACCTGTGTCACTTTAACTAGGTCCTGATTGCTTGCCTCCCTGAACTGGCTTGGGAATCTGGCTAGGAGAATCCTCTCAGCCTATGTTTGGCTTGACTAAGTCACTGCTTAGTTTTAGTGTGTCCCTGGATTTATTTCCATGGTGTGTAGAGGTCTAACGACCCTCTGAGAAACAGAACTGAGGATGTCTTGGCAACAGTGCCCCCCAAATCTTGCATTTGGAAAGTGAGGGATAGTAAAAGAAGAGATGATAGTTACAGGCCAACAGGGTTACCGTTGTGTTTGAACAACGTGGGGCTCAAACAACAGCAGACTGACTGGTTACCCAAGTCCCTTGTAATTCGTGAGACAGCATGGCCAACCTATCTTTGGGATAAAAGATGCTTCACTATGTGTGTTCAGAACAACTGCCTTTTAGAAGAACATCAGAGTGCATCTAGTACCTTGGAACAGGCATAACACTAGCTCCCTGGGCACGAAGGTTTTGGCACATCATTGCTCATTGTCTTACCCCAAAGATATACTTCTGGAGCTCCTCTAATGTGGCAGGAGAGAGTGCAGCAGTTTGGAGACAATGACCTTCCTTTTCTGTGCTAGAATATGGGTCTACTTCGTCCTGCTTTACTAAGAAAGGTGACAGTTTATCCATTAGGTAGCATCCTTTGAAAAAGACAGGCTTTCCTCCACAGGAAGCTCACCTCCTAAATGTCCATGCATCTTTACAGCCTCTGTTTTATTCTGCCATCTGGGGCCACAAGTTACCAATCTAAATTGTCAGAGCATGACTTAAAGTCCTGGAGAGAATGTATTTTTTTTCCTTACATCTTGCCACTCAATTATCTTTACTCTTAAAACATATTTAAGTTCTGAAGAGGAAGCTGAGCATAAGCAAAATAAAACAGGATCATCTGGTTCTTCTTTGCATAGGGGTAACTTGTCAAAATCTTGACAGAGACTCTGTAAAACCACATCACACACAAAATCAGGTTCAATAAACAGTAGCTGAAGACAGACATTTTTCTTTCTTTGATAGAAGTATACAGATTTCACAGTTTCTAATTTTAGCTCTGGAGCTTACAATAAATACCCTGAAAGCTTTATTTGATGTTTTTGGGCGGAGAAAGTATGTTTAATGTCATATTTCCTTTATTAAAAAATCAGAAAGTGAGAGATGCTTATGATTTCCTTAATTATTAGGTGTGTGTTTGCAGTGCTGCAATCTTCTAGGGTCTTGTTAAACAAGCAAACAAGAACAACAATGGATTTTTACTCAGTGTCATGTCAATTCAGAGGTCGTCAAGGTGTTTATTGCCATAGAAGTACTAATAAATTTAATCAGTTGTTAAAGTGTACTTCAGGGGCTTTTAAGCTATTTTTTTCTCCCTGATTAGAATTGCATTATAGATCCGAATATTGACCTTAATTTAGCATTTCTCATATTTAAGTAGTCTTGACTGTCGTGTCTTACTTTAAGGGCTCTCTAAGTGTATTGCATACAGTATAATGTCAAGTCACTACATTTTTGGAGGAAATACAAAACCGATCAATATATGAATAAATTTATTTTTACAATGTTTTTGACTATGGGTTGTTACTGTGCAGGGGATGCATATGTGTGTGATGCGTAGTAGTAACACAGAGTCCGGAGAAATCATTACATGATAGCATCCATCAGTGTGTTTTAAGTAAAACCTTCATTAGTGAAGCGAGATATGTGGATTCGTGCACATTTGTAACACATTCAAACTTCAGCCTCTGAGTGCTGTAAAATGGTATGTGGAAATGATTCTCGTTCCATTGCCTGCTTTGGTCCTCTTTTGGGGTGGAAGAGACACAAACAAGTATAGGTCTCAATAGTGTGTTGAATACCTGGAGAACCTCTCTGGAAGGATCGCAGGCAACTGGGGACAGTGATGTATGGGCAGGTGGGTATGTGTCGAACCAGAGCAGTGCAGTGCTGCTGAAGTATACCTTATTTTTCCTGTAAACAGCCCAGACCCTACTGGACAATAACTGTTGAAGAGTACTCTTGGTAGGAATTTTTTCTTTAACAGAAGATGCATTCAGGGTTGTACATTTAGCCCAGAGGGTATGTGCTGTTGTGATTTCTGTTTTGCTTTTAAACGTCTTCCATTAGACCTCAGTGCTTTTCTCTGCTCACCGTGTGAGCAGGGAGCTGAGTCCAGGAGACTTGTCTTTACATGAGGAGGAAGATGAAGAGATTACTCTGTGGCTTGCTTTCACTTTTCACTTGTCCCCTGGAAGCCCACATGGATAAGACTGCATCTCTACAGATTGGTAACAGTGATAAGCAAGTGATAGAGACAATGGCTAAAACAGGTAATCATGCCTCTTACGGCATGTTCAAATGTTTGTGAGCAAAACTGTGTAAAAATTAGTGAGAAACCAGATATGCTAACCTGTTTCCTTTGGAAAACCAGGACAGGTCACTTCATATATAGAAGTCCTTGTGGTGCTCAGTGTCCTGTTTATACGACCACACTGAAAATACTTGGTTACAGCTAAATTGATCATTTTAATGAAGGTGTACTGAATCATAGTGGCTGCAATGAATTGCACTGGGTACCTCATCAAACAGGCAATGGACAAAAATGCCTTTATGCCCTGGTCCTGTACTTACATGCCTGAGTTAAACACGTCCGTAAGTGTTTGTGTGATGACAGCTTATGTCAGCAAGATTTCCTTTAGGTGCTTGACCTGTTTTTTTTCTTGTAGAGAGAAGTAAAAAGGAGCTCAGTTTCCTAATGGATTTGGAAAACAGATAACTCTCTTGTGTTTCTCACAAGTTGTGGGCTGGCCTGATACTTGAAATACTGAGGAAGGGCTGGTCTTATGTCAGATGGAGCTCCATGCAAGGCTTGGGCCTTACATTTTTGCCCCTATGAATAATAGTTGGTTTGCTTTCCAGAGCTCCTCAAGTTCGTTCATAGTGTAGATTCCATCCCCTCTTCCTCTGCTCCCCTGACTAATTTTCTCATTTCTTCAGTTCAGGACCGTCTCCCACATTTTTACCTCGAATAGTAGGTTCTGGTACTGCTGCTGAATCAGTGGCCAGCTATTGGCAGTAGCTGGTTAGGAGACAAGTTCATATGTTAATGGCTCTGCTCCAAGCACTGGCATCAGCTGAAGATGAGTGCATATTTTATACACTCCCTGTGGACCAATCAGCTACTGTGCAGTAGCGTGAAATGGATCTTCAAAAAGAGAAGACATGAAATAGTTCACCCAGACTGCTTATAACCAAGAACAGTCTTGATTTAAACTGCTCAGCTGTGGGATTGTGATGTAGCTATATGAGCCATTTTTAAATTATAATTAAAGCTTTTAAAACAGGTTTTGAGTTCACTGAGCCCTCCCTCTCACTTGATTAATCAGTGATTTATACATATATAATGACTCTAACTGACTTAGGGGGCAATTTATGTCATGATGTGCATGATATATGGATGTAAATAGACTAAGTAGAGGGAAAAAGGAACCATCTGTTCTCTAGAAAACTGTCCGCTGTCAGAAGGATTCAAGAACCGTGTTTGAAAAATGAGTTTACACAACCAGGAATAAATTTACCTAAACTTCTTGTGCTGTCTGGACGACATTCTTACTGGGTATACATTGCCCAACAAACAAGGGTATGAACTTGAATTTTTAAGCTTTTGCAAGACTTCATATTTCATAAGCTGTTCAAAAGGCTGTGTATTTATGAACATATATACTGTTTTTTATGAACATATAGAATGTTTTTTTGTCCTGATCTTCACAGTACTCACGGAGTTTTTGCTCCTACAGGATGGATACAGAGATCCCAACACCCCACTGCCCAAGTTTAAACACTACCTGCACCAAACAAGAAGATGGAAGTGATATTTCCTGGGAGCAGGAGGGTTTTATTTAGGGCAGGTGTGTAACAGCAGAGGTATCATTCCCTGTGCCACTTACCTACATACCTAGTGAGATTTGTCAAGTGAGAAATATCCTTGTGCCCTCTGTTATGCAATAAGGGCAAGTTAGCTATCATAAGAAGAACATTTATGCTTATTCTTAAATTTGCACATGCAAACTTGTATGATCTTCAGCAGGGCGACTCATGCATGCAAACTTAAGCAAATGTGCAGGCACTTGTGGGGCAGGGCTTAACTTTCTGCCTGAGGGCGAAAAATCATAGAATATAAATGTGTGTGGCAATTAAAATACAAANGGCTGGAGAACACATGTCCTGCCAAGGCCACTTTTAAAGTCAGGAGTCAGCCTCTCCTGCACCCTCACCGCTGCCCCCTTGAAGTCCGTCCCCGCGAAGTACGCAGACAAAACCCGCTCCCC
>VZSZ01005789.1:1436-15077 GCA_013398815.1 Ibidorhyncha struthersii
TTATTCTGCACCAAGCATGATGTGGGCTGCTTCAAAGTCCTGCTTCTGGCCGAGTATTGCCTGTGACCTGCAGGAGAGTTCCCACGGCTGTCATGGAGTTTTGCACGTTGATCAAGGTGGTAGTACGTGGCCTTAGTGGTTGAAAGTTAAAAACCTGAACTCTGAGCAGCTTTTACAGCCCTTCTGCCATGTATGAAACAGTAAGGTAAAATGTAAACAGTGAGATGGGACACAGTGGATGGTGAAGTCTGACATTCTGCATACTTAAAAAATTGGGGTGCCTAGAGAAAATATTGATACACAGGACGGTTTCAAACACAGAGACTAACCCGGGGTATTTGAGGCCAACACCAATTTTTATCATTTACTTCACTGATGTCAAATCAGTGGAAAATATAACAAGTTTGGTAAATTCTGCCTCAGCTCACAAAGTGTTTACAAGATCAGATCAGCTTTGTATATATTCCACAGTGTTAAAAAGATCTGTATTGCTGTTTTTTAGAATCAGTATTGTGCGTTTTCTTACTCTTGTGAGGAAAAAAAATGCCTCTACAGTTGGAAACTTAATACTTAAATACAGCCTGAGCTTAAAGCCCTTACTGGACAGATGGCTAATTTTACTGGTCTGACCTTGTCTCTTGGGGATATAGTCCCATGATCCCTGGTTATCATAATAGCTACCATTAAGTACCGGAGGAAATTAGATAGACAGTAGTTGTGAATGAGATGATTAGTAGTTTGCATTAAAATTAAAATTGCTCGTTGAAGTTGGGGATGGAAACGTATAAATATTTTTAAAGTTTCCTCTATCATACTGGCATACTTGTTTCCCCTGATCACAGCAGAATGACAGACATAGTGGAAATGTATTCCTATGTGTTGAATTAAAACAGTTTAAAACTTGGAAACAAATTATTCATGGTACTGTGGAGGAGATGAATTAATTTGATAACATTTTGTGTATCTTTGTTTTGTTAGCTACACGTTTTATGTTAGTTTTTTTTTATAACTTACGTTATTTCAGGTTCACTCACTGATTCAGTTGTTTCTTTTCTACTTTTTTGCTGTATAAGAAGTAGCCAGTTTTATATGGGAACAATTTTTTCATAATCTGTGCAAACATTTGAAAATCCACTTGTAGCAAGATTTGAAGAGGGAAATCACCCAGACAGTTTGTGTGCAGCAGTATATGATTTAAATCCTATTTGCATTCTGCCAAAGGCTATTGGAATTGCGGGCTTCCAAGAATTCTGTGGCTGGGACCCTGCTGTGAAATGTAGCTGTCAAAACACAGAGAACAGGTACAGTTCCAGGTAGTTCACTTCTCTGCCGCATTCTGCAGCGTATCACATGCTGGGCAGTTAAGAGTGAGGGAAAACTGTCATTTACTCGCACATGAAAAAGTAGCGGGCGAACAAGAGATAAGATAGTAAAAAGTTCTTTAAGATTATTTTTTTTTTTGCCTTTCGCTTTGCCCTTTTAATAACAATAGAAGTGAGACTTGTACAGGAATTGTAACTGAGGTGAAAGCAAGAGGTTGTATTGAGAGACAAGTGATAAAACCAGTTCATCTTCAATAATGGGAACTGACTGGGATGTCATATGGGTCAAAATTAAAAAAGACCGTGAAATGCATCTCCATTTTTCCAAGGTTTTCATTCAGGGCTCATCTTACAAGGATCAATTTTGTAATCCCAGGAAAGCCGCAGAGTGAGAAATCTGTCTGTGAAGTTAAAAATAAAGTATATAGTAAAATGGCCACAAATGCAACTTCTTAAATTAAACTTCAGGGGAAAAAAAAGATGTTGTGCTCAAATTTGAAACATCCTGATGACTGCTAAACTCATTTGAACATTTATTTACAGTTACATGATACATTTGCTGGAGACAAGGAAACGGGATGACAGACGCTTTGGGAAGGGCTTAAAACAAATCCTTAGACACCGTGTGGTGAATAGCATAGTTGGAAACAGATTAGGCTGGGATTCTCTAAATCTTGTACTCTCAGAAGTTGGCACTCGTGCTGCTGCTTTCACATTGTTTTCTTGCTTTTGCCTTCTGCAAAGATACAGGTTTTCACAGCTTCTGTTTCAAGTTTCAGTCAATGGTTGAAGGCTGGAAAGCCTGAACCTAGCCCCCAGTGTGTAATACTACTACTAATATAAACACAGTAGTATTGAATTTTAATGGTTCTGTGATTTTAGAGGATTACAGGGGAAGCAGCCAACGACTTAGCTGATTTCCCATGGATGTTCATGGCATGAACTTGTTGCACTATGTTGCATTGTTAGTTTTCTAGTTTCAGAGTGTAAAGTTCCAATGCCCTATAAAATAGTAAAACTGATGAGTTGGTCTGCACAGAGAAAATAAAATACTCATATCTGATGCTTAGGAATCCTTTTTTTCTTTTAATATATATTATGCTTTCCAACTAATATAAACAAAGAATTGGGCTTGTATTCTATCTATTTCCCAGATGTCCGTAACAGTAGACATCGCTGGCTTTGCGCGTAGTGTAAATGCTGGAGGAATCAGACCGGTTAAAGTCTGAAGACTTTACAAGAGTGTAGCACTCAATATTGAGGCCAGATTTTTGAAAGAGCCCAGCTCCCTGGTCAGCCCTACAGTAAATTATTTTTTTTCCAAAGAACTTGGCACTGCGATACTTGAATTCTTTAGAAAATGTGGCTATAATAAGAGCTGCTGGATATGGAACGCTTTTGAAAGTCTAGCCCTATTTAGGTATCAAAATAGGTCAAACTACCTTGAAAATCAGACCTACAGATAGGGAAAATATATCAGTCTTTGGGAAGGAAGGTGCTTATTTGAGTTTTTTAAATATTACAAAATTTTTTTTGCAACAATGATAGAGTAAGTTGTAATTTGCTGCTGTAATAAATTCTGTACGTAAAGTGTGCAAGGGTGAGGTTGAGCTGCTGCTGAATGTGAAGTGTCTGAGGAAAGGGACGAGTCCAACGCTGAATGATACCTAACATGAAGGCTGCAGACCTGGCAGAGACGGTGCGGATCCGTGAGCTAAAACTAATAAAGAAGATGTGAATAATTTATTTGGGGGAAGATTAATATCATTCTTTTATTGTTTCAGACATAAGCCAAAATGCAGGCTATCAGACCACACTGTTCGATGTCTTCAACACCAATAAAATCAGCCAAGCACTGATTATATATGTGTGTTGTTTATCGCATTCGGGTGTAAGTTGTGTCACAGAGTTGTGTAACATTTTCATTTTGATTGGACTTGCTGTCATACCTTTGGTGCCCATATCCTGGTCAGCGCTGACCAATACGCACCATCTTGAGCAGATACGAGCGTTCCCCTAATACCCTGTGGGGCAGCAATGGGAACGCACTACATTATTTCACTTGGGCATGTTACTTGGTATGTCACTGCTAATCACTCATTTTGAAGTATGTTTTCTCATTTTAGTTTTATTTGCAGCAAAATGCGTTCTGTCCTTTCTATCCTGAAATCGCTATCTTCCTCTGTAAAAGGAGACTTCTGGTAAATGTTTTTCTAGGGCACCACTTTGCCAGTGCCCCTCCTAAAACTACTATACAGACTTCCACCCGTGTTCAGAAAGGTAAAATTAGCCAAGAAATTTTAAAAATCGGTGGAATTATACCAATACCAGATATTGGGGTTCCCAGTGATGCTTTGGAGAAGAGGGGTTGTTTTAGGGTTAAAGCACTAGAGTGAGCCTTGGGAAATCCTTCTGTCCTAAGGCTGTCACAGACTTGCTTTGAGGGTTTGCCAGTTCTTCCCAGGCCAGATTTTCAGTTTTCAAAATGGGGTTAGAATGGTTTTGTGCTTTTATCCTTTTCCAGCCATGCCACATTAGACAGTAATAGGACTTCTGTAGGGTGCTCTGCACAGCTGTTCCCCAGTTTTAGTCAAGGTTGCTAGGCATTACCTTAGTAATAATACATAGGTGAATGCCTCCATATCTTCCAGCATACCTTGCAGAAGAAAACCCACCCTCTTTTTCTCTGGCAGATGCACAGTGACACTGGACTAGACAGGGCACAGCAGTGTGTACTGTGCGCAGCTTGTTGGGAGTGAGAGCACATCTGATGATCAGCTTCACCTTCTTAAACTTAATGGCAGGGATTCTGAGTGTCAGTCAGCCAAAAGCCATCCTGAGGAGCCCGAGAGTACCCCGTTGTCTTAAAACTGAAAATTTCAGTGGATGAGTTCCCTTCAGTGCCCCGCAAACATCATTTAGCTGAGAGTATACTTGGGAGTTTCCCATTCCTCAGATCACACTTATAGTGGGACTCAATCTTATGGCTGATTCTGCCTGCATCTCTTTAACGTGGTCTTACTGAAAATAAAATTAAAAAAAAGTAGGTGACTAATATTGTTGCTTCGTGATGGAGACTCAAAATAGGACTGATAGGACCTTTTCACAGTTTTTCCACCACAATGAAGTGAAACACTAAAATAAATGATTATAGAAAGTTTTTTCTCAAAAAGTTATTAAAATATATCAAAGATGCCTGTAATCCAAGTAAATTACCATGGAGAGGTCTTTGCAGAATTTATTATTTCATATATTAAAGAGTATGTAATTTGGTGCCACATTTATCGGTGAATGTGCAACAGTGGTCTGTGATCATGTAATAAAAGACTTTCACAGGCACACAGGAGACTATGTTAGCTATGTGATCTTTAATAAAATTTCCTAATAGTTTTCTGTGCCAACAAATGGTCTGTTTCAAAAATCCCTGCAAACCAAACAAAACCCCAAACGTGTTCTTCGTAATTCTGACTGAAAGGAAATACTTTTGGGTAAGAATAGGCAAGATTTGAGTCCCTTTTATTTTTTATTTTTAGTGAAGATGCTTACTCATGAAAACCAAATTGGTTATTTTGTATAACATGAACATCCAAATCACAGCGAAAGATGAACATTATTTTTTCAGACTTTTCAGAGGCGCTGAGCTGAGAACAAGCACAGCCAAATTCATGTTTGAAAGTACCTGCTTCAGAAGGGCATAAGCCACTGAAAATTGGAGGCTTAGGGGGAAAGCTCCATCACAACCAGGTAACTAACTCAAACCTAGGTAATAATATGGTGTGTGATGATCAATAAAACTCTGCAGGTGAGAAGTATATAGTGTGAAATACACAGAATTCACACCAGCTCTGCCGAGCGCAGTGTAACTACACTCAGGAGTAAGGCCTACTGATGGAGAAAGCTCCTCAGGATATTGGCCTCCAATGAAAGAGAAATCCACACAATATTGACCCAGGGAGCCTTTTATTCAAAAGGAAGAGGACAGCTATGGGGCTGTGGGAGAAACCTTTTCTTCGCTAGTGACTTGCTGGCTGTGTAATTGGGTGGTCAAAATACACCAGCTTTGTTTTCTTAAAAAGATCTCTCATTCAAGCATTGCCAAAAGTTATCCTGGATAATTTTTAGATCTAGAATAGATAACAGTGTGCAGGTGCTAACATATTCTGTGCCTGGCTTTCTCGCTGTATCACTAAGTGGTGATGAGGTTCTTTCAATTTATATCTATATCTTAACCTTATAGTTAATAAACACTTTTTAAATAACAGGGCAGATATCAGCCACGTTAAAAGTAGTTGTTCTGAGAAGGGGACACCAAGTGTTTCTGAGTTTCCCTGTGTCCTCAGAGGATAGTCAGACTGGTGTAACTCACGCAGAAAGATCTCCAAGGCTGGAAGAATCCCAAGCCAAATTATTCTTCACACGTCTCTCGATTTTTAAAGTCATTTAAAATTGCTGGCACCTGTGAAAATGATGGTACAGTCAAATATCGACACCTGTGTACATTTGGAACTTGCAATTTGAACCGTCTTTCTAAATGAGGGGAAATGAGCATCTTATTGAGCGTGCTGCTTTCAAATACAGAAGTCATTCTGATTCTTCTGATGTGTCAGAGACATTATTGCACGTATAAAGTTTTTAACCAAGACTGGCTTTGTGTTGCTGAGCTCAAAAATCTTCTGAAAAAAATTCTAAGGGCAAAGATTATAGAGAATTTCACTCAAGTTAAATTCTTCTATGCATGCAAAATTTCAACTAGAAGATCATTTTAGGAAAAAAAACCATGAACAAAACCTGTCAAAGTGCAAACAATGGAAAGTAAGTGTCCAGGACCAGAACTTCTATGGTTTAATTGGAGATAACAGAAGCCAGAACTTGTTACTGAGAACAGAAATGTTTCAGCTCTGTTTCAGATTCTGCTTTCTAGATAATCACAGGAGCAGACATGTTTCTAAAAATAAACAGGGTTTTTATGAAGATGACTATTTACAGAGAGGGTGGTATTGCAGCTGGTACTCCAGCCATGAACACAAAGACCAATGTCCTGCTGGCATTTTTGATTCCTCTTCCCCTTTCGTGACGTTCCCGTTCCTGCATGAACCCATTGTGCGTGGATTGCTACTCTTTTCATTTTAATTGAGCAGTCATAATGGCAGCACTATGGTACAGTGAACTACAGAGTTGAGAACTGCAGCTCTCTCCATAGATGTGCTAATGGACTTAGTAGCCTGAGATGATAGTGTTCAAGCCATTTACCTCTGTGGAGTTGTAAGATGTAGTGATCATGGGGAGGATAGAAGAAGAAACCTGCAGAATATGAGGGAAACAAAGTCACTGCTGGACAAAGGACTAGACAGCACCTAAGATGGGCAGAAGGGGGAAAAGAAAGAACGGCTTAACCAGCTGATGCCGAAAGAAGGTAACGGCTTGCGTGGTGAGGCAGCCCTAGTAAGGGTTTGGGCCAAACTTTTGGACTCTGCAAGCTGGGGTGGAGCAGGGAATGCTTTGAGAGGATTAGGGAGTGTTAGATATTAGACTTTGTGGACATTGTAACTGTGCCTGGGTCATTTGCTGTTTGTTCTCTTACGTATTTGGTCTTTATTTATGCTGAGCTATATTTCCATGCCTCATTGTCTCTTGCAGCAAAGAAGGTTTCATCCCTCCCAGTCATTCTCCCAGCTTTCATACCCCACTGCTTGTCACTGGCTCTTTGGATACACAACCCTGTCCCACACTACGTTAGTGTGGGTGTTCAGGTTTAAAAAACACATCTATTTCTGTCACTTGATAGAGACAAAGAATTTCCTCTGTGTTTTTTACTGATACTGCTGGTGAATGGAGAGACTTGCTGACCGTGGAAAGTAGTGAAATTATCCCATTTCTTACAGAGGAACTGAGTCGGAGAAGAATTTCCTGCTCCTTGTGAAGAAGCCAGATTTCCTCCCGGACCTGGCCTTCAGCAGCCTTTAATAAAATCACAGTTGCAATTAGAGCTGATTTCCCCACTCAGGTTGGGATCCCTGTGCAGTGGCAGCCCGGGTGGATGTGCCCTTGCAGCGAAAAGGCCAGCAGCATCTTAGGAGGCATGTTGCCAGCAGGCCAGGGACGTGATCCTTCCTCTCTACCGAGCACTGGTGAGACACATCTGGAGGATTTGGACCAGTTCTGTGCTGCTCAGTACAAGCGACACATGAACATACTGGAGTGAGTACAGCAAAGGGCCACAAAGATAATTAAAGGACTGGAGCATCTCGGGGACAAGGAGAGCTCTAGGTGAACCTGCTTTAGCAGCAGGGTTGGATTAGATGATCTTTAGAGGTCCCTTCCAACCCCTACCATTCTGCGATTCTGTTAGAGGCTTAGAGGAACAGTTCAGCTTGGAGAGTAAAAGACTCATGGGGGATCTTGTCAGTGTATATAACTATCTGAAGGGGGCAGTAATGGAGACGGAGCCAGGCTTTTCTCAGTGCTGCCCTGTGAGAGGACTGGAGGCAATGGGCACAAACTAACAGACAGGAAATTCCATTTAAACATAAGAAAAATCTTTTTTACAGTGAGGATGACTGACCACTTGCCCAGAGAGGTTGTGTAGTCTCCATCCTTAGAGATATTCAAAACCCAGCTGGGCGGTCCTATGGATTATTGAAGTCTATTGCACAGAAATGTTAACATGCTGTTGCTTGTTTTCAGTTGCTTTTTAATACTTACATTAGACCTCCCAGAAGCTTTTTTTTTTTTTTTTTAAGTTATTTGAAAACTGGGGCAGCAGCTGATGAGAAAGCTGGCATTACCAGGGCAGGCAGGACCACGGCGGCAGGCAGGGCCAGCCACAGCCCACTGGCTGCTGGACACATCCACAGGGACAAGTCAGGCCTGAGCCCAGCCAGGAAATCCCAAGCCAGAAAAAATGTTGAGCTTAGTATTCAAGCAGCCTGTAGGCTGGAGCAGGGAGAGGTGAGCCTCAGTGCTTCCCCTTCTCTCGGCAAAGGGGCCTGGCTACCATTTTCCTCTGCCAGGCCAAGATGCTGCGGAGACGTCAGAGGTTAGGGCAGCCGTGCCCCAGCACTGGGGTGTTGACAGCTGAAGCACAAGACTGGTTTTAGGGGCGTGAGATTGTGACTTGGGCTTCCAGTAATGCACCTGAGGTAATGCAGGTGGAGTGTCCTGGTGGGGCTTTTTACAGGCGTCTATACTGCATTTATACTGGAAGTGGAAATCTTTTCCATTAGGAGAAATAGTTCACCAAGTTACCTCAGATGCAGGTACAGTGTATGCACTTGTGGTAGTCAGACTGGCCTCTGATCAGTAATTATTAAAAACACAAGCCTGTAATAATTATCCAGAGATTGCCCTCTCTGTTCCTCTTGACAAAGGCAGGACAGGTATAAACTAGACCTTTGCTCAGAGATAATGGTGTCCCCTGCTTTTAATAACCTTCAGCACCAGGAATTCCCCAAAAGCAGTCCCAGTGCGTAACCATCCACAGCTAGAAGGTTTTTTTTTCTGTTTCTAGCTCTTAAAAAAAAATTTAAAAATCAGTTTTTGCTTTTCCTTCTCACATCTGGAAGTCAGTGTGCACTGTGCAGAGCTCCCCTCCTTTCTCCTGCCCTTCTCTGCAGAGCTGGAGCCTTCCTGGGAGCAGAGCCTTGCTCTGGGGAGGAGCGCAGGGAGGGGAACGGGGCTTCCCACCTCTGCCTTTCTCCTCTGCGAGCTGCAGGGCCAAGGCAAAGCAGGAAAAGCCATGACAACGTCGCCACTGACATAGTGCCTGTTCATTTTTAATGGGATTCACTGTGTTGCACTGTAGCTTAAGTTCTGAGCTTTGCCTCCTTCATTCCTCTTCCTGGGGCTATAAATACCCCAATGACTGTCACCTCAGATGTACCATGGGCAGATAATGGATGCTATATACTGCATCAGAAAAACATCACGTGCGTCCAATCCTGCTATTATTATAATGTTGAGGTTTTTTTTTCATTGCGTTTCTTTCACTATTTTTGAAGGACTAACAGAGATCAGGTTAGTCTTTCCAAAGGTTTGTGCACTGTGGTCTGGGTGAAAAACCGTGCTGCCTCTGTAGCGCCATACTACGTGCAGTCTCTGTGCTGGTACTCACTGTGGCAGTGTGCAGGTGGTCCAGTGGATCTCCTCTTGTTAGGATCTCGTGCACTAGCAGTGAGTGGTAGGTGACTCATTCAGAGCAACAGCTATCACGATTTCTCCATTTTTTTGATGTTTTCCACGTTGATGTTACTGCTCAGGGTTCAGGACCAGGAAAGACCGGCTGATATTTTTCAGTTTCAAATCATCGTCCTTTGTAGTTGTTGCAGCTGGGAGATTCTTGCTCTCTTACGTACCACTGCTGGGCAGTGGGAGCTGGAAAATGCTTCAAAGAGATTAAAAGGTGGCACATTTTTTTCATTTAGGATTTCCTGACCTTTTTCGGTTCGTCATGCTCTCTTCATTCCACTGTGGCGCTTGCATAACCTCATTTAGTCTGTAAAAAGAAAGCAAACAAGGAAAGACCCTTTCGCTGTTTATTGTTTCACAAATGAGAATTTCACCAATATTTCAGTGAGAGAGTGAATGGGCCGTAATACTCTTTGTTTCACCTCTAGGAGTGGACAGACTGTTTACTTGAAAATGACTTTTTCAATGATAAAATGATATTTCAATAAAACTCATATTTTTTAATGAATTAATGAACAGAATTAAACAATGTTTGAAACAAAAGAAATCCAAAGGAGTTTTTTCTTTCTGGAAAATGTTTTGTTCTAAAAACTTCAACTTAGAATTAGTTTGAATTGTCTTTCATGAGTTTTTTTATTCCTGTATTCATATATTGTGACATGTTAGTAGTGACAGCTCGCATTTCATTAACACATTTATCTTGTTTCATGGGACACAAATAGGAGACATATCAACCTGGAAAATAAGGAGTCCTTCAGTCAGTACCTCTTAGCTGTTACCCACAGAGTTTTAAAAGTAAAATAACGAAATAGTTATTTTATTGGCCTATGCCCTATCATTAACAGTAGTACAGAATATGTAGTATAAAGATTTTGATTTTCCAAATCACAAACTGGTAAAGATGAAATGAAACATCTGTTTTCCCTTAAATGAATTACCATATTATTGCCTGTGGATTGTATCACTGAATTACCTGTATATTATTTCAGGATCTGTATGTACCTGTGACTACCTGCATGCCTTGAAACAGCATAAACATCTAAAAGGGAAGGAGAAGATGAAATGCAAAATATAATTAAAATTCTAAAATAAAATTTTCCAACCCCAGTCCTTTCAAGTATTCCATTAATGAATATTTTAAAAAATACTGTTTTCAGTCAGTATTATTTTAATCTCATTTGAAATTTAAATAAATTTTGAAATTTCCTCTAAAATAGTAGTCCAACTGTGACGAGCTTTATCCAAGTCATCCAAAGCACTTCAGATGTGAAGCTTGTGAACATAAGAGATGTATTTGTTTTGAAGTTGATTTTTTTCTCGTAAATATTCATAACTGTAGTAAGATTTTGGGGTCACTTCATGACTGGAAGGAAGAAGGAACTTGCCTGTGTTTGCCTGAGCACTTTTCTTGGAGTAGCTGGAGGAAAGCATCAAGCTGAAGTAGTTGGTCTTTGAGCTCTGCACGGGGCCAGCATGGTTAGTCTGGGAGCAGTGGGTGGATTAGTTTGAAGTGTTCCTATTAGGTACTGAACCTAACTGCTGAAAGTCGGAAGGGTAGACATGGAAGTGACATCTCTGCTGGTGGATTCAGTGATGACAAGGAGCATCCCAAGGCACTGGTACATCACTGACTGGCCCAGGCTGGGGACTGTTCCCAGGAGGCACTTTGCCTGTGGCTGCCCTGATGGTAGCCTATGGGTGTTTAATTTATGGGCAGAGGCTGTTGTATGCAGCAGTGGGAGCCACAAGGGAAATGACCTTTCTATCGATGGGATAAGCTTTCTTACCATTTTTAATTTGAGTTGCTTTCGTGAACCAAAAATTTAAATAATTATAATTATTTAAAAAAGGTAAAATTAACTCCACCTTAGGCAGAGGGCTCATGTATTCTTCAGCTCACTTGGAGAGCTTGTTTGGTGACTTCTTCATTGGTTTAGCAGTTTTTGCATGTTTTTAGAAGTACAGAACCAAAGAGATCTATAAACAAGAAACAAAATAGCTGTAAGCAGAAAAGTAAATACAATGTTGTCAGCTCAACATGTTTATCTACAGCTGAATCCTGATTAACTTCTTGTATTTGGTGTACTTTCACAATGTATAGTCATAATATGTGTAAGAGTGCTCCCCCTTGATTGATGGCTTCTTTGCATGGGATCAAAGTAATTGCTTCCATTACCAGTTTCATCAAAGTGTTTGGGACAACATCAAATTTTTTGTGCCTGGTGGGCCAGGAAGGAGGATGGCTGTGTACAAAATGTGTTTAATTTTATTTTTATATAAATTGATTCTTTTTTCTTTGTGATCGGAACTAATCTCCATGCCTTGTTAGGTATTCACCAGGTCCAACTGGAGAGGACGTTTGCAGGTGGGATCACCACCGAGGCAGATCTTCAGACCACGTACAAATATATAATACATTGCACCTCCCATGTCTGCAGGTTCCCGTCCAGCAGGCTGCAGAGTGGAACAGGCTCCGTTATTTTGCACTGTGCATGGTGCTACCAGATTAACAGAGATTTCATGCTGAATTTTGAGAAAAGGGGTATTTCTGACCTGAATTGCAGGATGAACTACAAATATCCAAGTTTTACCGTGGAAAACGATTTTTGTTTTTTATAGTCTAAACATGACCTTTGACATAAAGACATAAATGTTTAGACCAGTTTTAATATCCAGTTTTAGTGGTGTTCTGTAAAATCTTGCAAAATAACTCAAGCACCCATTTATCTCAAAACAATTTGTTAGTAAAACCGCGGTATGTATTGCAACAGTTGTGATCAGCTGACAGACCTCTTTGATGTAGTGTTGCAGCATGACTGGTTCAAAGCCATGGCATCTCCTGCATCTCAGTGGCATAAACACTGCTTGTGTCGGAACGTGCAGGCACTTTGTCATGGTTGCGAAGGGAAAGGTCAGTCCAAAACCGGAGATTTTTTACTCTCTGCTGGGTTGTGTGCAGTTCAGACCCTGGCAACCGGAAGTGACTCTGAATCCCCAGATGCACATCAATAAGCTGCAGGGTCAGGAGCGGTGACAGTGGAGGACTGTGGGGACCCCCATAGCACATGAGAGAGATGCTCCTCTCTGCCTTGCCAAGAAATTATGCTGCACATGGGGCAGGGCTGGCCCGGGTTTCCTTTTCCTCTTGGCTTCCAGGTTAACCAGGAGGCAGCGTGGTCCCTGGGCAGGGTAAGGATCCTGCACCTCCCCTAAATGATCGTTTGACTGCTGACCAGTCCGAGGCAGCTCTCAAAGACAGGGCTAGGTGCTGGTGGAGTTTACACCTGGTTCCCAAGCATGCCTCCTGCCACCGTCTTCATTGCATTAAGGGAATTCCCTGACTTCTAGGGAGAATTAAACAAGGAAGATGGGAATATAGACCCCGCCAGCTCCTTGCTCTCATTTTCCCTGGCTTAAGTTAGTATTTACGTCTCCAGTGACAATTTATAGGCCGGTGTAACTGAGGTCAGTGTTTGGCTCTCTGTGTCTCTTTCATCATCTGCAAACTGGAGATAGTAGTGTGTAGTAGGGCTGGGTGAATAATTCATGGCGTGGCTCCTTATTAAACAGATGTTGCCTCTCTGTTTGCAGATAGTCTGCAAATGGATTGCATTTTTTTTCAAATTTATTTGTTGTTCCAATTTATTCACCAAATACTTTCTGTAAATAATTTTATTGGCCTGTACTGCATTCAGAATATGAATTTGAAGCCTGCCTTATATGAGTATTTGTCACTGTTGGTTAAAATTTATTTCAGCAACTATGTCTCCCAGCAAACTTGTCTCATAGAGCCTCTATGTAAGTAATACAAGGACAGCATCAATATGTTAAAAATAAATGTTTAGGGGGCATTTTTTTTCCTTTACTACTGTTGCATCTGTAATACTAATGTGCCTCACTGGGTGTTGTGAAGACTGGAAAGGTGTTTTCTGAATGGGAAATGCTGCAGCGATACCCCAGCCCTGGCTGCTCTTCCCTGCCTCTCCTTGGTAGCAGGTGGTACGTGGTGGTGTATGGTCCAGCTGTTGCTGAATGCAGGGCAGGACGTGAACATGAGATGTGGTACTCTGGTGTGCTCAGAGCCCCTGAACCAAGTAGGGATCCATGTGTCCAAGTCTGTGCTAACAAAGAAAAT
>VZSZ01005789.1:43165-56773 GCA_013398815.1 Ibidorhyncha struthersii
AGGGTCTGACGTTGAGCTGATGACCTAGTGAGCCAGTCCAGCTTGCTTATCAAGTTATAATACTTTATACTTTCTTTTTTCCCCTGGAGTTATTTTTTTTCTGGTTTGGTGACCAAGGGGTCAGATGAATGCCAGAGCTGGTGCAAAGCAAGTGTCCTGTTGGTTGTAGCAGTGGTGCTGTCCCACCAGCTAAGAAAGATCTGATCCATCCCTCTGCATGCTGATCTGATCTGCCAAGGCCCTGCCACACAGCAGAGCATCAGGGACACACGTTTCTTCTGTAGGCTTGTGTTAGACATTTGTGATACACAGTGTTGTGCATCAGAGTTACAGACACTGAGGGTGTTTGATCTTCTCCTGCCAGTGCTGGAGTAAAGAGAGCATGTTCTGACAACAATTTGCTGTGACTCAGCCACATGGAACAGCTGCAGATGTGATTCTTGGCCTTGATCAAGTATGAAGAGTCGAGGATTAATTTGAACTGACATAACTGTATACAACTTGTAGAGCGGGTTTGTTAACGTCAGTCCAAACCCACCATTTTTCACGAGGGAATGTGTTATTCTTTGCTAAGCAGTAGCATCATGTACCAATATTCCCTTGTACTGAATTTCTCCACAGCAGCCATTAATCTGAATGAAAACAGACTTTCTTTGCAGTCAACAGCTGCATGGTTCTCTGATCCAGTCAGTTCTGGTTGTGATCAGGGCATGAGTTAATTGCTGTCTGCTGCAGTTGCATTCAAGTTTATAGCACCGGTTCTCTTCACCTTAGCCTAAAATGTATGCCTTGCAAATAAAAAACTGAGAGACCTGTATTCAGATCCAAATATGCAAGAAAAACCCACTCAGTATTCAAATAGCAATGAGGAATAGGAATCCTCATCCTTCCTTCCTCATTAAACTTAGATCCACTGCAGAAGTAAGAATTCAGGCCTGAAACTGTATCTGTCCTCAGTGCTTCTTAGGAAAACGAGCTTCGAAGTAGCAGTAAGAACATCGATCTGATTTTCTTTTTCTTTGCTGAAGCCAGGATGGTCCTCTAACATAAGACAACACAGGGTGAGGATTGATAACGCCAGCGGACAAGGCCAGTGCAGCCAGGGATGGAGAGGTGCCTGCAGGGACTGTCTTCTCCCCAACACTTGCTTTACTTTCTGCCCTGAGCTGACTTGAGGGAAGCGCTGGAAGCTGCTGGGCTTTTATGAGCCATCCAAGGATTCTGCGGATGCTGGATGCAGCAGCTATGGAGCAGCAGTGACTAATGCGCCGTGGAGTCTCGCCACATTTCCCCCATATGCTTTTATAATCCTGCAAAACAGAAAATTACTTTGTTGTCTCTGTATTAAATGAATTCTTAAAAGGCGATAAATATAAAGTAGATGGGTTGTGTCTTCTGTAACAAGGATGAAAGTCTGGAGAAAGTTCCACTGAAGCCAGCAACTAAACTGTTGAGCAGTATTTGGCCCTCAGTAGCCTGTTCCTTTCCAAGTTCACCAGGTCCTTGGGAATAAACGAGTTAGTTGTGAAAGGTGGTGGAAGGACAAGGCAATAGCTTAACTGATTGTTGGCTGCTGCTGACTAATGGTTGTCTCTGGAGGAACTCTGCCTTGCATTTTCACCTGATGTTATCTAGCGCTAAATGTGTACATTAATTGTTATATGGGAGAAGACTGCTAAATAACATGCTTCTGTCTTTGCTTTTCAGATATTATTATCCAGTATCCTCAGTTCTTTGGCTACTCATACATCACCTTTGAACCACTGAAAAACTCCTATCAGACTTTTCAAATTACCCTTGAGTTCAGGGTAGGTTTAAGCAATTCTAAGCTTACATAGAAGCTTTGAATTTTATTCGCTTTTTCTTATGATGTGGACAATAGAACAATAACTTAGCTTTAGTATAGCTTATAATATAATTGTGGTGAACCTATACATAATTTTCATCTCTAAAGGTCTGGCTTAACCTTCAATGAATGCAAATGAAGTTGGTAAACTGAGCTAAAATATTTGCGTCTGTTATTGGCAGGCGGTGCATGAGAGAATCACTGGGACTAGTAATACTGGCATTGCAGACTATCAGCAATGTACACTGGCATGGTTACAGCCATGTGAATGAGCTACAGGCTGAAGTACACCTGGAATTTTTGTGAATTATAGTTTGGAAGTGGCATGCAGTATCTTTGCGTATAAGAAACTGTGATCTCGTACTGAGCAAAATACTGCCCTATATCCAGAGTTCTTTTCCTATCCTGCGGGATTTAAGTGGGCATCATTTTCCACCTCTGAAGGCTGGAATACTGGCTACTAACCCATGAAAGATACTCAACTACTTAAACTACAGTTTTGAAGTGTACATCCCACAGTGAGTCATGTTAATGCTGTCTGTGTCTTACGGACAGAGGTGGTAGGGCTGCCTGTAAGGGAGGGTGGCCGAGCTCTTGGGTGCACCCCTGCTCCTACGTAAGGCAGACGTGCCAGGCTCACAGGCCCGGTGTGAGGCTGCCACTAGAGCAGTGGCAGTGCGTTGCCTCACGTGGTGATCTGACGCTCCTCTGGCAATTTGCCAGCTTAAAAGTGCAGGATGGCTGCGAAAAGCCACTGTGTCAGCTGCTGTGCCCATATGGAGAAATCCTGCCTGCACAGGTTGTTCAGCTTGAAAAATGTCGGGCTCACTGAACATGTGAAGCAAGTTGTGTGTATTCAAGTGTGTCTGATGTGCCTAGACTTAACAGGCTTGCTAGAAACTCCTTGCTAGACTTTGTGCTCAGAGGTCTTACCTGGGACAGGCCTGACAGTCTCTAATGCTTTCAGGCGTGTTTTCAGATCTGATAGTATCGTACTGTAAGTAGAAGAGGTGTTCTTCAAGCATTAAGGCAATGTTTTCCTAGGTTCATCAAATGCAGAATTCAAAATTGATCAACAAATTCCTGATTCTGCAAGTTAAAAACTCCATCTGATGCTGTCCCTTTTCTGGAGAAAAGTCCCCCAGTGGTGCTTGTGTTGATCTGTCACTGTGAGTCTTAGACTTCAGTTTTTTATGACGATGCTGTGATTGCAGGCTGAATCAGAAGATGGTTTGCTGCTATACTGTGGAGAAAATGAACACGGTCGTGGTGATTTTATGTCACTAGCAATCATCCGACGTAGCATCCAGTTCAGGTAAAACCTCCACCTTAAATCTGATGTAAAGAGAGGGGGCCATTGCTGCCTCCTGGGACTCGCTACATGTGATGAATATCTGTCGTGTCTTTGACTTCTGCCCCATGCAGTGCAAAAAATTGGCAGTATTGCTTCATTTAACACTTCTGCAATTTCTTTTTCTCTCATCCTTTGTTGTGTGGACATGTGCCCTGTTGAACCCTTTTTACTCAGACCTTGGTGTGGAGGCAAAATAATCAGTTCTCTTCGAGATATTCGTCCAGGGGTCATTGCTGTGTTATCAGAAATGCTAGTGAGCCACTGGATTTGCTAAGCTTATGCTATATTGAGCTGTGCATGGTCAATGTTTTTGCTTCACAGCAAAAGGACCTCCAGATAACATAACAAAATAACGGATTTAATGCCAGCAGGGGGCCTGGAACTTCATCTTATATACCTTGTGTAGATGGGAGTTGCAGGTTTTTTAAGTGAAGATGGAGGGGGTTTCTTGGAGTCCCATAGATATGGAGCATGGTATCTCAAGTTGTTCCTTACTTTGAAGGGTGAGTCCTTTGAAAGTGGGGAATAATAAAGTGGGTGATGTGCCTTAGTAGTGTTTCAGTTCACCTGCACTGTATGGCAGTCAGAGAAAAAGGCACGTTTTGTGCACATTCAGCTCCACAGAGACTTTCCTGGAGGTGTGCTTGTCAATCAGTACTGAGATTCATACAGAATCGCAGAGTTATTAATGTAGCACTTTCACCAGGGAGCTAGAAAAATTCCCAAGAGAAATTACTGTGATAGCAGGAACTCAGATTGTAATAACCTGCATCTTGAAACAGTTTCAGCTGTTGGCAAGCTTAGCAACACACTTGGTATGGCCAGAGGATGCAAAATCTTCAGCATGGGAGAAAGACAGATAATCAAGTTTGACACTTAGAACAGATCGTATGTAGACCTGATGTCTAATTTGCCTGTGGTCTGCTAATACGTGATGTGAGACAGAGAGGTTCCACGAGCAAAGGGAATATTTGGAGTCTAAGAATGACTTTCAGTTATTTGGTTAATGTAAGCTTGTCACCTCTGTCTCATGCTGCCAGGTTCAACTGTGGCACAGGAGTTGCAGTCATAACGAGTGAAAACAAAATCAAGCTGGGGAACTGGCACAGTGTCACGCTGTTCAGAGATGGCATGAATGGCTGGCTCAGGATGGACAACGATGCTCCAGTGACAGGAAAATCTCAGGTAAGTAGTCCTGCACCAACCGTGGGCTCTCTCAATATTATGATGAGATTTTTTCTTGCCAGTAAATCAGATTTAAAAGGTACATTTTTATTTATCAGTGTTTGGGCAATTAGTGAACCAGTATCGGTGTACAGATTACTCTTCCACACATTTAGTCTAGAAATCGCATAGATCGATATCCCAGCGCTGAATACCATCACAGTTACCCTGTTGTCCTCCATACTTGCTCTGCTTTACTTCGCTAGCCTCAGATACAGGCTGTTGTTAAAAGTCTGCCAGGTTTTGCAGCTGCTGTCCCTGATTGCTTTCTTTTTCAAGCTTCAGAGAGCTGCTCTGCTTCCTCAGCCAAAAAAATTAGATGCATATGTGTATATGTTTATATATTTATGTATAACATGCTTATAGCCACACAAGGTTTGTATACAGAACTGTAATTACATGTATACGATGGACACAGATTTAAGCACAGTAATGGAATAGACTTTCTGCCCTGAATTATGTTAACACCAACAATTTTGTATGAGACCACCAGGATAAAATATAATAGAGGAAGATGTCTTGACTTGCTTGTCTGTTGCCAGGCCAGAAAACAGAAGTGAAATTAAGGCACTGAAAAAAAGACAGTTGCAAATTGTTTCAGATGTCTTTCCTCTTCCCTTTGATAACCACTATTAGCGTGCCATCCCTAGCCCTGAAAAAAAGCGGCTTCAGACATCTTATTACTTTACACTTTCATGTGCAGGCACTGAAGGGAAAAAAATGCTGTGCATTGAGTTTTCATCAGCTGGAAATGACAGAGGAAAGGATTTCAATCTCTGTCACGTTGTCGCTATGTGTTACCAAGGCTATAAGGCCACGCAAAAGGCTAATGTGAATCAGGAAAGATATGTCCAGTAAAACTAATGCCGTTGCACAGCACTTTGGTAAGACTGTGTCTGGCTACCCATGGCTATGATCACCCATAGCCAAGAAAGATGAAGTTGAAGAAGTAAAGGTGCAACAAAGGACTCATAGGAGGGTTATGGCGCACAGAGTCTGTTACAAGAAGAGTTTGACAGTGAACACACATTCTTCTAGCTGCAGCTATACCAGAAAAAGAAGTTAATTGCTCTAGGTGCCACTCTCCGCCAGAACTTGTTGCTCCAGTAGTATTGTTGCTCCAGTGAGTCCTCCTCAGCCCTTCCTAGTTAGAATGACCTGGATTAGTCTCAGCAGAGTGGTAGTCTTTTCTGACCTGATTCATTTTGACTTGAACAGTCTTAGAGAGTGCCCGCAAGAGGAGTGGAGCTTGGCAGACCAAGGAGGGCAGGAGCATCAAAGGTGATGGAAGATGGCAAGCAGTTGGAGACAGGCTGGAGATCTGTGTGCCCACAGACCTGGCATATGCCCACCATGAAACCCTGTGGACATCTGAATTCTCTTTACCCACAGGCTCCACCTGAATTGTTTTTCCCTCCTGCTGCTGAGATCCGTTTGATGTTTTTCTGCAGTGCTTTGTGCAGTGAACACCTGTAGACTTAATAATCTCATCTTATTTAGCCTGGCACAATATAGGCTATGGGGATGTAATTTATTGTTATAAACACCAGGGAGGCAGGGCAGGGGTGAAAAATCCAGAGAGCTTTTAGACTGAATGTCAGTGCTGTTGGAAGGACACATTGGTAAAAACTGGCCATGAATAAATTTGGGAATTTTGAATGTTTTCTTCTAAAGGGCAGTGAGGTTTTGAAACAGCCTTTGAGTAGGAGGGAAAAGACATGTATTTTGATCAATTTATGGAAGGAATTGTGACTCCATTGCCCACAATGGCTCAAAGTTTGATGCAGTGGTCCAAAAAGTTCTGGTTAGTTTTGGGGTTTTTTTTTGTTCCTTCCTATACACCATAACAGTGTTAGTAAACTTGTATGTGTACATTTCTATAGGCAGGTTAAGGTAAAAAAAAAAAGATAGGGAGTAAATTTGGTGCAGGCAAAGTAAGCAGAATGCCACTGAAGTTGTAGTTGTGTTAGTTTATGCCTTGTCTTAGTTTTTAGTGTTGTTTTTTTGTCATTTTATTATTTTTCAACACTAAGCACTTGCTGGGTTCTGTCCAGAAGGCAATATCCCATTGGTCTGTATCCCGCAGGGCTTAGGGTTTAGAAGACAAACAATTTTGTCAAAAGTAAAGGAAGAAACATCAGGAAAAGACATATCACAATTCCTCCTTAGAACATAGTGACTTTTAAGCGTTTTATTTTGCATTAAATACTCTATGTCATCATGATGGATGTGGGCGCAAAAAGTAACATTTAAAGTGATTAACTGAGTAGAGGAATGACTAACGGAAAGGAATTACCAGTGAGCAACCTGCATGTCCCCTAACACAATTCTTTGTGGAGAAAAAAAAATTGATTTTACACAGAGTGGCTTAATTAGTTATCCTGTGTTATATCTGTTCTACACCATGTTGTCCTCTGTTTTCCCTTCAGGGCCAGTATAGTAAAATTACGTTCCGGACTCCCTTCTACGTTGGTGGTGCCCCCAGCATGTACTGGCTGGTCAGAGCCGCGGGCACCAACCGTGGGTTTCAGGGATGCGTTCAGTCGCTGAGCATCAACGGAAAGATAATTGATATGAGACCCTGGCCATTAGGGAAAGCTCTCAGCGGTGCTGATGTCGGTAAGTGTAATGGCATGGAGTCTTTAATCAGTGATAAACCAGGGGTTACTTTTTTTGCCTGCTGAAAAAAGTTGAGCAATGTTCCAGGTTTGAGAGATGGAATGTGTGGTCTCTATTTTTGGCATGATGTTTCTCTGTGCCTTTGCACATTGCTTTTGCTGGGTCTGTAGTAGAAGGGTTTTATCACATTGTACAAGTAAACATCACTGTAGTATACCAAAACCCCTTGTGGATGCAGTTATGCAGGACAGTAGTAAAACCAGTTCTCATGAGCAAACAGGAAACTCAGTGTTGCCAATATTACTATGTCTGCACCAGTATTTCTCCCAGCTTCTCAGGATGCCTCTTCATGCTCCTGACTTCCACAGTCATATCATCAGAAATCAATAGTATGCACACTGTGTTTGTATTTAAAACACTATGGACACAACAAAATGTGTTTTGCCTAAAGGCATTCACTTGTCCAAAGCAATGTGGGGACCTTTCAGACCCAAAGCAGTGCTGTGGCCATTACAAAGGGCTTTTCCCCATGAAACCCCATTACTGCTGAGGCAAATAGGCTTTCCTGTCGACCATCTGTTGTTTTCATTTCCAGTATGCTTTAAAAATACTATGGAATAAATTATTTCAGCAGCTTTATGAAACGGTATTATAACATTATCTCCCCTTCACAGATTAAAAGATGGAGAAGTAGGGAAGTTAATTAACTAGTCCTGTCTTATTTGTTCATCTCTATTTCATCTATGTAATGGGCACTTTAAAAAGAGACAGGGCAATGAAATCCGTGCTTTAATCACCTCCCAGTCTAAAAAGTTGAAGAGTAAGAGTAAACTCAAGTCAGAAAGCAAGTGGTAAATGCAGGAAATAGATCCCATATCACTGAACTCTCTGTGCCATGCTTCAGCCACAAAGTCATCTTTCTTCTCTTCTATAGCTGTGCATTTGGCATCCCAAGAAGTAAGTGATTAACCAGAAACTTCCTAACAATCACTCTGTATTCTGTAGATAACATGACCAAACTTCTCTGCAATACAGGGGGGGAACAGAGTGGCCCGAGAAACAGATGCTGAAAAGAATCAGACTTTGGAAGCAGAGAGTAATTTCACGATAGAGTGAGAATCTATGGAATTTAGATAGATAGATAGATGAAAGCCCTGCTGAAGTTCTCTGAGCTCTAATCTCTATTGCCTTTTGGATTGCAGCTTCATTCCCATCCATGAATGCTCCACATACTACTGTATTAACAATCAACATCAGTGAAAATAAATGCTGGGTTCTGCCATGTGAGACTTGAAACTGAGTGATAGATCCTTACTGTCCTTATGTGACTGCACACACTTATATGAAACTATACCAGGAGATACTTACAAACAATATACCATATAAGTTAAGCTTAAAATAAACAAATTGCAAGTGAACTCTACTAGCGTTTAGGATTTTTTTTTGCTAGACAGTTGTCTGTTTGTTTCCTATTGGCACAGTGTATAAATGAGGGGTGCTGTGGCATATGGACCACAGAATTGAGGGTGGGGAAGAGAGGGGTCCATCCTGCCCCTGCGCCATCTCTGCTGGCTTCAGTAGAAGTCCTTCCGAACCCTGAGCCAAGGGGCTGACGGGGGAGGCAGCGCTCGTAGCTCGGAGCAGGCACGGCAGGACCCTGTACTCCCACTGCAGCTTCCCTCCCTCCTCATCTGCCACTGCACTGAAGCAGACGCAGCCATCAGACTTGTGGTTTGCCTTTTCGGTGTAGTCATCTGTGCTGACCCCAAGGCTGTGATAACTCAAATCACTGAGACATTGTGAGCATCTTGTCCTTAATTACCAAGACTGCTCCAGTTCAAGCTGTCCCTCAAACCAGTGAGCCTGCCCATGTCCCATTATTTTTATCTTCCTTGTCCTTTTCTGTTTCTCGGAGACTTTAACTTTGATGTGTTTGAACATACCACCAGCATTGACTAACAATGCAGCAGATGCAGTAAAGATGAGTGTTGTCTCAGTTTTCTGTTTGTGTCTCAAACTGACTACATCTAGATCCTTGTTTACCCAAATGTCTTGGCTCTGTTTCCTCGTCTATAAAACAGAGCTAGTGCTACTCATTTCTGTCGCTGTCATGATCATTGATGAGTATGTGCAGGATCTCAGTGGCTGGATACCCATCCTGCTCCGCTTCACTGTGGCCACTAGAATGCAGCCCAGAAGGGAAAAAGGTGGCTCAATGAGCACTGTGAGCACCCCTGCTCCCTGGACACGGGGCAGCCATTTGAAGGAGTAATTGTTCCCTTCCACATCAAAGGAGAGTTTGTTCCCTTCCAGGGGACTTGTATGTTTTGCTTATGCTCCTTGGGTTACCCCTAGAGCCCTGTGTTACGACTGCTGTACTTGGACCTTCCCTCTCTGCAATGAAAATTTGGCCTGGCAGGAGATCTGTAGGTGTGCAATACGAGACAAGTCTGGTCTGGCAGGGAGTTGTACCAGATAACCCAAGAGTTATTACTGCCCTCTGTCCTGAGTTGGTGAGAAAAGGTTATTTCTCACTGTGGATGGCAGAGTGATCGGGATGAACCAGCACATCAGCTATTTACATGTGCATACTTCTCTGTGCTTTTCTTTCTGGCTATGGGATGGGAAGCCAGACTGTAAAGCTGGTGCTGTACTGACACCAGTACCTTATTGAAGATTTGTGGAGTCCTGGTCTGGAAACCGTCTTTACAATTGGAGTGCTGTACTTAAATGAAACAAAAAGGGCATGTCCCTTTCTTGCAGTAGTTTTGCAAGACTTCTGTCAGTCATCTCAGATAACAAAAGAGTTCCCCAGTGTTTATTGTCAGAGCTGCTTCACGACACCTGTGTCGTCTCACAGGTGATATTTCAATGTGCCTCAAAGTCAATGTGCAATTCTTAGTTTGTTATAAACATTTTGCTCCTCCAAATGGCATGCTTATACTTGTACACCACAAATGTCTTATTTGGACTTTCTTAATGTATAAGACCAGTTTGTTACTATCAATGCGGGGAGAATTATTTAATCAGAAACTAAAATAAAGGAGAAAGTAAACAAAATCAACGAGATCTTCATCAGATGTACATTTGACCATTGCATAATCTAACTTTATAGCTATCCATTTTAAGAAGTAAATGAGTAAATTAATTGTTCTACAACAATTTCAGCTTAATTCCAGCAAGAAGAAATAATGTCCTTGTTATTTTAGTTGGTCTGCCAGCATAGTAGAAATGCTTCTTAAAAAGCTGATAATAGAGATCCCTTTTAGTGCAGACAAGAGGGCTGACAACAGCATTTTAGTTAATGAGATTAGTTGATGATTAAACCATCCCTGCTTACCATGGCATGAATTTACAGTGAACAAAGAAGCACATAAGGTAATTAAAATTAAACAAGTCACAATGCTTGTAAACAATCTGGAGAGATTTCTGTTTTGTGAGAAAATAAAGATAGGAACAAGAGCAGAAGAAAAGTAATACAAGGAATGATTGAAAGATACAACTGTCATGGTTTGTCAGTAAGGGCTAATTTTTGCTATTTCTAAGGTCTCTTCCTGGTCTGGTACTAAAAAAAATGTGCTAAAAATCAAGTTAACTTGTCTAAATTGCACACCATTTGACAAACTGGGAAATAATCTAGGCAGGAGAGCAAACTGTATTGGTTAGTAGTAATGATCAACAGCCAAATAATTCTTCTTTGACAAACTTTTCTGATAAATCAATGTTCTGGCTCTGTTTTTAGGTGAGTGCAGCAGTGGCATCTGTGATGAGGCTGCCTGCATTAACAGTGGTACCTGCACTGCGAGCAAAGCAGATTCATATATTTGCCTTTGCCCTCTTGGATTTAAAGGTCATCATTGCGAAGAAGGTGAGAGGATGCTGGGCTGCTTATATTTATTTGTGTGTGTTATTTAGTGTTGAATGTGTTTTCCACATAGTGATATCCAAGGAAGTCTTATGCTATTACACTGACAGAAGAAAGTACTTGTCACTTCATCTTTTTAAAATCACATAGTGAAACCCTCCCCCACCATTCACTTTGGGGCTACATCCAATTCCAACTCCAACCTCTTTCTTATTTAAGCTAACTATAATTAAGCATCTCAAACTTATTTTTCAGAAGTTAAAATAATGTACCGCTCCACAGCTGCCTGTTAACTCTAAAAAAGTCCCCACTTTTCTCCTAAAAACAGTGTCAGCTGTATATTCTGAAATGTAAAGGACTTAATATCAATTTCCTCCTGAAATCACAGAGGTACAGACAAATAGTAAAATGGATACAGCATTATTTTCTGTGCTGCAGAACTTTTCATGCCACCACCAATTGTGTGTATGCTTGCTGCTTTGAAAAACACTATGATGAATTACTAAAGAAAAGGAGCATAAAGCTTTATAATATGAATACATCCCTGGAAAAAGAAGGGATTAAGCAGGGAAGCAGTGTTGGCTAGGATAAAAAAAATATTTTTAATTTGGAAGATGAAAATTTTAGGTTGTTTTTCTTAATATTAGCTTTAAGTGCCTAACAAAGGGAACTGACACTGGTTGGTAGGAGTCAATCCCTTACCTTGGAGCCTCAAGTGACTTGCTTGTGTATTCTGGATTTCCAGCACTCACCTTGGCCATACCTCAGTTCAACGAGTCCTTAAGGTCATTTGCTAGCACACCCTGGCCCTTGGAACCACAGAATTACCTTTCCTTCATGGAGTTTGAGATGACATTTCGTCCAGATTTAGAGACTGGTGTCCTTTTGTACAGCTACGACACAGACAGCAAGGACTTCCTCTCCATTAACATGGTGGCTGGTTACGTGGAGTTCAGGTTCGACTGTGGCTCAGGAACGGCCGTTATCAGGTAAACAGCATTGCTTGTGTTTCTGTTCCAACAGTACCATGGTGCTGATCCAGGAGAGGAGTGGGCTGGAAAGAGTAATAGCCTATAATCATAGAATCATAGACTTGATGAGGTTGGAAGGGACCTTTAAGATCATCAAGTCCAACCATTAACCTAACCTGCCAAAACCACTTCTAGCATATCCCCAAGTACCACGTCTACCCTTTTTTTAAACGCCTCCAGGGATGGCGAATCCACCACCTCCCTGGGCAGCCTATTCCAATGTTGGATAACCCTTTCAGTGAAAAAATTTTTCCTAATATCCAACCTAAACCTCCCCTGGCTTAACTTGAACCCATTTCCTCTCGTCCTATCACTTGTCACTAGGGAGAAGAGGTCAGTCCCCATCTCTCTACAACCTCCTTTCAGGTAGTTGTAGAGAGTGATAAGGTCTCCCCTCAACCTTCTCCTCTCCAGGATAAACAGCTCCAGTTCCCTCAGTCATTCCTCATAAGATTTGTCCCCCAGACCCCTCACCAGTTTTGTTACCCTTCTCTGGACACGCTCCAGCACCTCAATGTCTTTCTTGTAGTGAGGGGCCCAGAGCTGAACACATGAGGTATGGGAGCGTCTCGGTCTCTAGTGCCTACTCCTTCTAAAGAAGCACAGAAACACTAGAACTGTATTCACTGGGACAGGATTTTCTTCCTACATAATGTTATCTTTCAAAGCTTTATTATCGGTGTTACCATGTCATGCCACCATCTTACTGCAAATGTTACCTTTTTTTCTGTATGGTGTTGCAGAAGTTTCCTTCTTGCCTCCATGACATAGTGCTATAGCAAACTAGGGGATCTATAAATATTTTATGCATATACTTTCTAACCATGGGATTGCATGAAGTTGGCACTTTTGTGAGCATCCTCCTCCCTGGTCTCCAGTTTCAGGCAGTAAGTACCGAGCTGGAGGTGTCACAGTAAGATACATCTCCAGGTTCCCTCATTCCTCATAGTGCTGATTTTGGGGGTTCTGAGGCTGAAATCCAATTAACATAACTTAAGGAGTCTAAAAGTGAAATACATGGTTTAAAAGAGTTGCCCAAGCTCCCAGACAAAACTTCTGAGAATCATTATTTGCATCCTAAAATTAATATCTAGGATAGAAGCAATGAAATGCCTCAAAAAGGGCTGCTCTTTCTCTCTCTGTGACTGAGTGCCCCATCTCCCGGCAGCTGTTCCCTGAGCTCTTCTGAAAAGGCAACGGGCTGAACAGAGGCACTCAGTACCTTGGATGTGGTCCAAGAGGCTGCCAGTTTGACCAGGCTGACCTAATATTTAGAAATAATCTAGATAAAGCTTATGGAAAATGTGTACACTGCCTACAAGTCTTGCATACCGTATCTTTCCTGTGGATGGACATCAGGAATTTCAGCTATACTATAATTAGGAGAAATGTACTGATTTTCCACTGTGTGAGGACCCAAGCAAACCAACCCATTCAGATGACTAAGTGAGGGAAGAAATTTCAAGGGAACAAATGCAAAATAATGCACAACCCTAACAATGCACAGCTGTGGCAATACAGTTAGTGTTGTCAGATACAGAAAGATCCTGGGTTCATCATGGATAGTTCTGTGAAAGCAACAGATAACTGCTTAGAGACAAATACAGAAGTGGAAGTACAATGCAGAGAATTATTAGGAATGGAATAAGGAACAATGCCTCTGCAAAAG
>VZSZ01005789.1:78540-90034 GCA_013398815.1 Ibidorhyncha struthersii
AGAAAAAAAAAAGCGAGCAGAAAGAGATGGCATGGGGAACTAAAGCCAGACGAGACTTAGCGATGGTCCCTACAGTAGGCAAATTCTTGTTGCACTGGTGTGTCCTGTGTGGTCAAAGGTGAGGACCCAGGAGCTCTTTTCCATCCTAGTCCTCCCAGCCTGTCCCCAGGGAGAGAAGAGGCAAAAAGAAGGAGAGGCTGCCAGGGCTGNGGCTGGGAACCTGCCGATGCCCCCCCAGCCCTTTGGCCTGCCATAGGTGCCTGTTAAAAGTTACTCTTTTGTCAGCCAGGCTTGCTTCTGAGAAAATATTTTCATTCTGTTGATAAAGCAAAATAAGCCAGGTGAGAAATGCATCTTTCCAGCTCTGCACGTGCAGCTCCTTCCACGGCAGCACAACCCCACAAGGGGCAAATCTCCTCACTTTAAAGAACTAGAGAGAATGCAGCTGTGGTTTACTCATGGAGGGCAGCAGCCGCATCCTGTTAGCCAGATCTGTCTTTGTATCAGCATTTTATTTCTTGGGGGGTGTGTAAGCACATGGTGGGTTTTTCCCTTCTCCAAAGCAACGCCTTGCTCTGATGTCCAAGTCAGGGCATCGCCTGCTCCAGTGAGCGCATCCCTCCCTCCCACTCCATTTTTTCATGGGTTTGAGTCACTGCGGGTACCCCGAGTCCCCTTGCTGGGCGATGATGTGTCTCTGCCCCTGTGCTTGAGCAGCTCACACATGAATAAAAGCCCAGCGCCGGCATCTGTGGTCGCCACAGCTCTGCGAGGTCCTGGCTTTCCGCCCCCATGGACAGGACCCGACTCATCTGTGAGTACCCTCTTCCTGACGCCCTGCGACGGAGACTGCCTGGCAGCGCTGCGACTGACTGCCCTTATTGCTCTCAAATATCCGTTCACTGTCAGAGCATTTTTCTTTGTTTATTGTGCACAGGACAAAGACAATGTTGTTCCTCTCCCCCTGCTATTTCTTTTTTAAGCTTCCCTCAGTCTTACTAGGAAAACAACAGTGCCGGTTCTTTCAACACCCGTCCCCACAGAACGCGTTTTCCAGCACCATATGTTAGCGTGACGTATGGGGACAGTGTGGAAAAAATGGGGCTGCTGAGCAGAGACACCCCTCGTTCAGGCTCAAAAACCAGCAGCTTTCCAACCTTTTTTTTTTTGTGTTGCAGACTCTTAAATAGTTTCTAGTGGAAATAGCGGCAGCATATGTGGTCACTTTTTGTGGACATGGTGGAATTTTCCTGTCTTTTCCTGTCTTTTGAAGATGCCAGAGGGGCAATATTTAGTGTTTTCTTTACAATTTCTCTTGCTTCCTTTTTTTTTTAACTTGCTAAAACTTTTTATGTTGGTGTCAGCAAAGCAGAATTCAAAAATGAAATCACCAATTTATCATCATGTTTAGGCAGTTTTTCATTTGAACTGATTGCTTTTACCAAAACACAGATTATTTGTTTTAAGAACTACCAAATGTCTTGTACACAGGGACTCTGTATCCATTATTTGTGTGTTGAGAATAACTTTTTGTGGCTGCAAATGCGAGGAAATGCTGGATGCTAATGCTACAGCTGGTGCCATGTTAGGAGCAGCCAGTGTTGACAGCAAAGAGAGCATCAAGCAGAAGGTAAGGATGTGTGCTGGAACAGGGCCAGGAAACATGGACGGTTAAGTTCCCTCTCCACACACTTGTCCTGATAGTGAAAACCGGGGCAGTCCACCTGCTCCATTGTTACCCAAACTTCGAACTCAGTTGGTGTGATTTTGTAGCGCAACTTCATTTGAACAGTCACGATGCTACATGAAACTCAGACTGTGATTTTAATTACTTTGTAGAAGTGCCTGTATCTGTAGTTCCCAGGTACCTTATAAATGCACCCAAAGTTAACAGCTTCAGCTCACAACTGGCTTGGGGTATTTCACCTACAGTGGCTCTGCATTGTAAATCCGACAGGGCAGGATATTTTCCGCAACTGATTTCTGCGGTGGCTTTGTGACTGGAACTCCCCACTACCCCCGATTTGCCCTGGGGGTAAATGAACTGGCTGCAGGGCCACCGCTGCAGCTGACCCTCCTGCACCAGCGCAGGGACGGTGGTGTCCATGGAAGGGTCAGACCCACCTCTCCTCTCCCAGGGACAGAGCTCTTGGCTGCCGTCGCACATTTGCTCTGCAGTGGCAGAGCTCAGCCCAGGCTAACTGGTCTGTAACTGCTGTGGATGCGGTGCAGCTCTGTCCCTGTGAAGAAACCCACTACTTCCATGTTCGTCTGGTGCTGCCCTTGCATGAGTACCTCTGTGCTAATGCATGGGGAGCCCCAGCTGTCCCTGAGCTGTGGTCAAGACCAAACCCAATGGGATTAGTCTGGTTTTGCCCAGGTTTGAATGAACTGTATCTGAACAGCTGCTAAACAATTCAGAAGGTAGGGCAAAACCATCATTCTTCCACTCCTCCTAAACCTGAGGTGCAGACGATGGAGTGAGACCTGTCTTGAACTCCTCCCTGGTGTTCCTATGCTGGCCAAAGCAGTTGCAGGGCTTGAGAGCATAGCTGTAGGATTTCACTTTTGGAACAATTGAAGCTGTTCCTCATTTCTACATCTCTACGTGTTGCAGTCTTTGTACTGCTAAAAGGACTTGGTCCCTTTGATCCCACACATGCCCAGAGCTCAGTGGAGCTCACACATCCTGGCTAGCTGGTGTCACCCCAATAAGCTCTGCCAACCTGCTATTGTGAGACAAGGAACTGACTCTCCCACGTTGGAGATCACCTCCAAAGAGACGAAGAGAGCACAGTGCCACCATGCAACGGCAGCTTTTCATGACATGCTGTGATAATGGCAGTTTGTCTGCACACTGCTAAGCCCATGGGTCACTCCTTTGTTCAGATGCTGTGGTTAGCTGAGCCACAAAATTCCTTGGCTGTTGCTAGGACAAGTGGATGCTGTGCCTTAAATGGCCTCAAACATAAGGCCCATGTTACTGCCACCACAGAAGCTGATTGTCTCCATTCCACTAAAATACACGGAGAAAGTGTCCTACGACACCCAAACTAACCCCACAGTGCACAGCCTGGCTCCTTGTTACTGTCACTATGTCCTTCATCCTGGAATAGGGATGTCCACCACACAGAACTGTCCACCACGGAGACCCTCTGGCTGCTCATCTCTGCAAGCCTTCAGCCAAAGCCTGCAGTGAAATCACATCTCAAAACCCCAGCTGTGTTAGATCCATAAGCCGGGGAGGACATGGGTAAGTCAGCTGGCCTTCTTCCTATCATCACATGGCATGGCAGGAACAGGAGGGCTTCAGTGAATCATGTATGTACATACTGTGGCATGCTGTGCTTAGGCGAAGCGGCTTAGAGGATATCTGTGTTACTACCCGCTCTGCCGATCAAGAAGCCAAGGCTGTGCTTGCCAGATCCTGTGGTTATTTACTCTGGCACAAAATTAAAATAACTCTATTTGTACTGGAGCATGAGCAGAATTTAACTCTGACTTAAAAATAAACATGCAAGCAAGGAATATGAAAACATTTAAGAGTGTAAGAAAATATATTTATTAAATTCCATGGCAATACTATGGTAAAATTGTTAAATACATGCGTATTTTTAGACACCCAAGCAATACAACAGGAGTTATAACAGCCAAGCAAACTAGGTTTAAAACTTATGCAAAGTTCGTATCTTAGTGTTAGGTTAGTCTTAAATGTCATCTGCCACACGGGAATATTATTTCCCCAACATGATCCCACGCTTCCTTTTTCAAGCATGCATTTGTTTAATGGCTTAGCTAATAAATTTTCATGTTGATACACTTTGTTGCATCAGTATTTTACTTAGTACGCTACAACTTCATTAAAGTGCCTTGTGATGATTTTGCTTAAATTGTGAAAGAAATACTTTTTCAATAGCGGATTTGGAAGCTGGAAAACTTCAATATCATTTAGCAACAGAAATATGTTAAATGACTGATTAGATTTAGTGTGTTAGGAAGACTATTTTGTCAGCTTGATTTATTGATTTATTCTCAGATTTAATTTCTATAGATGACTATTTCAAATTGGCAAACAATATTTTCACTAGTATTAAACAAAAGTCCATTAAAATCTTTGTAAAAACAGAACATAAAAACATCTCTAAACAAATTATTTACGCTGTAAAAAATATGGTATAAAAAGAGCTAAAAAAACATTGAACCTATTCACAGTACATATTTCAAAAGTTACAGCATTATAGTACAACATGGTGGGTTTTTTTCAGGTGACCTGTATGACTCCACTAGCCAGTTTTGTGAGCCACAACAGGATCAAAGTTCAAATTACTGTTACCTTCAGGTAGTATTTCAGTTATCTTCCTTTTTTGCTATCCCCTGCTTTACAAACTTTTCTGACATGCTATGAAGCATGAAATGTTGTTCACCCTAAGCTATTCTTGAATCACATTAAGGAAACATTGTCAAAGTGACATTCAAGGATTCTTTTTTTTATTGCATTACTAACAAAAAGTGGGAGCACTTGCCAGTTTCTATTTCACTTTGTCCTGCCTGAGCTATTTCTTTTTTTGATTTTTTCTCAGCCCGAATAATGAAAATGAGAACATTTCATTTTTTGCCTTTCCCTGGTTAAGTTTTACTTACTACATTTTGCACAATGTGAGGCCAAATGAGCTGCAAAGGCATTGAACCTTTGTGTGGAAGTTGTGCACACGCTTCCACTGGAGCTCGCTTTCATGTAGCAACAGTTGAAGCGCAGATTTGGGATCATCCAAAAACCTACCAAGAGATTCTGTTGGGTACCACATTTAAAAAAAAGGATGCCATCTGCTCTGGCACACCACAGTCACCCAAGCAGTGGTGTCACAAGGGACAGGTTGACACTGGACAGGGATTAACCCCATCCTCTCATGCAGCGCCCTGCCACTAGACCAGCTCACCTGCATGGGGATGTTGAGCCTCTGGCCTCCGGAACACAAAAGTTCTCTGGAGATTTTTTTTTTGTTGTGGAAGCAGAGGAATTAATAGATGTTTTTGTGAGGAAAAAGTATTGTCATGCACTCTGGGACAACTTGTAAAGTTACAAAAACCCCTGCCAATATCATCTGAGGTTTGTTTGCATAACATGCAAAAAGGAAACAAACACTGTCTATCTTAGAAACACTGGGGAAAATCCAGAGTTATATAAATGGGGGAGGAGAAGAAAGAAACTTGTTACGGAAGAAACTGTTTTTCAGCTTCTAAGGAGATATTTAAAAATTTAAGACAGGCCTAAGCACAAGGAAATTAGTTTTTAAACACTCCAACATTTCTGAATCCGTGTCTGGCATTTGGGGTCTGGGACTGTGTTTCCAGGCTTGCTACAGAAAAGGCAAAGAAAAAGCCAACAACAAATCTTGCAAACTGTCTGTCCGAGTATCAGCCACACAGGGCACTGCTTAATGCACAGCAGCACAAACTCCACGTAGTGTGTCAGGAGGAGCGCAGACAGCAGCTGTTTCCTCTAGATGAAACTGCGTCTCAGAAGGCATCTATGCAAGTACAGGGCTCTGAAAAAAACACTTTGGGAATTGCAAGCCAACTTCCTCTGCAATATGCGCCTAGGTACATAACGATGTAAGCACATGTGTGCATAAGGGATTAGGACTTTTCTTAGTGTTAAAAGTATTAATGCCATTTGCACTGAATTCTTCATCAAAGTCTGTGGTGGAACAGAAGATTCTGTTTACATGGGAAGCTCTTGATAGATTTATGGTACATGAAGCCTTGTTAGCAATCCGATTCTTTAAATGTTACATTTTTCCTATGTATTTCAAATTCTTTTACTATATTTCTATCTACTTGTAGGTATACAAATATTCTATTTACAAAGCAATATTTGTCTAAAAATAGAGCACACAATTTCTCATTGCCTTTTCAGAGTGATGTCTAAACACCTTCTCCCTCCAATGCATCCAATTGCCTTCATTTTTGCTACTATTCATGTTCAACTGAGTGTCCTGGAGGACAAGATCGCAGGAAATGCCACAGCCCTACGCTTTAGCCAGCTGAACGTATAAAAAAAAAAATCAAAAGGCACCTTGAACGTGCCTCTTCAGAGCAGCCTAAAACTCGAGGACAGCAGGAGCTTGCTGCTGCCGTGTTCCCAGCTGAGGAAAGCTCTGGTCCCCCACACAAACCAAAGACAAAGAAACACGGCGCATTTGCCAATTGTGCCATGACGGACAACACAGCTACTGGTTCCCTTTGGAAATGGTTTACCCATGAAAGCAGCAACTACAAATAATAAAGACAGCTACCACAGCAAATGTCAGTCATTGGGTCCTAGGTCTGCCTATGCAGCCACTGCAGAGCAGGGGAGGTAATTCACTGCCTGCCTATACTATTAGCTTACTATTTTGTTGATATATTAACTAGTAGTTCTGTGAGGTATATCACATGCATATCTTCCACCCCAAAATTTAACACACAAAACCAAGATCCCAGATCCCCCTGGCATGTCAGAACAACAAAAATAACGAATGTGTCAAAGTGGAGAGTGCATGATGTTACATCAAATGTGATTGATGTTCCACGCATACAGTGAACAGTACAAAAATCCATTACAAACCCCAAATTGTCACATATGACAGGCATGGCTCAAAAATAAAAAGCAGCAGCACCGATCATTTGCTTCGTAAAGAAATTGCTTGGCATTAACACTCGACATCTCTGAACACTGATCCAACTGGAGGATTGAAGCACTGAGTTAGGAGTAACAGTGTTTTGGACACAATCCCTTCTGGTCATATCCCTTCTGGAAATATTTTTTTTGGTGTGTGTTTTGTTTTTTTCAAAAGCTAAACTTTCTATTCTTCTAGGAAAAAAGAAAAAAGCCAAAAGAACTAGAACAAAATAGATGTTCAATAAAGGAATAAGATCTTTCAGAAAATGATGCTTAGGAAATGCAGTACTTTAAGTTTCCTAAGACATTTTTCAGAAACAATTTGACTGAAGAGGCTCACCAGGAAGCCCGAAGGCACTAGTACAAGGAGTCTGATCCGCTTTGAAGCCCAGTGTTTTAGTCTTACAATTGTTATCAATGAATTTAGAGGCTAAAGAGCACCGTGCTTTGAAAGTGAATTTGGTATGAACACATTCCTAAAGATGCTTCCCTGGTTTCACATGGCACTTGGGCTTAGAAAGCAAGTCCGTTCCCTGACAATCCTAGTCACTCATTCTTACTGCTCCATGCACCTAGGGGTGTCTTCACATGATCACTAAATTAGCACACACCCTCCCACTACCCATCTCGTATTTGGATTCACCGCTGAAGTTTTAAGATAGGCATTTGAAATGAGTCCTCACAGGCAGCACTGAACAGGCTCAAAGGAAACCACAGAGGTGAAGCAGCTGAGCTTTCAAGTGCTGGAATGAAAACTGCTCACTGGTTCATAACCATTAAGCAACAGTAAATGATGCTACATATACTGCATAAGCCTGTGTCTCTCCCCCATTCGCCCTACTCTTCTGCTACTGATACAAGATGATGTGTTGATGCGTATGGTAAGCCATTGCTATTAACAGGACTCTTCTGCCCTACATCCTGGAAGTCAGAACACCAGTCAAATAAAATATATAGTCAAAGTTTAAAAAAAAAAAAGAAAAAGTGATCGATAATTAGATGAGAGTGCTTTGATAACATCGAGGCAGACCCTGTGTTTGCGGACCTTTCCCCTACCTAATCACTATGAAATGGAGCAATTTAAAATGCTGTTGCCTTTACTGAACAGGAAGAGCGGCACAAAGGAAAACCTGAGTATGTGATGTTTGTGTTTAAGCAACTCACTGTGGGAGCACCGCGAAGGGTGTTGGGCTGCTCCCTGTGAGCTCCGTGTGTTCTCTGCAGCTGCCCTGGCTTCCTGTCTGCCAAATTAAAAATTGCTAGTACTCTCAAAATTCAGTTTGGTTTTGTTTCTTGCAATACACAGCCATGTGAAAGTACAGTTACTCTTCATCAGCAGCTATTCCACTACAGAGGGGTTTTTTTGTTTGGATCACCATACAATACTGATTGCTGCTCTGCACTGAGAAAGTGCTCCATAAAAAACCCAAACCACTACCCATACACTGCCCATGACATCTTCTGCTTTCAATTAAAAGCATATGGCTATTAATTCATCTTAGGAGATAAACGCATTAAGCCAAATCTGCACTAGTGAAAAGAAATCTGCTCTAAAAGCGATACTGTGAGAAAAGCTTGTTACTATTATGATTCAGCCACCTCCCAGCTATCAAGCACAAAGGGCAGAACTGTGTCCTTTTATGTATTCGTTTAGCGTTCTGATTAATAGGCAGTAATAGATTAGGCACGAAACTTTTTCTTGCAATAATGGCTGGTGACAGATGGACATCAGCTCTTTGCACGGCCTGTCTTTCTACTCACAGCTCTGCCAATTCCAAGATTCCACATCAAAAGCAGAATCCTATCTGCACCTTCTGTTCTTTCAGACACACCTTGCACTCTGTCAGGTCTGCAGACAGATCTATTTTTACTGTTGTCACAGTTCACTCTTCCAGGAGGCACACAGAGGCAGTTACTACTGATGATGATTTGGATACTATTTAGTGTTTTGCCTTTTTGTCAGTTTTGAAATCCCTCTGTATTTTTATTCTGTGGAGATGGCAGAGACATACCAACATCTGATACTGCACCACTCGTTGCTGCGATTAAGTTTAACCAAATGCTTGGTTTTATTTTGATGGCCAGATCACGTAGTTTGGAGACCAAATGCCTGCCAAGCTAGCCATCCTCCTGGTCTGCTCCCACACCTTTACAGCTAGCAGCTTAGCCAATTCAGCCTCCTCATCTGTTCTGGGATCTTTTTTAGAAAACCACTCCTCCAATTTATTTATTTGAAGACCCACAAAGTAGCTAAGGAAACTGAAATCTTAAAAAAAAACCCATTCCGTTAGGACATTACGGACACCATTTTTGATCAAGCCCTTTAACATTTAACCTCTCACCACTATGTTTTACAGCAAGGAACAGGTGAGTTAGAAAGCACTTTCTCCTGTAAGCTAGTGAAATTCACGTGTGCCACAGTGTGAAGTTTAGACAGTGAAGTGTTACAATCACAGCTGCCCAGAGATGCATACGTGAAAACAAGCATTTTCAAAGATGATTTTTCTGAACACTCCATTAAGCACACAAATGAACATCATTTAACCTTTCTTTGCATCATACGTCAGGTAAAGGAGAGGTAGAATTAGTGGCACTAAAACCTCCTTGGGTTTTTCCCTGCAACTAGAGAAATCCCATCTTGTACTCCCAGGTAGCATTTGTAGAGAAGGTCCTTTTGGGTAGACACTGCAGAACAGCCAGCCAGCAGGTGGCAAAGCTAATACAATAAAGACCATCCAAAGAGCAACTAGTACTACTAACTCTAATTTTGCGTGCCAAACTGCTTGGACAGCTAATGCTAGTAGACAGAGATTTCCCCTTGGCTTACATTACTGTATAGTGCAAAGACTGCTGAACACTGGGAGCGAATGGAGTACTGTACCACTTTGAAGCAGGAGATCTGGAGCTGAAGCTATGAAATACAAAATGCATTAGTGCAATACATTAGCAAAGATTAACTCCTTAACCAAAGAATAGAAAAAATATAGAGCTTTTTTAAAAAAAAAAAAAAAGTTTTAAACTTTATGCAGTTCTTGTTGAGGTTTAAATCAGTGTTACACTTTTTTCCCCAAGTTTGTACCCCTGAGTCGAACATTGAATAAACATTGTACAGTAGGTACAGAAACTAGTGTCTAGTTAAAAAGCAACAGATTTGAATGGCTGTTGCTTCAAAAGTGTTAAACAGTGACAATACCCTTCTGTAGGGGGGCAGAAAAAAAATAGCACTCTCATTTGTTCTTAGTTTATAACTAGTTAAAAGATCTCAAGGGTTACCAACCACATCGTTTCCACGTGTTAGGCTGAGGTTTATGATAAATGAAACCTTCAATACGGAAACCTGTTGGGGCTGCATCATTTGAGTATGCACAGTTGAGAACAACTACAACAAAGCTAAGCAATCTTTCCAAGTTATAAGTTGCATGAGACCATATTAATCTTGGAGCACTACGTGAAGGTAGGCAGAGTTCTTTGACTATGAGTATCAGGAGCTCTAAACTCAATACCCCTTATATCCAACATATTTCACTAGAATAATAACTAAATTGCTATATCTTTGGCCTCTTGGCCTCTACTGAAATGGAACATTGACACTTTTGCTAACTTAAACATGGTAACATTCAGCTCACTAGAACCTCTGCTGACTGTCTCCAAGAATAATTCATGCCTTTTGCACTTTTCTTCTTCCTTTTTTTACAACATCAGGAATAAGAGCTTATTTAGAAGGCAGGTTCAGGTGCAACGAGGACTCACTGTTAATCATTTGGTTTGTTCTGAAAAAAGTGTGTAAAGGACCACCCTATGTTACTGGGTTTGGGAGAGTCTTCATCATCTTTTGGGGGAAGCAGAAACTGTCGGGAATTAACGGAGCATGGGCTCCCAAAAGATGCATTTTCATTGTTGCTTTCAACTGATCCAGGAGAGTCTGGAGTGTCCATGTTCCAGGCATTTGTGTTTGCTTGAGGTCTGTAACCTGCAGTTTTATCCAATTCTTCCTCTGCAGGCAAGCGACTCTCTATTTTCAGAGCATTGATAGGCAGCTGCATTTGTGGCTTATAGCCTGCTGTAGTCACTAAGTCTATTTCTGGCTCCTCCTCTGGTTTAATTTGAGGCTGATACATTGACTGGATGTCAATGTAAACCACCTGAGATGACCCCACAGGTTCATCCATAGGGGCATTTGAGATCTCCTCTTCAATAATAGGGGGGCAGTAGGACACAACCACATGGTTCTCTGTTTCTGAGTCAGAGCCATCTTCAGGCACAGTGGTGTCTGCAGCTGGGGACATCATCTCTGTGTCTTCAATCTTGGGAGCTGCAGACCGTGTTTCCACCACTTCGACACTATTGGGGGTGCACGGGTTCATTTCCAGTGTTTTAAGCGTCTTATTCCCCTGAAGGGAGAAAAAGGAGAAGGGGGAGAGACTAAGCCAAAAGACCTGGAAATCCTGAAAGCAACAACTTGTCCAAATTAAACCAGCATGTTGGCTTGTGGCTTGCATTAATCCCACTGCCACTAGCACAATATAAAAAAAAGTGGTTTAGTTCTCATTTTCTGGCCCATCACATATTCCTGTTACTGTTAAAAGCATTTTAGCCAACTTAAAGAGACTCCTGCAGTCTTAAAGAGACTCCAGTGTTTGAGAAGTCTTTCACCATATCTCGACAACTCACAGAAGGTTTTTTTAAATGTTGTGCCCAGTTCCAGCTACTACGTCTACCAGGAGGCTGGGGATATGGCATGTACACTTCTGCACACTTTCTACTTCTCCTAATGCTATGACAAAGATGGGTACATTACTCCCACATCGTTTTCATATACTAACACTTCTCTGT
>VZSZ01005789.1:98890-135018 GCA_013398815.1 Ibidorhyncha struthersii
CTGAGCTCCCTAAACATGAGAGATCGACACTAATGCTTTGAAGCCTCATCCCTGTTGTTCCTGGGAGGCTTCCAGAAAAGTACAAATAGCTGCAGAGACTGCACACTATCACCCTCCTTTTATGCAGAGAGCACAATTAATTGGCAAGATGCTAACCTAAAAGCAAAGCAGCAATTTTTTTCTTCCCCCACCCAGTAGATCTGGGTGCGGAAATAAACCAGAAACCAAACACAAACAAAAAAAGCATGTATCTTGCTTATTTTTCAATAAACAAACTTGCCCAGGTATTCCTCAAGCTTTGAAGGCATTTAGCTCTCTGCTGGGAGCACTCACCGCTTGGAAGTTCCACACTTGTTATCCTTGAAGGAGGAGACGAGCCTGCGTGATTTTTGGCTACAACACTAATGACACAGTCGTTTTTTCCAAGTTTTATCTCAGTACTGTTTGAGGGTTCAGTGACTTCTTTATACTCCAGTGGTGTCTCTAGCAGGTAACAGGACACTTCGTGAGACACTATTTTTCCATTGGCTTCAGACAGGGACAAGGGCTATGGATGGACAAAGACCACATTAAAACCAAAATGAAATAAACAAAAGAAGACATAGGATAATATGAATTTAATTTCCTGATCTACTTTGATGACTGTGTAGGACTATGAGGCAGAAAAGAAAGTTACTCAAGTGTGACTTTGAGAATTAACACACAAGTTCATGAGTTTTTAATTTTCAGCTGGATGTATTAAAAATGTAATTCTTCATGTGAAGTGTTGCTCAGTGCCATGTTTAAATTATGAAACTTTAACAGTATTCTCATTTGGGGAAAAGTATTTGTCTCAATGGATGGTTCTATAAAAAGTTAAGAAAAGCAGCCCAATTTATTGACTATGAAGTTCACTCATTTATAAATGTGTAAGGAAATAGGTTTTCATAGAGTTACATTACATAATATTTTAAAACTTTAAGTGTCCTATCTACCTTCCAGAAGATTTTTAGGCTTTTTCCAGAAGAACTTCTCTCTCTCCAGATATCTGGTCCTCTTGCAGGAGCTAAGAAAAAAAAAACAGGTGGGTTTTTTTTCCAAGTTGCACACTAGACAATTTACCATCTACTAAAAAGTTAGTTTTTTAGATGGCTAATTTTAAAATATATGGCTTTGCAAGTTCAACATCTTATCATCAAATAATTAAAAAAACTTACGGGCTTCCAATGTTGTGTGTTCCTCTACCCTGCTCCAGTCACTCCACCTCCAGAAGTGGTCAGCAGCTGAACAGCGCACCCTGAACTGGTATTTTGTATATGGGTGCAATGTGTTCAGCTGAGCTGTGTAAGTTGAGAATTTTCCACCAGGCATGGAGACATTGTGCTGTTAAAAATTTACAGAAATTGACATGATACATATCTATGTTTTGCTCCTAGATTATGCTGAAAGTCAACACGTAAAAAGATGATATATTCCCCCAATAATACCGACAGTGAGAAAAAAAGCTGCAGTCAAGCCCTACAAAGAAATTAATGAAAAAGAAAAATATTTCCTACGCACTCACCCTAAACAAAGGAAAATTGTTCAGAGGTCTGCCACAATAAAGTTATATATAGCACAGAAATTGAAAGATGACAGTAGGTAGCACCTTTGAGATGTAAAGCATGAAAAGCAGAAGTAACACTTCAACAGGATGAGCCTTCAACAGGATGAGCTCTGCACACCACAGCAGACTGCTCCTTCCCACCTATCCCATCCAGTCCCCCTCTCTCCCACATGCAGCAAAACTTCTGCTCACATGAGGCAAGCCAGGATTTCACCTCTGGCATTCAGAACCTGCACTTCCACTGCGCACATGCGCATGAGACTGGGTGGAAAGAGGCCTTTTTCCTAAGACACATGTGCAAAAGCACGCTAAAGACTGTCTGAGAAAGATGTTTATCATGCAGTCTTCATCCTAGACAGTAATTTTTCCTCCAAAAGGTACTATCCAAGTCTTACCCAGGTGATCTCTGTTCACAGCTGTTATGAGAGGATTAGTCTCTCCTATTATTCTTACAATGGTGCAAGTCTAGGGAGTATTTCAGTTTCATTACTACTTAAAGAACCCCTAAGCCTGGGAATATCTTTTACTGAATCTAATTATAACACATGTGCATCACAGCTGCCAAAAACTGGACTCCAAGTGACTTTAAGATGCAACTAATTGTGCATTTCTAAAGCCAAATGACAACTTGCAAAATATAAAAAGAGCCAACAACCTCTCATACGGATGGAAAAGCTTCTGAAAACATCCTCAAAATGCCATGTAAAACCCCATAACAATTTCACAGCTACTTTTGTTTATTACAGAGAACTCTTGGAGGTTTTTTATTAAGCAACCAGAAACAACATAACAGGGCTGTAAACAGATTCTACCAAGCTGTCTGCTGTGTTTCAAAATATCTGTAGCTGCAGGCTCTGATACAGGTGCAGCGAATCAAACTGCGGTGGCAGCGTAAAACCATCTCCCACTGCCCCATATGACTGACCTGGTACAAGCAAGTGTGTGCCCCAGGTTTCAAGCAGCGTAACTCTGGCCAGACAGAACTGTGCGAACCTACTTTTTCAGTAGTTTAAACTAACTGAGCTGGGGGTGGGTGATAGTCAGGTGCTTGTTCCCCCTGCTGACTGCTCCAGAAGCAGGAACTGTTGGGAGCAGAGACATACAGACAACTGTGGGTGATGGTATGTCAGACTATACACCAAAATGCAACACAGCTCATCTATCAGAGCTGTTATGTACATTTAAAGGCTCATTCCTTCTCCTGTTAATTCTAAAGATATTTATGATTTTCTTTGCAGTACCTAATCAATCTCTGGGTAGTGCTTAACACATGTCATTACATACAAAATATAAAAGCTTAAGGGTTCCTCATTAACTGCTTTGAAAGTATTTTTAAAATACGCCTTCAGATCATGCATTAACTACTACCCTATTATTTTAGAGGCAATTTATATAATGATTATCTTCAGTCTTAGCTGCATCACTTCTGTGGCTTGAGTGGCTTTACTCAAGGCTGTGCCCAACAGCTGTGCCCAACAGGCAACAAAATACAGTGAGTAATACAATACTGCTAAAAATCAAACAAGCGTTGTAAAAAGCTTGTTAACATGTCCAAATTATAAATTCAGGCTCTGCGCACCAAGACTTGGTAATTCAGCATGTGCCCACCCAAGCTGGTCACAGATATCTGCACGCCTAAACACATAATTTGGGGGTAGATCTCAAGGCCAACTGAACGTGTGGTTCTGCCATTAGGCTTCCCCACTGACACAGATCACCCCATGCTAAGTTAGGCAATACGGAAGAAGAGGATATATTCCTACCACCTACACTCCGTATCTGATGCTAGTGTCTAAATTAGTATCCTAAACTCCTCTGACAGTCAGCAGAGTAAATACGCGGCTCCACTCAGTGACGCAGAGCACCAAAGCTGTGCAGCGGCTGGAAGCCTGAACGCTGGAAAATCTGAACCCCACCCAGAAATACCACCTTCTCTCCAGCTGCAGAGGTCTTCACTGGGGATCACCTACTGATACACCCAGTGGGAGAATCCTTCTCTATCCTGTCTCTTCATCACTGACATAAAAGCAGGTTTAGCAGCTCCCTCTTAGAGCTAGATATGTGTCAATTGCTGACAACAAGCAAATGAACTGTTCTCTGAGGCGGGGCGGGGGAAAGAAATTCAACTACAGACTGCAAGGGGCAATCTGAAACAACCTCTGTGGAAGTCTGCAGGGCAGCAGCACATCCTGGAACAGGCATGTGTTAATACAGTTCACACCAGGAAGGACAAAGCACAAGGACTGTTACCTAAAGGGTCGGCATAAAGCACTATGCAACTTCTCCAAGTACCAAACAACATGGTGTGCAATATTGTTTGAAAGCAAGCAAAAAAAGAGAAAGCCAGCAACAACGGAAATGAGTAGAACTTTTTCTGACTTTAGTAGAGGAAATTCTAGTCATCACTACATTAATCATTTAATAAGATGATCAGAATGAAGCTCTAAGAGAGAAAAGAATTTGAAACGTGATTAATTCAGTGAAAAAGATCAACGTATGAGCCACAAAAAAATCCATTAAAAGCAACACTTACCATTTTGCGCTCAGAGTGACCACTGCTAATTTCAATTTGACACAGAAGCCTGATCTCAGCAAAGCTGCCGTTTATAAACCAATGTAGACGGACACTTGTAGAGCTGTTCCCAGAAACAGTTAACTTTTCTGGAGTTTTTGGATGAACTTAAAAAGTAAAGAAAAAAACCTCACTTCTAAGAAAAAAAACATTCATTTTAGTTCACAAAAATTTAAGAGATCAAAGAGAATCAGAAGGATAAATAAGTGATGCGATCAGCAACTAGGACAGCTGGTGCTGGGAAGGAATCTGCGAGCAGTCTCATTCCTGACACTTTTCTCAGCTATCAAACATGGAAACAGATTTACTTAAGGCTGAGCATACTGGCATGTGTGATAACGAGTTAGAGACACAGAAAAACATTTCCCCTCCTACTGACTTTATCAAAAAAGCAAAACATGAGCTATTTCAGAGGACCACAGTGACAGATGAAATTCAATCAACTTTCTTCACCTTCTGGGAACTTTTTAAGTTAGAACTTAAAATCTGCTGACTAGAACAGGGTGGGCTAGGGCTCCTGAATGACCTCTCCCTCCCCAAAATTCCCTTCATAGAATTTTTCAATAATATTCAGTACTACTATTCATAGCTATCAGAGAAAAAAAAATCTCTAGCGTTGGAATTGGTCCAGTTACCCTTAAGGAAATACGTACTCTGTATGGGGAATTAAGTGGACAGTGAGGGAAAGAAAGGAAAGGAAACAAATAGGAAATAGCAGTTGTATCAGCTGGGTGCAAAACAGCGGTTTATAATTAACAGAAACAAATTATACTTTTCTAGGACATGCCAATTTATTCTGACAGTTCTAATCTCAGGCTAGTTGAACTGCAACATGGACAAAAAAAAAGCACCATGTTTAAATTCAGTTTTTCAGAGAGAACAGCAGAATGCTGTAACCATTAGGAACCCTGGAATCCTCAGCAGTGGTTGTGAAGGCAGATGGAAAAGGATGGGGAAGACAGCACTAGAAACAGTCACCTCCCTTTCCTTGTTTAAACTGATGGTCTAATTAAAGAAGTTATTTCTTTCTATACAACCACAACAGCAGATGCCCATGGCTACTACCAATAGCAAGAAATACTTTCACCTTTTAGTGCTACTTTTTTATGCTCCGAATCCTGCTGTTGTAAAACTGTGTAATATTTTGCCCTATAAGCAGACACTGAAATACTGAGTCACATACAGTTCATAAAGTTACAAGTAAATTTCAATTATTGATGCGTAATATATAAAAGACACTGAAATACTGGATCACATACAGTTCATAAAGATACAACTAAATTTTAATTATTTATGCATAATATATAAATAGCAGGTGGCTAATTATTAAATCACAAGTAGCGTTCATCCACACAGCAGTGTATCCAATCTATTGGATTGCTGTCAAGAACTGGCATCTCCCTGTACACCTATCTGTTGCCTTAGGACATGTCCTAAGCTATTTTCTTTTCAACATAGCAAAATACTGGAGACAATAACACAAAATAGTGACAGATATACCATGTCAGAGTTCTTCAAACCCCAATCAAACAAATGGTTAGCATGCAGCAAACGTATCTTTTTGCTTTTGTAATTCTTAAGTCTTACCTCTTTGAGTTAAATCAACTAGAAGTGATGACTCTGTTTGCCCGATAGGGTTGGAGACACCTAATATGAAATCATAGGTTTTTTGTTCAGCCAGTACTGGAAATCCACAGACACGCTCTCTGTTCATTTCATTGACTTCGCATGAAATATTTTTACCAGATACTCTACAAAGTAAAAAAGGGGGGGGGAACAACTTATTTTTTCAATAATTTCTAGCCACAGTCAGAAGTCTAGACTGAAAACACAGTAAAGATTGATGGGTTCACTGATACTTGGCTTACAGAATGACTTGATCGCAGAGGCATATCTGACACCACCATGCAGGTTAAAGTGGCATCAGTTGTGACTTGCCCTGTTCTCACGTGAAACTCTCCTCTTCCACTAGCATAACATTTCCATCCTCTCACTTCTCAAAGCCTGGAAAACAGGTAGGTCCAGTAAAACCACCTCACAAGTCACAACTAAGATTCTGATTTAAAGTATCTTTGTTCAGATCCGCATACATTTGCATTTAAAGAATGTTCTTAATTGCTTTCTGAACTAGGGAGATGCACACACATTACATCTTTCTATCAGCCCTGCCAAATCTAAACTAAGGTTTGTTACCTGGGATACATCCACCACTCCTACCCTTTTTTAAATCAAAAGCAGGAGAGACAGTCTGGTAACAGCCAAGAGCAGAGTTACATCTTGTGTATCTGTATGTATGTACGTATGTAGAAGTTGCTTTAATTACAACCTGTGTCTCTCATTCAGTAGCACAAGTTTAATTTCTTCCTTCAAGCATTTTTGTTGTGTTCTAGCTGAGCTCTGAACTCTCTCCACACCACACTCTCTATTTCAATAGCTCAGTGTTGGCTGAGAACAAGGATGAGAATATCTACCCTGAAATGCATCACCTTAATCTCCTCACAGCTGAGCAAAACAAGTCTGAACTATATCCTCGTTTATGAGCTGCATATGGGCACCTGGTGACTGGAGCTCCGTTATTTTGAATACCTGCTCTGTTTTGTCCACCTCTTTACACCCTACCCAATGACTTTTTTAGCACTAGCATCCTGGATGACATCTGTGACTGTAACTCAATCCTCATTGCCTCTGACTTGCTTCAAAGCCACCATGACACTCCATTTCCCATCAGTTTGTGTGAATCAGGCCTCTACTGGCTCTTCTCCCTGACTGCTCCTTTGGCATTATGGGGAGTCTGCTTGCCACAGGAATTTTGTTAACTCCTCACTAACTCCTAATCACAACCACCAAGGAATCTCATTTGCAAGCATTATTCCAAAACAATAATTCTTCACTTTTAAGGCTTTACATAGCCTATGATGTAAGACAAACTAGTAGGACACCAGTCTTCACTTTTCAGTCTTCACTTTTGACACTGTCTCCCATAACATCCTCACAGGTAAGCTTAGGAAGTGCACCCTCAGCAAGTCTGCTGAAGACACAAAACTGGGAGGAGTGGCTGACACGCCAGAAGGCTGTGCCACCATATGGCATGACCTGGACAGGCTAGAGTTGCATGGAGAGGAAACTAATGAAGTTCAGCAAGGGCAAGTGTAGGGGCCTGCACCTAGGGAGGAAATACCCCATGCACCAGTACAGGTTAAGGGTTGACCTGCTGGAAAGCAGTTCTGCAGAGAAGGACCTGGGAGTCCTGGTGGCCAACAAGTTGACCATGAGCCAGCAATGTGCCCTTGTGGCCAAGAAGGCCAATGGTATACTGGGGTACATTAGAAAGACTGTGGCCAGCACGGAGAGGGAGGTCATCCTCCCCCTCTACTCTNCAGCAGGAGGGCTACAATGATGATCAATGGACTGGAGCACATCTCTTATGAGGAAAGGCTGAGAGACCTGGGTCTGTTTAGCCTGGAGAAAACTGAGAGGGGATCTCATCAATGCTATCAATATCTAAAGGGCAGTTGTCAAGAGAATGGGGCCAGACTCTTTTCAGTGGTGCGCAGCAACAGGACAAGAGGCAATGGGCACAAACTGGAACACGGGAAATTCCATCTGAACATAAGGAAAAACTTCTTTACTTTGAGGGTGACAGGCTGCCCAGAGAGGTTGTGGACTCTCCTTCTCTGGAGATATTCAAAACCTGCCTGGATGCTTTCCTGTCCAACCTGCTCTAGGTGAACCTGCTTTGGCAGGGGGGTTGGACTAGATGATATTCAAAGGTTCCTTCCAACCCCTACCATTCTGTGATTCTGTGATTCACTTCCTTCTGTGGATGATGCCAGTGTTATTTGTCCCTTTCAATGTTTTCCAGGTAACATGCACTTTGCCTGCTCTACACTATCTAGTTCTCAGTGCTGGGAGGAGAACCGGGCTAGGCTTATTGCTGTATTACCTAGTAGCATTTGGGTGATGACCTATGGCTTGCCCTACAATTGTTCCTCAGTGAGTTTCTGTCATCCTGCCCAGCAGAAGCTCAATAAATGTCTGACAGATGATCTGACAGAGGTTGCACATTAAAAAAAAATTAAAAATTAGTGAATGACTCTTACTGTCTCCCTGTATTTTTATATTGGTCTTACCTACATGTTGGCAGCAGCCTGACACACAAAGTGCTTTATTTTCGCATGAGTTCATATGGTTTAAGTCTTTGGAGAAAGCCATCCTTAATTCCCGTTGCAATTTTGCAGAGCTAGACAAGGGTTCTCCAAGTTTAGTTTAGTTTCAACTTCCACAAACTCTTGAAAAGTATTTTAAACTCTAAACAATGGTGACTATCTCATTTAAATAGGCATGGTGCAGTGAGTCACAGACAGCAATGGATATATTCCACTTCTACCTTTTTACTCCTTTTAGTGCTGAATTATTTTACCTTTCAAATAAACTGTAATTTGTTCCTCGTTTTCCATATAGTCCACTGGGTCTGCCTGGTTTCCAGGTGCATTTTATTATCAGGAAGTTGGACGTTTCACAGCTGAGGTTTTGGGGAATATCAGGGGCATCTGTAGCATGAAAGAAAACCCAGTTAGCCAATGTTTTGCCATCCTAGTGTGGCAGTTGGGATGCTAGCTAGCTGAAAGCACCACCATTCATTTTTGCTGGGTCTAGATTGCGTGCCTCACAAATACATGGTAATAGTTATGCTCCAACCATATAAATAATATGCTTTAAAAAAAAAAAAAAACAAAACAGATGGATAATTATTATCAGCCCCACCTGACTAACACTTGACTCTAGGCTTCTAAGTGGGTGGGTAATCTGGTAAATCACATGCAAATATGTTCACAAGCTCCAGGCTCTGACCTGGAAGCATTTCACTGAAATTCTGCCAAGACTCTTCCAAAATTCTGAGCATCAGTTTAGCCGCTGAGCAATGCAGGAATGCTGTCCGCTGTGCGTCACATTTTCTTACGTGCCAGCCCCACCACTGCTTTGAATTCTCCAGGCAAGTCATGTCAAGGAGATGTTCCCATTAGCATGAATTCCACACTGAATTTGAAAGTTAAAGCAAGACTTGAATGGCTTGTCCTTTTCACTGTTGCTTTTGAAGTGCCCATCTTTTTCTTTTAAACCTTCTTCTTTGCTCCCATACTAGAGCAGTGTTGAGTGCCTTCCTGGAGAAGATGGACAGTGCTCCGAACAGAGAGGGTAACCATGCTAACGTGAGATGAAGCAGAGCACTTATTTCAAGTCTCACACACTTTTCTCCAAAAAGTAGCACAATACTATCCACATAGCTGCCCTAGAGAAGAGGCACTAACACACGAGGCAACAGTGGCAGGCTTAGTTCAGATTATGAGCAGTGGGCCTAAAAGAACACTTATTTTTCCAGACCTACGCTTAACCAAGGTGGTGTGCATACACATTTACTTCCTCTACCTTTTATTCCCCAAATGTCTCTCATCAGCAAGAGCATCGTGACAAGTCTTCTCCATTCCCACTAAATAGGTACCACAAGAAGAAACACTGGCAGGAAACAGACTTCACCACATCCCAGTTCTTCAAAAAACACTGTATGGGAAAAACCTGTGGGATTATCACAGCCTTCGTTTACAAACCACTGACTTATTTATCTGGAAGATTCTCCCACAAAATCAAATACTGCATAAATAACAAAAAATGGCAGCTCACTGAGAAGCCATAAAAGGCTGGATTCTATTTTGCATTTGCTATCACTCACTTAATACACAATGTCAATGACAAGAGGTACAGGCAGAAGTTGGGAACACACTTTCAAAACGAGTCCAGTCTCTCCTCTCCTTTCCCTCAACCCCAAGGACCCTAAGTTCAAAGGCAGGCATTTCTAATGGGAAACAGGATTCTAATGGGCAGCTATTGCAAGATGACAACTCTCAAAACCCTTGTGGGGAAAACACACAAAGTTCTGAAGTGACCAATTATGGGAAAGAAGAACCAGGTACTTTCAGTAGTTTGTTTTAAGAGCTATCTGTATCTGGAAGATATTTCTGAGGCTGGCATGGTTACACAGAGAAGATAGACAGTGATTCAGTATCTTTAAAGAAAATACTAAAAGAATGTTTAGATTTTCCAGGAAAGAGAAACTGTCAGCTGGGTTTCTTTGCTGTAATTAGCTCCCAGGGAGCAACTGCCCTGGATGAGCATCTGTTGTTTTTGCAAGTCTAACTGTTTTATTGTCTTCATTTGACTGGTTGATACAAGAATGTTTTCAGTCATAATTCTTTCTTTTACTCTTGCCTTATCATGGACCAAACTAGAACAGATGGAAACCTAAAGTGATAGAGACTGAGGATGAATCTTCATATGGCAATAAAACGCTAAATGTCTCAGATCATGAAGAAGTGCCTTAGAAAAAGAGATCACAGAGAGAAGCAGTGGGCCAGGTTCTAAGAGAACAGGGCTTACATGGGTACTTCCTCATCCTCCCAGCCTTGGTGTCTTCTCCCCGGGCTAGAGTTTCCACAGTGAAATCAAACAAGCACAATCCCAGTTCATACACAGAAACAAAAGGCCAGGGGAAAAAAAGACAGAATAGCATTTGTTTCCTAGAAGAACCCTAAGAGTTTCAAAATGATTTTGATTTTCCTAAGGTTAGTAAACATAATGATACATACATCCTACAAACAAGACAGTTCCATCCATCTCATCTTCGGACAGTATGCACACTACATTTGTCCCACTAGGATCTGAAGCACTGGCATTTAGCACTCTGATTGCACTGCTCCGACTGCTCAGATGTATCATTGGGTATATTTCTGATCCATAAGTCATCCGTTGTATCTGCTGTCCTTCTTCATGGACACAACAAATTGTCACATCTGAGCCTACTGCCACCACAGTGTCCTGAGGAAACACTCCACTCCCATTGGGCTCAGTATCTTTTCCTAGCAGAGAAGGAAGAATAGACAACACAAACAAACAAAAAAACCTCACATGAACAATTTGCTATAAACATGGTGCTGATCAGCTAAGATGTGACTTAGGAGAACCCCAATGCAGACAAATCAATGTTTACTTTGTTTCATTAACTAATGATTGCATTATTCCACTCATCAAAACACGCCCAAAAGCAGCAGCCCATCACTGCATAATGCTTTTCCTCTGATTTTGGCTTACTTTTCATAAAGCAATCAAAGTCCACGTGGTGGCAAAAGAACAAACATACCAGGGACCTCTTCTACTGGGCTCCAGTCACTCCAATCCTTGGGGCCAATAAACTGTGTTACATTAATGTAACAGCGAATCTTCACATAATGCGATGTACACTCCAAAGGCATATCTGATGTCCAGTTCCAAGAAAGAATGATGTCTTCATGAGTCATTTTTGAATAGTAAGTTACCTACAAAGTTTTCCCCAGAAAGAAACAACCAAGAGAGAGTTTATGAACACCTGTTAGCAATGACCTGTAATCTCCCAGGAGTCAACAGAATGGCAAATTAAGTGAAGTAAAACACAAAATCCTGATAGATGGTTGGAGTGTCCCACCTAACCTGTACTTGTGTTGTGTATTTACTTGGACAAAAGCCTAAGATGCTAAACAGCCCACCAGCCAGGTAGACTGCCAGCCAGAAATACCAGAGGGCAGACATTTGAGGGAGAGTGGGAAGTTTGCCAAGCATTTCAAAAGGTATCTATTGCATCCCGGTATCCTGGGCCTCTCCCAGGCAGGGAAGTGTTCCAACTTTTCCAAAATGAAACTCTTCTAATAATAGTCCCAGGCTGCACATTTTATCTTTTCTCCATTCCTAAAAACTATAGAACTGAGGTATAAATTGACTTGGAATAACTGTGGTTGCAAAAAAAGAAAGCAAACTGAACATTCAAAGACCACCAAGACTTGAGACACTGTTGGAGAAATAAAACAGAGATAATGGTGTAAAATATCTTCCAAATTCATAAGCAAGTTCTAATAAAAAAAAGCTATACTAGATTTTTTTAAAAAAAATCTAAGTGACTAAGTACTGTCGGTATAGTAGCCAGTGTCCTCATAACTTTGAAACTTAACAAGAAGTTACCTACCAGAAGCATGACTACACTCATGTTCTGCAAAGATGTACAACCTTCATTATTCTCAGCTTTCTTCAGATGACCTCCCAGAATATTACTGAGGGCAAAAATAGTATATATATTTTTCATAAAGGAAGTGAAGGACTTACTTGTGCGACTTTTTCCACTGCTTCTTTACGGAGTATCTGAATCTGCCAAAAGGCATCCAGTCCATATGGGAAGACTGAGCCGTTATCACTCCACTTCAGATTTAATGTGGAAGTTGAAAAGTCAGGTGTTAAACTAAGAATCCGTGGAGTGAGAGGAACAAATGCTTGAAAAAGAGTGAGGGAGAAAAGCCATATTCAAGTCATTAGTCAGCAACACCAGCCCTACAGGTGTTTAACAGCCACATCTCTCTGCTCTCGACTGGCTAGTAGCCACACAAACATGTAACTACCTCTGTAATTAGAACAAGATGGGCTCTGTCATTACTTGAGCATGAAAGTTCTCGGGAAAGCACAGGTGCTGATGAATCACCAGGTAGCATTTTCTTCTAATATCTCAATGTGCAGATGTGTGAGTAACTGATCATGAATATGACTCTTAATAATGCATAGTAAGGAAGACATCATGTCTTTCACAACCTTCATTCAATGCCGCAGAGATAAAGGAAACATGGCAACAGTCTTTGAAGTGTATAAGAGAACACATCTAGGGAGGATGATGGAAAATCTCCCAAACAAAGAAGTGGGTTTTGGAGACCAGCAGGGAAGAGAGGACTTGCAACAAAAGCTAGGGTAGGGAGAAAGGAAAGCAGAAGCACAGGGTGGAAGAAGCTCACATGGGGCTCTGAAAAGGATCACGGGGAATGTGATTTTAAGCTACAAGAAATATTAAAGGCATGACATGGTGATGGGGACAGCACAGGGAGATTAAACCAGAAGCATCTCTTCTATGAATGGGTGGTAGTGAAGCAAGAAGCTGAGAAGCAGGCAAGGGTTATGGCAGTTCATTGGGCCTGGTGCAGGATGAATCATGTTTTTAAAATGTGTGATTTATCCAACTTCGGTCCTGGCCAAGGCTCTGAGAGCCTGCAAAGTGTTCAGCACAGTCAACAGGCTACCCAGGATAACCCGTGACAAACGTGAGACACCCATCCTGCCTAGAGTCAGCAAGCTGCTGGAGAACCCAGTGTGTTGCCCACATACTTTTGAGTTGTGTTTTGTTAAAGTTCTTGAGCCACTCTCAGCTGAAGAGAAAACTGAGCCATGGATAAGAAGTGCTACTGACTTTAGATTTTGACTGCACTAAAGGAATAAGCAGGCAAACCAAAACCAAAGACTAAATTATGAGCAAGTGTAGCAGATGGTGTCAATGCTATCTTCCACTTACAACTTCCTCCTTTGGGAGGAATGAAGTGGGAAAAAGTCTAATTTATCTATGACTCCAATATGATGCAGCCTACCTCCCAAGCACAAATGTATTTGCTCAGTTTCATATATATTTGAGCAGAATGGAGAAATTGGGCATATATTAAGAGAACATGATCCTATCAGGAGTGACATATGATATAACTGCCCTTAAAATGGTGTGAAATTGCAGGAATAAACCACTTAATTCTGTAGCAGTTCAACACTTAAAATGGGAGAACAGGCACTAGGAAGTTTATTCTCCCTTTCTCAAGTCAAGTCTGAGCAAACACACTTTATGCCCCATGCAGGTACCTCAGTATGTAGGTTAGAAACTTGTTTACAAATCCTTCCTAATTTGCAATTAGGCGAGAAAAAAAAAGGTGAAGTATGATTAGGGGGATGTAACAGTGTTGTGCTTCATTTTCTTCCTCACATTCTGCCCTTGATTTCTCTGCTATGATTTATTGATAACAGGGGTTTTCTTTCCCCTGAAGGGGGAGAGAAAACAACCTCCTATGTATGGTAGAGTCACATGGATTCACTTCATCAACATTTTATATACAGAAACACTGCCAAAGAAAACTGCAAGCATATACACTTCTGGAGCATTGTTAATCATAGTATGAAAGCCTTATGTCCACACATAAAACCCGATACTTACAGATGTCTTTCTTGTGAATTTCAAATTCTTTGGTAGCAAAAGCAGTTCCAGAAATGCTATTTGTGGTTATTGTCACCGTGGTGGAGCTCTCTGGGACTGGAATCTCTACCCTTTTCTCCTTAGTTTTAAAACACACCGGAGCAGGGAGGTCTCTGAAAAGACAAGAGAGGATTAAGCAGGTATTTCAGCTGATAGGAAGCTAATGCTCATTAAGTCCTATTCCTAGGACACTAGTAAAACACAAATTCTTTGTAATATAACAGAAAGCTCCGTATCAAGTCTGTGAAGGAGTAAGACTTGCATGGGCTTTGGTTAGTATCAGATTAACAGACATTCCCTGTGCGCTAGTTGTATAATGCAGCTCCCTAGCTGTTAAGAGAACACCTCCAAGTGAAAAACTGGCTTTTTAACCAAAAGACACATTTCTGAAACCTACAGTCACCATGAATCAGTATTTCAAAATAAGCAAAATAAAATCCCCCCAAACCCAACAGTATCTCCCCCCCGTTTATGTTTTGTGACTCCCTCTCCCTCCATTTCTTCTCAAAGTGATGGCATATGGGTGCAAAGAGCAGGTTCACCCATCTGCGTCCCCATCTCAGAACAAATATTTTAGCTCCCTTCTGCTGCTCACCTTGTAAGGAAAGAGCAGAGGGCAGGGGAGAGAACTGCTAAAATCCCAGATGGAAATACAGTCTGTGCATAATGTTTGTGCAGCGCTCAGCACAATGTGATCTGGCCTTTGTCTGGAGGTCATAGATGCATACAGGAAACAATAATGGATGGGTCAAGTCCCTTTGCTCATTATCATGGATGTGCAACTAGAAAGGCAAAAAGTTTGGAAAAATCCAGACCTTCCTCTTGGGGGAACAATGGGAGGGAAGGAAAGCAAAGAGAACAATGCCAGACTTCCTGCTGAGGGACTGTTACTCACTTATGAACTGGAACAGGACCCTGGAGCTCCCACTGGCTGGAGTCAAGAGCTTGGGTTGAACTTTTAAGATTCATATAAAAGACTGCGCTAGTGAAGGCCAGCTGAGACTTAAGTGCTCAGAAAGGCTATTCCTCTCCTGTACTGCAATATTATTAGAGGATGCTTGGGCAAATGAAAAACAAAATCTCTTTCCCTCAGAGAGGTCTATAATATACTCAGCCCTCAGCCTCTCTGCTTCGGGGACCCAAGCCTGTTCTGCTTTGCTAAGGAGAAACAGCAGCTACATGACTGTTCTTGTTTAGAGGGCAGTACCTCATGAACTCTATGCTCCTGAACTCTGGCCGCAATGTCACATATATGTGGTTTTTTTTTGTATAGAAATGATAGCTGGCAATGCAGGAGGAATAATTAGACACAGAAAATCAAACATGTAGGTGGAAGAAGTGCAGCCAAGCCCTGGGACCCCAAGGACAAGTCTGGGCTGCCTGCAGAATTTACAGGAAAAAAGACAGTACAAATATCTGGATTGGGGGCAGGATCAAGATGCAAAAAGGATTTGAACTCATCCCTAGCACATGATAAGTATTTGGCAGGCCCACAGCATGGGGAATTGCACATGTAGTTCTCATAAGTGAAAAACACACTGAAGATTTAAGTTTTTTTAAGGTTTCTAAAAATTTTCAACTCACATTCACTTCAGAAAAGCTATTGTAATTGTGGAATAATTTTTACTTTTTCTCTAATGCAATGCTTTCCAGACAATTTATAAAAGTTATAAGACAGCCACCAAGAGATTTTTCATGTTTTTCCGCATGTGAATCTCAACACATATGTCATATATTCTACCGCTTTGGCCCATAACATCAGGATTTGCTTCTTCCAACTATCATTTCCTTTTGGATTGAACCTGGTATGAAGATGTCCCTCATGAAAACTCTGAGCAAGGGCTAGGCAGACACACAGAGAAGTCTGCGCAAACGAGAGCATCTTCCAGTCCTTTGAAGAGAGTAAGCAGGAGATTTTGGCAGGAGATTTGTTAGCATGAAACATGACGTTGCCAGAAACCCGGCCATTGCCTGAGTTAACAGTGCCTGGAGGGAGCACCACCCAAGGAAAACTGATAGGGAGATTCTGGGAAACAACAGCATCAGAAATTCCATGGGCAGTGACTGAGGAGTAACTATACTTTCACCGCAATTTGGTAGTTTTCAACCAGGTATACAGGGGACTTACGTGGTAGTGTAGCAAAAGTCAGTTTGTCCATGTCTTCTTTTAGAAGAGGCATCCCAAGTACAGGTCATTTTACGTAAATTGTGCGTTACACATTTCAAATTCTGGGGGTACCCCAGAGAACCTGAAATGATATAAGAAGTAGAGTCACAAACTGCAGGTCAAAAAGGACCAACTGTAAAACGACTGTTATTGTTCACATCTATAGTCATTCTTTTTATATTTTTATTGCATGCATGTCTGGCCAGTATTTTAAAACTGTTGAATGATTTGTGTGCCTGATTACAGACAGCCACAGACTGCCAGGTTTCTAGAAGTACCTAAAATCTGGGTTTATACTTGTGTGCAATGACACAGGCAGCTGTTTCTTTCTACAACAGCCGTCCCTAGCCTAGCCTAATAAGCAGGCTTTGGGCCAATGGCAAAACCACAAGCTTTGATGATAAATTTAATGAGTATTTTGCTCTCCTCCATTGTCCCACATGGAGGGCAATTAATGACAGAAGGGCAATTAATGATGATGTGGGAAATTGTCACAGACAGCCAACATATACCCAAAGATGGTCTCAGTGTGGACATTTACACCAGTTGCATATGTAGACTATCACAGCTGACTTACAGAGAATTTAACACCCAATTTTGCATGGGTTTACAAGATGCCACTGGTTGCTGGACAGCAGAGACCAGGCTTGGTGGTACATCCACCCCTAGCATGGGACCACAGAGGTGATGGTTTTTGAATATACACATAGTAGGAAAGCAATGTAATTAAACGATATCAGTACAGAAGCTACAAAGGAAAAGTAATTAGTGAATTACATTGCAATAAACTCACCTATCTCTTGGCTACATATTAAGCTTCTTAAACATAAAATAGCTAGTGCTAAAAGGCAGCGGAGGCTTGAATTCTTCCACATTCTTCTACTGTTTGATTTCAGAACAGCAGCTTCAAGCAGAACATCATCTTCCAACAAGCTGGTCAGTTCTAAAATTAAAAAAACAAAAAAACCCAAACAAACAAACAAAAAAATTGTTTGAAATTCCAGAGCTGGTACTCCACAAATGCCACGTTTTGTTCTATCTACTTTTCTTCTTCAGTGCTGCTCCCAGGCCTAGCAACTCCATTCTCTTCATTGTCTGGCAAGCAAACCTTTTCACTGTCCCAACCACTCCTTAAATGCATATGTTTTCAGCCTGAAGAATTACATACATGTAAAACCCAACTGTCCACAGGCCTCTTTCAGGACTGTCTGAGGCCAGAACAGAATAGACGTGGCAGAGTATTCCCCTAGAACAGGGCTCTTTAACTTAGATGAAATGTCACATTCACAAAAGGTCTGGTATATTGTGAATGGGCATGTCCCCTGCTTTGCATATGGGTTTACGGGGACAGGAAAACCCATCTGTTTTCCTCACCCCTCTGCTCACTTTTCATATTGCTGCTAATCAAAGCTATAGGAAGCTCAAGACACTGCAGAACCAGATCGGATCACACCGAATCACTGTTTCAATCCAGTGCTAGTAATGTCTGGAGGAAAAAGAAGGAAAAAATGAGAGCCATTTCCCTACCAAAAGATAATTGTTGCTGTAAATGCTGACCTTAAGGCAAAAATTATCTAGAATATTACATTTAATGTGCTCTTTGAAGATTACTGGGCTGCACGTTTTCCAAAGAGTTCAACTGTTCAGCAGGATCTGGGGAACACATTCAGTTCCACCCACACATTGACCATCATCAGGTTTTGTTTTCAGAAAGAAAACTGGATGAAAGCTAATCCTGAACCCCACCCAGTCCCAGATGCATTGTCTCCCTGCCACCTGAAAGGTCTGAAGACTTGAGCACCCTCCCAGAGACTGTAACTCCCAGCCAGCAAGAGGCCTTCTCTCAGTGACCAACAGCAGGAACTGGGACATTGTCACATAACACATCTGAGCCACCCTCTCCTACAGAGCAGTTTTCTAAAACTTGCATTTTGTGCAGGCTACTTCTTTTAAAAGTCTCAAGTGGAAAGGCACCTGACTTTGTCTTAGAAGGCTCTTCCAAATCTAGAGGTACATCATCATCAGAATGACAGACTTTGCCTAAAAGCCCCTGTAATTTTAAAAGAACCCCTTCTTCACAGAAGTCCTCTGTGCCCGCAGGAGTATGCACCTTCATGTCTGAATACAACCATATATTTTTTATTACTTTTTTTAAAAAAGAATTCTCACTCAGGGGACAGCTCTGAATGCCTGAAATGCTCTTCTGCCCCTCACCAATCTGCACTGTGTGAGGAGAAACATATCAGCACTATGTCAAGTAATCCAGAGCTGTTCACAAGGGGCCACTTCTTTCTCTTGGTCTGCAATAATCAGACTGAGGGAAAGGCTCAGGCAGCACAGGAGCTAAGAGAAATGCTGTGATAAAGGCCAGTTACATCTGGAGCGAAGAAACATCCTTAAAACTTCACAAATAATTTATTTACACCATGATCTCAAGCAACCTGAAGACCTTGCTAAAAACATACTAATTTCAGCTATACTACTCCCAGTCAGTTCAGTTCATCTTTTTATATATTCTTAAACTGTAATATCCACACCATGCAACTTGTTAAAGGCCAAATTAAGAGTGAAGTTTGACAAATCCATGTTCAAGTAAAGATGAATGAAGAACCTGCCAGCACAAAAAAATACGATAATCTGTGCCAGAAGTCCCCCCCTGCATTTTGGTGTCTCTCACGGTCTTCATATTGTAGTTGCCCATGTTACTAACAAAAATATGGGATGCTACCTGCATGTTTAAACTTTGCTCACAAACCTCTCACTTCATCAGAAACGTGTAGACCACTTGGACAGACCTGGGAGTTACATGAGTAAAATGACTGATTTCTATTTGTCACGTATATGTAAATTATACCTGTTTGTTTGTAAGTACTTCTTCAAAGGCTATTTCTGGTTTGCACAAAAACCCCAAATCATAATTTCAAGTTTTACATCAAAATAAGTTGACAGTCCCCTATCAGCTAGCAGAAGCCGAGGGAAGAATAAAATAAAAAAAGGGGAAAGCACTGATGCAACTTGAAGGACAGTGTCCTGGTTTCAGCTGGGATAGAGTTAATTTTCTTCCTAGCAGCTGGCATAGTGCTGTGTTTTGGATTTAGGAGGAGAATAATGTTGATAACACACTGATGTTTTAGTTGTTCTTGTTGTTGTCCTTGTTGTCAAGGACTTTTCAGCTTCTCATACTGCCCTGCTAGTGAGTAGGCTGGGGGTGCACAAGAAGCTGGGAGGGGACACAGCCCGGACAGCGGATCCAAACTGGCCAAAGGGATATTCCATACCATATGGCATCATGCTGAACAATAAACCTGGGGGGAGTTGGCTGGGGGTGGCAGCTGCTGCTCGGGCACTGGCTGGGCATCGGTCAGCAGGTGGTGAGCAATTGCATTGTACATCACTTGTTTTATATATTCCTTTATCATCAATATTATTTTCCCTTCCTTTTCTGTCCTATTAAACTGTCTTCATCTCAACCCATGAGTTTTACCTTTTTCCCATTCTTTCCCCCATCCCACTAGGGGAGGGTGAGCCAATGGCTGTGTGGCATTTAGCTGCCTGCCGGGTTAAACTAAAACAGAGAGAAAACTGCACTGTGAAATTAATTAAATTGCAAGTCGCTCACTTTCTAAACATATTATCTGTACAGGATTGTGCAAAACCTGTTTGGTCATGCCAGGTTTACGAAGCAGATTCGGCAACTACATATGTGCTTGTGTGGTTGAAGAAAATCTTGATTTTTTGCACACTCTTTCAATACATAGCTTACTGAGCAGTCCCTCTACTGCAGAAGTTTTAAGAGTAACATCACAGCAGTGAATTACAAGAAATTTGAGTCATACCAAATTCTCCTAACTCAACCACAGTTTTAATTTCTGTTTCAGAGCCAGGCACCGAAGGGAACCTATGTACTTTCATGCAGAACATGGTGAGTGTCTTGTAAACCACAGTCTTTCGTAAGAAGTATAGACTCCCTGGCTCTTGTCTTCTCATACACATTTTATGGCTTGCTGAAAAGTTGGCAATCCAAAGCCTCATGTCGCATAATTAAATGCCATTAGTCAGGAGAAAAGATCCCCATTTATAGGCTTGTTTTAATTATAAAGTTACAAAATAATTGAAGTAATTTACAAATAGGAAGTTCACTTTCTTTGGATAAAGGCTGCCTTCCATCAGTTCAAGACTAATTCAAACAAGGCATGGAAGTTTTTCCTTACTCTGAAGAGATATGAAGAGCATGTTATCCTGTAGGCAGATGTACTCTTAAAATAGATAGGCCAATATAAGAGTCAGAGATATTTATGTAGGACAAGAGAACTCAGTGTTGTTAGAGGAAGGCAAAACCTTGATCAGGGCTGGCTGGAGAGCAACAGGAGCAGTTGCTACTAAATGTAAATGTCTTTACATTGTAAATCTTTATTTTTAAAAAATGAGATGAAGGCTGTCAGCCCATTCTCTCCCCCAGAAAGAGCATCTGCAACTAAACCATTTTTAACAGACATCCATCTTAAAAACCGTTACATCCCATAACAATCTTATTTCCTTGAGAAATCTATTCATGTCACTTCACTGGCACTATCTTTAGTGGTCCCAGTGTGCTACACAATGATCTCTTGCTCCATTTTAGGCACATTACTCTGTCCTATTTCCAGCAGACAAAGAACAGTTTATCCTCTGCTTTGCAGCAACCTCTTACATAGAAGATGACCAATACCAGGTGTCTACTAGCTCCTCCCTTAAAAACTCAAAATTTTTTCACCATTTTCCAGTCTCAGTCTCTAGATTTTTGATCATTCCTGGAAAAAATATTTCTTTGTGGACCAAATCTGCTGTATCCTCAGCTTTGAAATATTTCTGCCCCCCTGAGGCCTGAGCATTATCAAGCACAATGAAGGAACTTTCCTACGGCAAACCTATGCGTAGTGTTTACACAGCCCATGCCATATTTGCTTTTCTCTCAACATTCAGACCTTGTTGACTCAATTTCAGCGTGTGATCCAGCCCCGGATACTACTGTATAAAGCTGCCACATAGCTGTTTATCTAGTACTTCAGACTCCAATCTCATCCTCAAATGGACTGCAAACCTCCTGACTTAGCATGAGTATATTTGCACAGCAAATTAATCTTAAAGGCCTTGCCTGGAAAGGTCTTTCACTTTTGAATTTTTAAAATAAATAAAAAGCCTCCCATAAACCTATGCTAAGGAAAAATGTCATGTGTGTATCCAAAAAGTATTCACATGGAAATTCATGCCATACCAACAGCAGAGGCATGGCAGGCTTCAGTATATAACTGCCCATCTTTAAGAGCAGTTGCTATAACCAGGATTGCACAATAACTGTTGGAAGCTACAGTACATGGAGATGTCCTGACTTCTTTGTGGGGATTTATGCTCTGCAGAGGAACTGCCCCTTGTGCCTGTGGTCAGAAAGACGAAATTTTAAATTGCTTTTTATGCAGATAAGCTAACAAAGAAAAAATTAGGTTCAGATTCTTAATCACTGAAGCCAACGGATGGTGGCCCTTACTTTAAACAGCTCAATATGAACTGTGGACTTTTAGATTACTTTTTTAAAGATGTTTTGATGCATACAGTGCAGCTACTGGCCATCAGATAGATAAGAGAAGAAAAGCACTCCAAGTCAACAGTGTGCATCTGGGAAAATATCTGTGGACAGCTTTCCTTCAAAACCTCGTCAGCTGTAACGAAGGTGAAGGTTCTGTGACAAGCTGAGAAACAAGGGCAGCACCAGATGTTTGACACTGGCATGCTAAGATGCTACCACCCTCTTTAGACTTAACCTCTCAAAGGGAAAAACAGAAGATAATTGGTATCTCTCCTACTGTCTGTGTTTCGTATTACATGTTTCTTGGCTTAACTAGTTCCGTGTATCTTTTTTAAAGTATAGCTGACCAAATGCTCAATTCTCTTTAAAGGAAAAAAAATAAAAAGTATTTTCTTAGTCAGTTGTAACAGTTCAGTTCTCTAAGCTTATAAGCTCTAGTTTTGAGTTTTCTGGTCTCTGAATGTATTTCGTTGTCAAGTGCTTGGAAACCACTTTGAAAACAAACAAACAAAAACAGATTAAAAAAATCAAAAATCTTTCTGGCCTGCTTTCTGCCTGCAGTCTGATCTGCCAGTCACAACTGTCCAGATTTCATTTAAAAAAAACAGATTGATGAATTAAGGATCAGTGGCCAGACTTTTTACGGCTATTTTTGTGCTCCACAAGCAGATACCTAAAAAGACATGGTTAAAAAGTCAGCTTATACGAAAGCTTTAGAGAAACTGTAAGTGGAGAATACTGGATTAAACCATGAAACCAGTAAAAAGATTATGTTTAATGGATTTAAACATAATAGAAGAAATCTGTTTGTCAATAAATTTTCTCAAGTTACACTTTATTTGTTTTTTCTCCACAGTTAAAGGTATCATCATAATAATTTACCACCAAATGAAACATTAAAAGCTCTCAAGGAAAATTATTTTATAGCACACCACCAAAAAATTGTAGAGACTGATGGCAGGCTGCATTTTTGGCAACACTGAACAGCCATCATCCCAAATACAGCCAGGCAGAAATGCAGGTGCTAAGTATGGACCTAGATCAAAACCTTATTGCTAGAAGAAAAATTAGTCTGCTTAACAGGTGGAGAACCCTCATTTTACTTGTCTCTGCCCAAATATACTAATTTAACCTTCAAAGTGAAAGAAAAACACGCCTATATCCAGATAAAAATGCATATATCAAATTACATATCCTACTATTGCCAACAGAAAGCTTCCAAAAAAATTCCCCTATCTGAAAGACCATGCCAGAAGTACACATTTCTGGGAAACCAAGCAAATTGCCAATACAGCTGACAGTAAAGACAATGAACGCAGAAACTGAGGATGAACTGGCTTTCTTTAGAACAGCTTTGCTGATCCCACAGCCTTCAGTCTTTGAATTTAAAGCTAGCTGAGTAATAAAAAAAAAGCAAGTAGAATTAATAAGATTTATTTGAGGGGGTTTCACTGTTTTTCAATAGACTACATTCTTCCACCTCCTTAAAAAAAGTCCCAAAGTTGAGACAAAAATCTCTCTTTAGTAATCTAAATGCAGGCTTTTCCTCTCTGTTTTATAACATGGCAGCATTCCACGTTATAAAAGATTCGTGGGACATGAATCACTAAAACTCGTTTATAAATGAAGGCCGAATCCCATTTGGGAATCTGGCTTTCCCCAGTTCTGAGGAATTAATTTAAGAATCTGCTATTTCTCTTTCTGAAAGCTGATAAAATAATTCAAATTGCCTATCTGCACCAAATGCACTCTCCTAATCTGCAGCAGCGGAAAAGGAAACAAAGAGTGTTAAGATATTATACAGTAAATGTGCAGGAGTGTACAAGGCCAAATTTTCAGTCCTTTGAGACAAACTTTGTTTTGTTGTTTTTTTTCCTGTCAAGCACGAGGAGAAAAATTCCCTTCTCGCTGCTTCCTCCAGCTCCCAAGCAGCAGCATCACTTCTGAGATGCTGGGAAGCCACCACGGTTACCTTGCAGCCACCCCAGGATGCTTCTGCTCTGAAAGGTGAAGTGAGATGTCACGACACAACACACACACTCAACACAAACGATCAACACTTCACAAATTCATTTTCAAAGCTCCTGGTGATGCGCACCGCCTACAAAGGCAAGCATTTTGGCAAGAGATGTTACCAACAAGAATATAGGTGCACCCCAGCTGGAGTAAATATTTCACCTGGCTCAGCATCTAAGGCGATGTGCTGCTGCACCTGCTTTCCAGTATTTCCATTTTTTTCTTTATTCTAATCGCCGGACTGTTAAACAATATGGAAATACAAACAATCAAGCTGCAGACTGGGAGAGCTGGTACGTACTTCCAGGTAGCAATTAGCATGAGAAGCACCCTCACGTGGCAAGGAGATGAGAGAAAACTCATGGGATTTCCTGACTTGAGGAGGGTCGTGCATGAAGACTACATACAGGACAGGGATCAGAAAGGTTTGAAGTAATTTGCGTAAGAAGCCCATGAACAAGTACCACAGTTCAAGGGTGATTTCATGAAAGCATTTAGTGTGCATTGGACACCACAACATACATACATGGACAGAAACTAAGAACCTTAGGACTTGCCTTTAGAAAGAGAGGAAAATATACAGAAGAAGCAGATGTCAAATAGTTTAATCACAGCAATGGATACAGTCTTGAGAAGGATTTGAGAAGTACAATGGAAGACTACTTCAGGTTACTCATGTCAACAAAAAAAAAACAAGCCAGGTTGCTGACAGAGAGAATTGGGAAGAATATCCCTGCTGGGACAGCTGGGCTGGAGAGAAAAAAGCAGCACAGTGATAATGAAGAGGCAGAGCAGTGGACTGTAAGGGCAGAACAAAGCAACGAGACACTGTAGGAATCGATGATTTACTTTTACCACAATTAAAACCTAACTTACTAGATGACATATTCTGTTTTTTCAAGCTAAATATACATTTTGCACACTTTGCCTTTTGTTCTCACTGAATTATGCCTGTTTTCAATCAATCCGTATGCTAATTTGGAAACTATTAGTCCTACTGGAGTCATTTGCCACGCATTGTCCAGCGTAAACCATGCAAGAGTGGTTCCCAAGCCAGATGTTGCATTTGATGTTCCTAGCGTGAGATTTTTAGAAGAACAAAGACACTTTCAAAAGAAAATTGGGTGTCTAACTCCTCAGTTTGAAAGTCCTTGCCCATATCAATCAGCCACCAAGCACGTGGTTAAATACAAGCACATCCATCACTACTAGGAACACAGCACTGCTCTCCAGATGGTAACAACAGAAAACAAACTCTTCTGAGAAACATAGTGAATCCTAATACTACCAAAAATAGACTAAATATGTTTCGGGATATCTGGAAGCCTGTTCACAATTTATTGTTATTACATATTAGGCAAATGTTATTATAGATTACACCCTAAGCCTTATTAGACATCAGAGAAGGCACGCTAGAGCGGCCTGGATTGCAGTCCAGTAAAGGTTGACTTCACTCTGCAGCTATTTCCTCAGCAGTGTCTCTCCATCCAGCTGCAGAATTTCATCAAGCTTGTAAGGACATAGTAGGCTGAGACCTCACCTCCTTGTTCTGAGTGAACTGAACCTGGGCAACTTGTTCAAAGGTTATTGCAGGGCTAAGAGGACAGACAAAGCATTATCAGATAAGCCCGACTTCCTTAGGAAGTCAGCTTAAATTAACAAGCACAGCTTCTTCTCCCATGGAGGTGCAGATGGAAAACACCTAATCATCTGAACAAAGAACAAAGTAAAGGGGTGAAGGTTAAGGGACACTACTGGCCAAAAGAGAAATTTTGATCTTCTAGGCTATTGTGCTGTGCAGGAGAAGGAAACGCCTCCAAGTCATTTACACACTTGTATTTTAACCCATTCAAAAATTTTCTTGATACTTACTACAACTGGAAAATTAATACTGCAGTAAGGTGAAGGGCTCAACTTAGGTATTTGCGTAAATCTGATACAGCTACACACGTTTCCTGATATGCTTGAATTTGATGACCTCATGGTCGACACACTTCCTTGAATTCTTGTGCTTCGCAGTGCAGCATGGAACAAGTACACTAAGCAAAGCCACACAAGTCCAATTACTTTGCATATACAAACCCCACCTCTTATCTTGAATGCTATGGCTACACACTATGCCTTTTCAATACTTATTACAGGCACAAACCATAGAAACAAATGTACCCATGTTTTCGCAGTGCATAAACCTTGAATCAAATGAAAATAGAGAAACTTTCCCGCTTCTCCAATGCTTGCTGCATTTTGCTGATACATAACTGAAATAAAACACAAACCAAGTATTCCAAAGCACATTTCAGTTTTTGGGGGTACCGTTCAGTCTCTGTGTAGTTCTCAAGACAGCATACCTTTGGAGGACAACGTCATTTGACCGTATTGTCAACTGCGCTTTACTCAATGTAAGGTTCAAGGGCCAGACCACGTCACTTAGACTTTACAAAGAGTGCTGCAGAAAAAATTGCTGTGCCTCAGGAAGGTCATGCTACCTACATAATTCTGTCTCTGCCAGTTCTCTTCAGCTCATACGTCCTTATGAACTAATAAACATTAAAGAAGTTGACCTTATTAATGAAAGAGTTTATTTTCCTTAATCTGGCAATGTCCAAAAACTTATTTTGAACTATATGACCTTTAATCTTCTTTCCATCACAGGAAAAGCTTATTTAGTTTTATAAGAGAACACTGATAATTACTGAAGCAATTCCAAGTGTGTTTTTTTTAAACCGGCAATGACCTGAAGGTTGGAATCCTTCATTGTTTACAATGAAACCTGTGGTATTCGAATTATTTTTGAGGTACAATGAACTGAATCCAAAGAAAGTCTGTCTTCATGTGCACAAACATCATATAAATAGATCAAATGCTGAAATACAGCTTTCACATTAAATAATATATTGAGAATAATCAGCAACAGTTATGCAATATCCTTTTAGAGTGAATGTAAGGAATGAGAGTCACTTACGAGAAATAAATTGATTTTTTAGTAATCGAGGGAATGGGCAATTCCTGAAACTATAGGTCTGTATTTTCTGATAAATTCCAATCATATTAATCTTTCTTGAGACGTTAAAAGCTGTCATGCACTGCTGCATTTCCACTCTTAGCAAGTACCACGTGTCACATGAAGACATACTGCAGCATGTTATCATGTGTAGGCTACCCTTCCGCCGGGGTGAGCAAATGCTTTCCTCTCTGCCCCATTCCCAAGTGGGCAACCACGTGCTGCCATTCCCCTTACAATCTCTCTAGAGAAGGAAGGTCTACAGTATAGCATGACATCAGAACAAGTCTGTCCATGCGTAATTACGTGGCAGCTGGCTTCTATTTCTTTCACATACTGTTTTAGTTGTAACTTATTCCCCTCCAGCTTTTCATTTATGCATATACACACATATCCTCCTTTTAAGGCAGTAAGTGTAGGAATTAATCTTAAGTACTCAGAAATACAAATATTGACTTCTACAGCTGATATGCATCAGAGCTGGTCTGTTTCCTAATTAACTTTCATAGACCCGAGAGAGAGTGCTGCCAGGATATAAAGAATAAATACTAACTCTTGCACTTTCGCATGCACATTTATGGAGTCAGCTACTGGAAACTGAGACTTACTTTCTCTCCCACACGCACGCCTGCTCATGGTACTAGTACCCGCTCATTCTCTTGCGTTCACAGCCTTCACTGGAGCCATGGACCCGAAAGACTCGCAGGCACACCTAATTCAGCTTTCTGAAGCTAATACTACTCCTGGTCCGCTCTGCTCCTCTCACAAAGGTCTCCAGGTCCCTGCAAGGGACTTCTAGTTCACCAGTGGATCAGTTCTCATAGCAGCACAGCTAGCAAACCAATGGCTCAACATGAACTGATTAATTCATGTTATCCTTTCTACCCCTCTAATAGACTTTCACACCTCCAAGATACAGACAGCCTCAGCTCAGTTTTAGTGTACTCCTCCATGTTATCCGCAACTTTACAAGTATGTGGCACTTCCTTAACTGTATTGCCCTAACTGAAATAAATCACTCACTGCAGTGTCGAGGCACAAAATCTAGTTGTTTTACAATTAAATTAACACCTTGGTTTCCATTTCAAATAATTTAGGCTGAATATTCTGTTTAGGGAGAACATTGTTTTAAGACAAAACATATGAAAAAGTTGAAATTTTGTTTTCAATTTCTGCTAAATTACTTCAAATCCAATTCAAACATAGTCTGAGCTCTCTCAGTCCCCAGGCGTGGAAAAGATGCCAAAAAATTCCTAAGTTTATTCACAATACTCCAAATGAGAAGTTTACATATTGTCTGTTCGTTGGGTATATCTATCTTCGCAAGTTTCTTGATTTTGCTTGATGTAAATAAACCAGCAACTTTTTAGCTGTTTCATAGATGGTCTCAGAATGGAAAATACTGCTATAAAGTACTTTGTAGGCGATAAAACACTTGAGCAAACTGCCACCATTAAAATAATGCTAAGCAAAAGGAACAAAGCAATGAAGAGCTGAACATTTAAAAATAATATGCTGGATGGCTAGGACCGATATGTATCATTTTTATTGCTGTAAAATAAAGCAATGCTTTTCTGTCATTCCTTTTAGAACTTTAGCAAAAGCAGTGAACTGAGTTCTTGTACATAACCCACCAGCGAGTGCTAAGGCAGCGGTGTCTGTAAGGCTACTGATGCCCCACCTCATTTAAAACTGAAAGCAGCTCATAGAAAATTGAGACTGCTACTAATAGGACATAGAGCAAGTCAGTTCCACAAGTCTCCTGAGCTGATTCACACTTAGAATAAGAATACAAAGCAGAAATTTTCAAAGCCACAACTGCGCTTCATCTCACAACTTCACATCATTTTCACATGACCATCACTTCATCATCTGCAACTTGCATCTGCCTCTCCTCCATCAATCCTCCCTTGAAAGCCAGATTCTCCTCCTGATCTCTTTTTTTTTGTGTGTATGCTTTCTCTTCTCAAGGGTGACTATAAAAAAGGGCTGTGTAGAGAGAAAAACAACCTTGGATTTTACATACGCAAGTCATTCCAACTTTGCTATCTCTGTTTAACAGGGTTCTTCCTTCCTGCTATTATTAGTAAATCTCACGGTTTACTTCTCTCAGTACTGAGCTGGCAGATGATGCACAAAAGAAGAAGGATTTCTTACTTATTAGCTTCTGTCACCAATAAATCCTGTATACCTACACACTGGCATGGAAAAATCTCTTCCTGTGGAAGGCTGTTCATCGCATTTTTCATGCATTGTTGCTGATATGTTTAACTTTTTTGTTTCGCGACTCAGCAATGAAGCAGCTATTGTTTCCAAACTGCTGAGCAAGTCCGACTGTGGGAACGAGAGACGTGCGACAATTCTCAATGGTCTCTCTGGTGCCTGCAGATTGAGGTGCCCAGGCATGGGGGGAGAAGGCGGGAGAGAGGGGAAACCTAACTGCAGAGAAGAGAGAGTTAATTGGACAACTAACCGTTGGTGTAGTTATATGAATGACATGTTCTGCTTCAGTTTATTTGTAGTTTCTATTCCAGCATTTTATTCCTTAGGAAAATTCCTGCTCTTTATGCTCATCAGCGTATCAGCTCCATCCAGATATACAGCACACGACTCACAAGGCCAAGCATGTTCTTATAAGCTTACCTGACTAAATCCAGAGACCTCTAATGTAAATTTCACGGTATGAAACACCAAGGTCTCACTTTTTCTTCCTTTTGTGAAATCCTCTTCTACAAAAGCTTGTGCCAATCTCACCATGAAGGAAGTCATTAGAACCCACATAGCATTCAAAAAAAATAACACCATCTCAAACATCTTTGGAGAGTAATCTGCTTTTCCTATTTTTGCGATTTTCCGTATTAAAGAGCTACACACTGGATCCGTACAAGGATCATATTTGCAAAACATATTTACATGACAATGCATATGCCTCAGGGACATAAATATTTGACTTTAGAATAATATAAACAGAAAGTCTTTCTGAGTTATGGTAGGAGAGATTAAAATGATAAGAGGTACATATACGTATCAGGAATGCAAGTGACAAGTATCCTTTTTCCAATAAGAAAATTAAAAAAAAAAAACCAACCGACAATCAACTATCATTAAAGATGGTAAAAATTAACGCACACTACCTCAAAAGAAGAGATCTACTGGAGGCAATTATTGCCAATACTTGTTAAATTCTTATTAAAGTGATCAGTTCATCAAATATCTGGGTTTAGACTTGCAGCATCTTATTCATCTTAATTCTCAAGTCCTATGAAACAAGCAGCTAAATACTGTCAGAGATCACCTGTGCCCTCTGACTAGAAAGTATTTCAAAGTGCTGCTCCTGACTAACTGCTGATTATGCAAGATAATAAGCCTCAGTAACCACATATATACACATATTGCTCCTGAATTTGCAAACACGTAAGTGTATGACTAATTCTTTCTTACGAATAAAGGTATGCATAAACTTACATGTGCACTGTAGGCAGGAGCCCAGCTGCAGGAGCCTGTGACAGGCTCTGTCCTTAGTCTTCAGTATGGGAAAGCCAAATGCTGAGGTGGGCAGTCACATTAGGTACCTGAAGTTAAAAGATTCATATATAATCCATTGGGAAGAATGCTAAGCTAGAGGATCATTCAGAAAAGATGTGGAATTATAAGTATACCTTTTGTGTCTAAGTGTGTAGAGTGGAAAATTAACACTATTTTGCTGAAAGCCTGTTAGTGACCTAATTCTACGGGCACCTATTGTAACGCTGAGTGCTTGCTCCCATTTCTGTCTGCAGTAATCACTGCCCAAACTCCAATCCAGAGTTACCTACTGATTAGCAAGCACGCATACAGCAGGGCAAAAGGATAACAGACAAAAATCCAATGTTTTCAAGGATACATTCTTTGCATATTAACACCAGCTGCACCACTCATTAGTTGAAATATGGGGAAGAAACCGGAAAACATTCAGTTTTCAAAGTATCAGTTACCACAGCTCAGGCAAATAAAGAAATAAAAGTCGTTGAAAATAAAAGTCCTCACATCTTACTCTTGTACGGATGAGGCTGCCTTACAAAAGCACTCAGTCCAACAGCACAAGAGAAAAACTAGCCATTCATTAGCAGTGGAAGTGGTTTAATCCTGTACAAAGTTGATTTACACACAAGATCAAACGATTACTTAGAGCAGTTCGGGTCTGAGAGATCATCTGTCATTGCAAAGCCTAAAACAATGCGACAGTTTAGTTCAATGAGGTTACTTGATCACACTTTTCAATTACCTACACAGAGAAAGGATTTAAACATAACCCCCAATATATGAGATAGGAGAGTCAATGCCATGTGGCAGATGTCCACTGAAAAGTGCACATTGTGAAAAGCAAAGCTAATAAAGTATTTGCAAAGCTCTTCTAGGTTGGGGTGAACTGACCGAAATAAAAAATAAGATTGGATGCATTCCTAAAAAAAAATTCTAAACACAGGCTCAATACAAGTCTTCACAGATTAAAGCCTTCAGTTCACATTACACCATCGTCAGACTAGATTAGGATAAATCTTGCATATATGATCTCGCACTATTAAGTGTTTTAATGGTGAAGGAAGACAATACACAGGGGCAAACTAGAGATTCTGAGGTAAGATTTAAAATAAGGATCACGTGACAGGTCTCCCACTTTGGAGACATTCAAAACCCGCCTGGACGCTGTCCTGTGCAACCTGTTGTAGGTGACCCTGCTCTGGAGGGAGAGTTGGACTAGATGATCTCCAGAGGTCCCTTCCAACCCTGACTATTCTGTGATTCTGTGAAACTAGAGATTTTGAGGTAAGATTTAAAATAAGGATCACATGACAGGTTGCTGGATTTATACCCAGACTGATCCTGTCATTTGAAACATGAGGCAACATTTGGTAAAAAATATGTTCTTTCAAAAATTTCCTAGCATTTTGAAAAAAAAAAAACCCAGGCAAATCGCATTTGATTTGGAGGAGAAGGCTGTTCTATATTGGGAATTGTGACAATGCTGTTCTAGCAGATGAATTATGAGATACGTGCCTGGAGACCTGTACGCTAAAGACTTCTCATAGCCATGACCTTTGGAAGAGCATGGGGCAGGGTGAAGGAAGGGAAAAGGAAGAGGAACAGGTAGACTCTAGGGAACAGATATTATTATCCGCAGAATCAGCAGAAGCCCTAGCAGAAGTAAAAGAGTTTGATGCTTATGTCCACCTCACACACAGTACTTCAGTGCTTGTTGCACATAACTCAAGACAACACTGAAGTCTACAATATAAATAAATCACATTTTTGTTTTGCTTTTTCTCCCTCTCCTCCTCTCTCTCTTTGCCTAGGATTAAACATTAAAAGCTTATCTCCTTGGTTTTAGCTCCAGAGTAGCTGTAAAACCTCAGAGGTCAAACATCTCTTTTGCCGCTTTTAGCTCCACAGTAGCTGTAAAAGCTCAGAGGTCAAACATCTCTTTTGCTGCAAGTGCAGAACTTGATCCAAAACATGACATATTGTGAAAATTAGTTGGAGTTGGAATACTTATAACTTACATTCACCTTTGGGCTTCAGCGTCTGCAGATGCCCCACCTATAATACTGACCACCATAATTTTCTTTTGAAGTTCATTTGATTTAAGCAGCATTTATGCCCTGCAGTAATATTAAGACCAATTATTTGAGAAAGATATTCTGAAGCTCTGTCCTCACTGATTTTATAGTGAAGAAAGGCCATTAGATCACCCAGTTCAAGAAGGGCAAATCCGTGTTCAGCCATACAAACAGGGTTACATCATATGATGAGCAGCGTTGCTGTCTTGGCACAAGAGCTTCTGGGTGATCATGTAAAGTCCTGTTTGGAGGGGAGAAGGGCTGCCAGGCTAAGGCAGATACCACCAGACAGCCCCAAAAGGCAGCTGACTTCCCAGACCACCTCCACACTGAGCAGACCTGTGCCTTGCCTCCCACTTGTCCCAATCTCCCTCTACTCTGGGCTCTCCACGATATGTGGGATGTGCTGTGCAACTCTCAAACATGCAAGTAATTTGAAATGCAGCTTGTAAAGTTACAGAAAGCACGAATATCAGAGATGCTGAAACCACCCTGGAGGACTGCAGTGTGGAGGTATCTTCACCCTCAGCCTAAATGCTGCAGATGGGCTCGCTGTGGCGCTGTTTGGGACCAGTATGTCCAAGTCTGGACTAGACCACTTTACAGCAAGTGCCCCAGGTCACCATCTGGCTCCAAACCAGCTCGTTCTGTGCCTCCATGTTCAAAGTGCTTGAAATGAAGATAAAGTAGTTTTTAAAGCTTTAGGCTAAAATGTGTGTCATCCCCAAGGGCACAACATGGGGGGCATTTGAGGGCATAAAGCCAGCTGGAATAGAGCTGGCTTGCTCTGCTCACCATGCTACCCAAGCTTGCCATAGACCATATCCACACCATCCAGAATAAATGCTTAACCATGCTATCTAGTCAAGTGCGCTTGCATTTCCTCTTGGAGGGAAGTAATTGATTTATTCAGGGAGCAAAACTAGTTTAGATGGATGGCTGAGGCCCAGAAGTAAAACATGGACACCATTTCTAAGCCAAACTGACAGTGTAAACCACCTTCAGCCACCCCTGTTCCTTGTACTTTTATTATACCTTTAAGCAACTTGTGCAATAATGACAAAATTATGCAAGCATAAGAAGCATTCCAGCATACTTTTTATTGTTTATCACCTGAAGAAATCACACAAATACATTGCTTTATTTAAATTTTGTGATTACGCACTACAAACTACCACACTACCTTGACATGAAGCTATCCAGTTTTAGTAAATACTACAATGCTATTACCAGTGCAGCTATAGCTACACAGCAAGCACAAATATATACCTCTATTTTAAGAATATATTCCAAAAGAAAGAGCTTTTGACTGATGATCAAAATGCAGTAAGCTATACTGGCAGAGAACACTGATATAATGTTGCTCATCAACATAGAAGCATCCCCCAAAAAAAAGGTAAAACCCCACAGTAATTCTCTAACTAGTGTTACTGTATCAGTGAAACTATTTGGCTGGTGACGAAAAAGCTGCAGCATAAAAGCAGCCCCAAGAAAGCGCAACTTTATCTACTTAAGGAAATTTCAGGAGGCTAAGGCTGGCTGAAAGGCTGCATGCTCTGGTTTTGCAGGAGCTGCCCCTACATTGCAGGGTTTATAGGCAGGAAAGGAGACTCGGCCCCCGACAACACATGGCCCAAGAGAGGGGGCAGCTGTCCTGCTCCCAGGTGCTCCCCTAACACCAAGCTGGCAACACAGGCTGCCCATCCACTGCTGTGGGTCTGGTTTTTGGCACGGTAGGAAGTGAGGCAGAAGGAGCAGGGAATTGCTACAGCGCTGTCCTTGTTTCCATGACACGTGCTTTTGTAACTTGTGCTCCCTGAGGTAAAAGGCATAATTTGGACTCAACAGCTGACAACTCAGCAGTTCTCTGCCTGTGGGATAAGGGAAAGCTGCTTCTGTTGTAGCAACAGTCTTTGACCTCACTCCAATGCCAGCTCCAGACAGTGCATGGAAAGGAGGGCAGACATGCCCTTCAAAACCTTATGCACTGACCAACATTCATACCGATGGGTTAGGAGTTATTTTTAGTTTAAGCACTTTCTGCTTGCAGTGAAACCTGCTACTAGGAGTGATTCCCAGAGACGGCAGCAGGGAAAGGCAGACAGCAGCGAAGTGGCAAAAGCCCCTGCTGAGAGTTTCTGCTGCTTGCAGGAATTGCAAGGACCTTACAGACGCACAGCAGGAGGACTCCCACAGTCTGCAAATTTAGGGACTGTAAATTTTCCAGGGGAGGGAGGACAAAAAAACTGATGGTGTGTATGAAAAGCAGTCCCTGGATATTCTTCTCAGTGTCACATCAGAACCTCCAGATAATCATTCATTCTCATTACCATCTGCTAATTTATAAGTCAGTAAGGCAGGGAAAGAATATGGGTACCTCTGTGTTTGCTGGTGATCATTATCCTAGCTGCCCCTCAGCCCCCCAAAGGCAGCTAAGAAAACAGCTCTGGCCATCTAGGAATTTATATGGCTCCCATCATTGCCGTGCTAATGACTCTGGAAGAGATCCACAAGATTTTGAAAGATGATCCCTGGAGACATTTAAGCACCTACAAAACCCGAACTTTTGATGCTTAAACCTAAATGAAACATGTTCCAAAATCCCATTTAGCTGCAGCTAAGTATTAGGGGGAGGAGAGGGAAGGGGGGAAGAAAAAAAAAGTAAGTGAGGTGATTATAAATTTTGTAGGCATCAGCATGCACAGATGCACGGTCTCATCTTTGACAGGGCCACAACACTTGCCTGATGCTCAGACACTCGAGATTCACAAAGCAATTATTCCCTGCCTGTGTCTGCTGATAAAATGTGCACAGAACCACACTCCCCAGAAAATAGCAGAAGCCATTGCTTTTGTTTAAAGACATAGTCAGAAAAACAGAGCAGCAGTGGTGCTCCCTTTTCCAAGGCAGCTCAGCCACTGCAGCACTCGCTGGGGTGTGGGGAACACCTCGGACCACCCCAGAGACTACTCGAAGCAACAGACAAGTCAGGATGGAGAATTCTCCAGCCTTTCTGTGGATAGCATTTCTCTCTGCAACTTAAGTAACCACTGACTCGGAGCAGGACTCCATGTCCTTGTGAGAGGGTACTCACTGGAAGCGAGGGACCATGAGCTCCAGGTCCTGCTCCCAGGGATTATTTATATCTTTTATATTAAACTGTTTATGGAATGAAATACATAAACCAGCTTTGGGGCATAGAGCACAACCACCTCTCCAGCCTTATCTAGAAGTAATTTATTTTTCTTATTTTTAGACAGAAATTCGATGCCTAACAGTCATAGGAGTCATAACTAAATCTCAGGGGAAAAGATGCACCAAACCCTGAATCATTACAACTAATTCTAGCTAATTATGGTAACAGGAGGAAAATTGACTTTCATACCTTCTCTCTGTGTCTCCCTGCATGAGAATCAATGTTTAACTCAGAGCAACTGCCCCCCCCCCCAAAAAAGAGCTACCAGTATCCTGTTTGAGTTCTCAGTCCTTCTACCTATG
>VZSZ01005790.1:0-45510 GCA_013398815.1 Ibidorhyncha struthersii
AACTTCTGGGTCTCCTGGTGCTGCATATGGCTTTGTTTCTGTACGCAAGGTGTGCTGGGGAGATAGGACACTGTGTCCCACAGCCCAGTGAAGTACAACAATTCAGGTCTGTTAAAAATCAAGAAGATGCACAGCTGAATACAGAGTGATACAGAGTGGGGCTTTAGAAAGTGCTGTCGGGGTTTTGGTGGGACACTCATTGGGTCTCAGTGGCTCTATGATATCTGACCTCAGTGTTCAGAGCTGATCAGTGGAAGTATCTGTAGTCAATATTAAAGCAGAACCCTGCTGCCTCCCATCTATTACAAGTCCCTTCTCCAACCAGTAACACAGACTGAGAGTCTTTCCAGACCACCATCAGCATGGACTGGTTCCAAAATGAAGCCATTTTGGTGCAGACAAACGATACTTAAGGAAGATGCTCTTCTCTGAAACCACTGGAGTGCTGGACAGTGCTATTTTTCACAATAACAGGACAGCTAGAGGAGTTTTCGGATGCTGGGACTGGGACAAGAAGCAGTATTTCTTCACATGGCGTGTTTTTACTCCAACAGCTCATCATCTGAGCATGACACAGAGAGGCCAAAAAATAGTTCCAAACAGGGATAGATCATTTTCTAGGGACATGGCCACACTGGTATTAAACAACAAGTTCTTCATTCAGCCTCAATCTTAGGAAAACCCCAGCTCTGCTCACTGGGAGCTCAGGTTTGAGCAGGAAAAGACATGCTGTGCCTACCACTGGGTGTCCCAGCATGGCTTTTCTTACAGTCTGGTATTAAGGACAAGCACCGTCAGGCCCCTGGTCAAGGCAGTCAATCTTTACATGTCATATTAAACCATTCTTGTGTATTTTTTTTCATAAAACATCCTTTCAACAGCAACAGATAACCTGATTTTGGCAACAGCCAAATAATTGTTCCAAACCCAGGTGAATGGTGTCAAGGATGTCTGTACACAGTAGCAGGAGCTTCTGGTTCCTTGGGCTGCTCTGTACTGGGGTACTGCCCTAAGTACCTGTCTAAGTGGTGGCTTTTCCCCTTTTTGGGATGCTGGTCTTGTAGAAGATGGAGAAGGACAATGCTGTAGCTCACAGAGGAGAGCACCCACAGCAGGAGACCTTGGCGCCAGGCCAGCTCCAAGGAGGGCCGATGTGTTCTGCGTTAAGGGGTCACTGCATGACTTATGTGAACAGCATTGCAAAGAGGGAACAACTCTGCAAACCAGTCATCTCCTGACTTCACGTCCCTGAAAGCCTCAGGCATGCCCTGTCCCCTCCCTGCAATCATGCTCCCCCAGGAAAGGAGGTTGTGTTCCGGGGTGTGTGCAGGGGTCTGCATCAGGATCCTAGGTGCACTGCAGGGTGACCAACTGAGGCACAGACATGGTCTTTGAACCTGGACCTCAGTCGACAAGATCACAGCAACCCCGAGAGCCTAGATTGCACTGGCCTCAGGCTTTCTACCTCAGCATCTGTCTTTTCTCCTGCCTCTCCATCAGCTCCTGGCTCCGACTCGAACAAAATCCCTGGTCTTTATTACCTTTCCTAGTGCAAGCTGCTGTGAAGCAGCAGCCTGGAGACAACCTTAGTCAGAGCTTGACTTCTTGTGCCCATGGCGCAATCTCACCACCCACCCAGCCCTATGTCCACTCTGGTTGATGCAGTTTCTCAATTGCTGAGTGCAATTTTCTGTCTTCAAGCAGCTGTATCAATGAGTAAAGTCCTACAAGACTGTGCTGATTGGTGAGCACCAGGCCTTCTGGACAAGCTGAGGACATTGATGACCATGACAAGAAAAGACCATTCAGGCCAGCAAGTGCTCAAAAACAGGCCTGTATAGTGCACTGTCACCTTGGGTTGGCACTGTCTGGAACTTGCAGACACTGGGAGACATGAACACACAACCTGCTATCCACAGCAGTCTGACTGGAACCAGCATAAATCACAAATCTTCAGAGGTCATGTTTTATTTTCAGAAGTAGGAGGATCGTTTGTTGGCAGAGACCACGCCTGAACGACCAGAAAAATGCTGGGATCAGGTCCCATCACACCAGAATCCTTGCACAAGACAGTCTCAGCAGACTTGCAGACCTCAGAGGTACAGGCCTGTGCATGATAAAATGTCCCCATCTTGGGAGGCTGAAGTGACTCAGCCAGCACAGTCAAAGGGCTGTTATTGCTTGAGGCAACTGTGCCTGGAGCCTGTGCATGGGGATTAAAGACATTCCAACCTCTGCACGTTCCTCTTCCCTCCCCATGGGAGCGTCTCTTGGATGTGCCACACCATTCCCTTTGTCTCAAAGCCATTTCTGTTCTGCACAGGTTCGGGGTTGTCAAAGAGGAAGGGTCCGTCTGGGGATTCCTGAAGTGTCCCAAGCCACCTGCAAACGTGCCATCCTGGGGCAACATGGCTTTTTTCTGTGATGTTTTTTAATGTGTGTTCCCAAGCCAGGCTAGTCAGCACCTGTTCTGGACCACATGAGATGCTGCGATTGCAGCTCAGGAGGCAAAGAGCAGGAGGGACCAGTGAGGGTGGCCATTGGGTAGGGTCCAGCCAGCCAGGAGACGCAGCATGTGCAGAGCAAGGCCACTCTTGTCAGGCTCAATCCAGCCTACCTGTTGATGGAGACCAGGCACTGGCAGCACCGGGGCAGTGCGTGGGTGGGAGCGGCTGCAGGCAGTGCTGGGTCAACATGCTTGTGCAGGCAGGTGCTGGGCAGCACTCACGCCACTGTCTGTGCAGGCAGGCTGTGGGCAGCGCTGGGTCTGCACGCTCATGCAGACTGGTTGAAGCTTGTTGAGGAACGGAGCAGTGGGGTGAGCCACCCCAGCTGGCTGCTGCGGGTACAGGGTCTGCAGCCAAGAGGATGCACCCAGGCATTTTGCCCTCCACATTTTGGGGTGAGGCAGGCTCAGGTTGTGGTTGTACTTGGAGTCTTTCCCTGTGGAGTTTGGTGTGGGATTCCTTCTTGGCTAGTAAGTGCTACTGCTACTGCAGCATGTTCAGCCAGGAAAGTAAGAGCCTGGCAATCCTGCTTGTGCGGCAGAGCATTTGATGAGGGACACATGTGTGAGGGTGGGATGTGGTGTGAAGCCATACAGCACAAGCTCAGTCATGTGGCCAGCTGGGATGGGTGCTTCCTGGCTGATGGAGCTCCAGCCAGGGCACTCGGAAGTGAGGGACATCCAGGCAGCTCATGAGGAGATCTGGAAGGATGGAGAAATTTCCAGTTTTCCAGACTCTGATTAAGCAGCACATTCTGCCACCCTGGAAAGCTCCAAGGCTGGGAGATCATGGAGTATGGAGTTAATCTTGCAAGGGAAGATTGTCTCCTCCTTGGCAGAGGAGACAAACCAGCTCACAGAGCTGCTTTCTAATGATTCTGGCACTGAAGCACAGACACAGGAGCATCAGCCTCCATGGGGAGGGTATGGGTTGGCCATGCTTGCAGAGCAGAGCCCTGAGAGAGGTGCACTTGCAAAGACTTTTTGCAGAGGGATGTACCCATCGGTTGAGAAGACCTCAGAGCACCAGCTACCACTACTGAGCATCCGTCACTGTCAGTCTGCACTTATCTGAGGGGAGCCGAGGAGGCCACATCTCTCCTTGCCTCTGGTTGGGGCTGGCTCAAGGCTTGGTACATGAAGATCTCAACGTGTTCCCCTGTGCCATGATGTTTTGTTGGTAGTGGGTCAGCCTGTGTCTTCACTTGGTCTCTTCCAAGTCTCCACACACCTGCTTCCCTGGGTGTACCCCTGCATGGTTTCTGCACAGGCCTATCTTCATGGCCACTTTCCAGGTGGTTTTTGTGCAGTGTAGCAGCTGGAGGAGGCAGAGCCAAGAATCTGGTCCTGCTTCCAGTAGCTCTGGGATTCACTCTGAGGGCAGGGAGAGGACCATCTGCACAGGCAGGTTTATGGAGGAATTCCCAGGGTGTTTCCCATCCTTTTTTAAACATAAACTAATTCTCTGGAAAGACCGGGAAAGCACCAGGCCCCTTGACAGCCCAAGATGTATGCAAGAGTTTACTTCTGGACGTGTGCATGACCGCAATTAGCTCTAAGGCCCTAGCACATTAGAATTAAATTATGAAAATTGCTACCATTCCCAGCTACCAGCCTGTCTCCTCAGGGGACACCCCTGTCATCAGAGGTAAAATGTCTGATCCTGCTGTGAGTCAGCTCCCAAATACCTACCAGCTTCAGCTTGTTATGTTTGGGGCAGCCATTCCCAACTCCAGCCATGCCTGTCACCCGTGAAACCTCTGCCATCCTATGAGAGAGCATCCACATCTGTAGACACAATCTGTCCTGAATACCGCTGGTGCCAACTGTTCCAAAACCTATTAGTCCTGTATTCAGATATGGAGAATACTTATTTCATTTGTTATTGCAGCACATGCTTGTCCTTAAGGCTGTATGTCCATCCTCATTCACCTCTCCTTCAGGTTAAGTAACCTCAATTGACTCATTGTTCCTTTAGTTCATCACTAGACCCCCAATACTTCTCACTGTTTTTATGTAAAACAATTTGTCTTTCTACTTCACTGGGCTGCAGGACCCATTGTTTTATCCCTCCAGGACACCTTGGCTGCAGAAACAAAGCCATATGCAGCACCAGGAGACCCAGAAGTTGTGTCGGTCCTTGTGTGACAGCTGTCTGCCTGGATGAGTTTCCCCATCCCAGTGGGCTGCAGAGAGAACCCATGGGATCGATCACTGGGGTTTATACTCCCCTTTCACAAGCCTGGAAGGAGAACCAGGGCCAATGATTATGGACTTGCTGGGACACAGTTCACACCTCTCCCAGCAGCAACCAGTCCCATGTCCTCCATGGGTAATGCTCATCTCAGAGGGGTCCCACCAGCCTTGCAGCGTGCACCCTGAGGGAGCTGGCTCTTGGTGCAGCAGTGAGGAAGCTCATGGTACTCTGTGGTCCCTGCACTTGGCCCAGGGAGAGCAGGTGGTGAGAAGATCACTCGGGAAAGTGAACAGGGGAAGTTTTTTGAGAATGGCAGGATGGTGAGAGTCAGGAACAACAGGGCGATTAGAAGAAAAATGAGGAGTTGATGGAGCAGGGATATGAGACTGCCCGAGTGTCTAAGGCTTGAACTGTCCCTTGCATGCAACAGGACACAGAATCACAGAACCATAGAATGGTTTAGGTTGGAAGGGACCTTGAAGATCATCTAGTTCCAACGCCCCTGTCATAGGCAGGGACATCTCCCACCAGATCTAGTTGCTCAGTGCTCCATCCAGCCTGGCCTTGAACACCTCCAGGGATGGGGCAGCCACAGCTTTTCTGGGCAATTTATTCCAGTGCCTCACCACCCTTGGAGTGAAAAATTTCTTCCTAATATCTAATCTAAATCTCCCCTCTTCCAGTTTAAAGCCATTTCCCCTCATCCTATCACTGCATGCCCTTGTAAAAAGCCCCTCCCCAGCTCTCCTGTAGGCCCACTTTAAGTACTGGAAGGCTGCTATAAGGTCTCCCCAGAGCCTTCTCTTCTCCAGGCTGAAACTTGGGCCGCTTGTGCTGCCCATGGACCAGCTTTGCAAAGGAGATGCAGGAGGAGGGCACGGCCATAGGGAGCCACTTCAAACACAGCCAGCCCTGCCCTGCCCACCACTGAGGGATGGTGTGTGAGCACCCTGCACATCTCTGTGCCTGACATTCCCACCCTGCCTCCTGAGCCTTTTCTCTTCTAGACCAAATTATCCCAATTACATTCTTCTACCACCCCTCTAACTTCTGTTCTAGTTTCCCCACAGATGAGAGTCTGGCATTTCCTCACCCTTCTGGTCCCCTGGCTGCTCTCCTGCTGCCCCATGTCCTGCAGATGGGACAGTGTGGCCTGGCCAAAGCTTGCGCAACATCAAGATCTGCAGAAGCATCACAGCTGGTGTCTGGGTGCAGGTTGGGATCCAGCACAGCAGCCTGTCTCTGATGCTTTGCTGGCTGTCAGAGCCCAGCACTCCCAAGGAAGCTCAGTGTATAGCCTGAAGGGTGACCTGCCCTCCCTGAGTCTTCTCTCTTGATTTTCGACACAGCCAGAATGGTTAAGTACAAACTCAATGCTTTGTCTCTATTTAAAGCGTGGAGACAGGACTTTCCTCCCTGTTCCTGTCTTTTATTACCTGACATCCTAGCATTTCTCTGATCTTTCCTGCCTCATGGGCTCTTCACATTTCCTCTCCAGATACTGTCTTCAAGATTTGTGGGTTTTTGGTGGAGACTAAAGTGCAGAAAAAACACATGACTGTGGGAGTGGTTATACTGGTCCTAAGGGAGCAAGTATCTGATCTGGGCAGGGAGCAGTGTGGTGAGCAGCTCATGTCACCATGAAATGCAGTGCTCTGCACAGTGTAGCTTCATGGCAGCCCCATGGGACATGGGCATAACTGGGTCAAACTGATGCTCCCCAGTTACCTGGCACACTTCTGTATGCTGCCTGAGGCACACCAGTTTACATCTATTTACAGCTGGTTACACTCCCCCATATTTGTGTAGTGTCCAGGGTATCCATAATGACAGTACCTTACAAATCACTGCAGTTCCCCATTAGCCCCAAATGCCTCCTACAGTCTTCTGGGTTGAAGCTGCTTTTCTCAGTTTCAAGGTGCCAGGCTGCGTGAAGAACTTGGAGCACCTGGCTCCCCAGGGGAGTCTCACCCTCAGCAGGCTTGGATGGGAGTGGAGAAGCAGAGCACGGGAAGAGGGAACTGAGACATGGCTTGGGAAGAGGGTGAGAATTTTTGGTAACTCCCAGGGCACAATGAATGGGGTGAGACAGCCCCGAGGTCTCTCTCCAGGCTCTGCTTTCCACCCCTGACCACAACCAGACCCTGAGGGAAGGTGCAAGCTGCTCTGCAGTGGGCTGGGAAGGGACACCCTGCTTCCAAGCTTGGTTCCTGCCTTGTTTTATCCATGCAGTAAAATGGCAATAATATCATTTTTCCCTACAGGAGGTGTTGGTGATTTCATTGCACTGTCAATAAGGTTGTGGTGCAGCTGTGGAAGGCACCCTGCACTCACACTTCTGTCCTGAGGAGGTCAGAGGGAAGACAGGATGGCCCATGACTCTCCAAGCAAGCCAGTGCCAGGAAGGACACTTGTTCCCCCTGGTCCCTGAGGAGATGGAGCACATCCTGCTGAGATGCTGTGGAACCACTAGCCCCAAACAGGTCACTGCTGCAGTGACCTTAAAGACCTGAATCACAACCTGAAGGAAACACATGGTGGCCTTCACCTGCCTTCTTCAGCACCTTGTGCTTTTCCTTAGTCTTTTCTCAGTAGAGAAAATCAGTGAGACCTCCCATCCTTGCAAAGAACCCTTCCAATTCTGATTAAGCTTGATGCTCCTAAGGCTTGTCTGGGCAAAAATTCTAGTTCTGTTTCAGCAAACTCACAGGGACCAGCCTATCCTTTCCATGTCCCTCACTGCTGGCCTCACTCTCATGGTGACAGAGAAATAGATGAGGGTGAATGATTGCTGCTGCTGGAGGGTACAGGGACTCACAACTGCATCCGCCAGTGACCTCAGTCCTGTCGAGCCCACAGTATCATTACAGAAAGCAATCAGAGCACCTCCTATAGCAAGAGCACATGGCTGCCCAACATACCCTGTAAACCTGGCCAGGAAAGCATCAGAGTATTTTGAAAGTTAAATGCTCCCAGTGAAATGAGGGCTAGCAGTGCCTCTGCTTTTAGGAAGCAGGAACTTCTTTAAATAAAAGGCCCATGGCAGGCTCTGCATGGGCCGGTCACTGTGTGCATCAACCCTTCTTTCCCTGCCCTTGCAGTGGGGCTAGTCCTCTGCATACGTCCATGAGAAAGGCTGAGGGTTAGAGTAAATTTAAGGCAGCCCTGCAGCCAGAGGGGTTGGTATGACAGCCCAAGTGCCACCCTGTGTCACTGGGCACAGTGCGGCTGAGAGCAAGGCAGGTTGTCCTGAAGCATGAGGACACCAACATCAGCTCTCACAGGACAGCCGGGAGCAAGCTTCTCCCTGCAACTATTTCCCAGTTGGAAATGCTCTGATCCTTCAAGCTTCTCCTTACAATGGGGTCACTCATGAGGGTGTCCCACCTGGCGCTGCCCCGTGGTGGAGCATGCTGGGTGTCCGTGAGCCCGTCTGCACACAGTTGGTGGGGCAGAGAGAGCAGACTTCTCTTCTGACTGCCACCCGCAGGGAGCCGCGCTGGCTCCGGAAGGGAGGCATTGCTCTTATACTCTGCATCAGTAGTTACCTGGGCCTGACACAAATAGAAATTGATCAAAAGCGGCTTTAAAAGCTCCCGCGTTCCTGGGGTAGAAAGTTCCTCTTGTTGAAATTGGGTGGGAGAGCTGCGGTTTTTCTTCAGTTCCTTTGATTTGTTGCCTAATGCAGGGGATGGATAAATCTCTAAGCCCTGAGATTTAGGGCAGGATTCATACTTTACATCTTCAGAAGATGTAGTAAACAGCCCTATACTCTAATCCTGGGAGCAGGTTTGTACCTGCTCACTCTGTATAAACTGGACCGGCTACAACAATTTCACATTGCGGCTGAGTTCAAAACATCCCCTTGGGGATGAAATGTTTATTGCAAGAGATTTTTAAGATGGTTCTGAAAGGGAGAAAGGGACTCCCGCCCCAATACCCTTCACAGACCCTGCAGGACTGTCACACAGATGCAAAAGGTGGTATGACTGCATGAGCAGACACCCTCACCCATAGGAAAATACCCTGGGGAGGAACTTGTTGGTAACCCTTTGTCACTCAGACCTTCCCCACTGGACAGGCAGAGGTGGGTGGCCTGCCCACAGCAACAAGGAAGCCTCTGTTTACAAGGGCTGGTGGTTCCCAGGCATGACCTGATGTCCGCAGTGTTCCTGGACCCAACTGCATGTGTCCCAATGCCCCTGTGGGCAAGCTGGGCTCAGGCTGAAGACAGACTGTCCAAGGATCCCACCCTTCCCAGGGACAGGTCACTCTAGAGTCTTGCAGAAGCCTCCTGGGCCATGCAGAATTTTGCAGCAAGGGCAGGCTGGCTGCAAAGAGGCAGTTGAGCTGGGCAGAGCACAGGAGCTTTCCACAGCACCTGCCAGAGTGCAGATATCTGGACTTTCGGGTTGCTCCAACCCAGCCCCAAGACACTGCAGCAGAGCAGATGGGGGACAGTTTGGAGTCTGGGGGACAACACATCTGGGGGACACCACGTCAGGGCATTTGGTGAGTTTTATGCAAAATGTGAACCTCTGCAGATTCTCCTGTGGTGTGTTTTCACATAGCATAGAGGGCTGTACCCTGGAGATGACCTGCTCATGGTTTGCTGTAGCAGAAGTGAGGAAGCAATGCAGGGGGGTGGGTGGTCCTTGAAGTGGGACACAGCTCCCCAGTCACCAAGGAGCATGTTAGCCAGCGTGGGTTTAACAACTGACACCACACCGCCTTGTAACTTTGCATCCCCCTCTGGGTGGCTGCAAATCCCCATGCATGGCCAGTGCCGAGGGGCTGGGGGAGGTGGGGGTGGTGGTGGCTCTGCAGAGGTGAGTGAGTTACTTACAGAATCTTCAGGCTGTAGAGGCCAGAGAAAGCTTCTCCTGGGATCCTGGAGATCTGGTTTCCAGAGAGGCGTCTGCAGCAAAAAGAAGTGCCAGTAATGTGTCAACATTCTTGTAGTGACAGTCCCTTGTCTGCAGAGGCTTAACAATTCATGCATCCTGCCACAGTCCCCTTGGGGAGAAGGCTATGACACCTGCAAGCTGAGCCGTGGTCATGCGCTTGGACAACCTTTGCATGTGATCCCCTCGTACAGCTTGAGGAACAGGCAAAGATAATAATAACTTGTTACTCCTGCCTGACCTGAATCCAGTGTTTTTAGCATCCAGTGACAGCTTGTGTCTCAAATCATTCCCTGGATACCCACAGAGGGCCCCACTCCATAGAAATTACAGCACAGGCAGCCTGGGAGAGGGACCTCTGCTCAAGGGCACTGACAAACCTACAGACCCTGCTCTACACCAGATGCCTGGCCGTGAGGGTGGGGCAGGGCGAGAGCTATTTTCTGCTCATGCATGGGTCCTGGGAGGACTATCCCTAAATCATGGACCCATATCTGTCCCTTTTGTCTGCATGTAGCCTGTTTCTGCATCCTGCAGGTTCTCCTTTTTCCTGTCCATCAAAGCTTGATAACATCTGATTTACTTCTACTCCCTTATTTCCAGCCCTGTTTTCTCATGCGTGATCACAGCTAAGGCAGGGCTCCTACAACACTGAGGCTGGTATCACACTGTGAGGGGAGACGGGAAGGGGCTGGAGATGGGGAGTACCATGCAGATGCCACAATAGAGCCAGGTCATCTGAGTACGGTTTCCAAAACCAGGACAGAAAAGTCAAAAGTGGTTCTTGGATGATCTATGGCTGGACAAAATCATAGGAGGGCAGATGAGGATAGGGACCTAGCATCCTGGGAAGGCTGATGAATGAAGATGAGTGTGAAGGGATGGGAGAGGAAGACAAAGTGAAGAGCAGCATCACAAAGGACAGGGGGACAACTGGGGACCCAGAGCAGAGGACAACATTCAGAACTGGCTAAAGGAATTTACCCAAGGAAACCTGTGGGATTCACCATTGTACATCATCATCTGATCAGTGTGCTCAAATTTTAGCAAGGCCCAGAGCAGGCTGGGGCATTAACAGATGTTTGGATTTTTCACTGACATTGGAAACTGCATCACTGTTACCATCACTTTCACTGACGAAGACAGCGGTCCTGAGAGACCATGGTGAGGGCCTGTGGTGGATCCAGGAGTAAAGTGCAGAACTCTTCAGTCTAGGCTTGACCTAAGGAGAATCTTCTCCTTCTTGTCCCGTTTCTCCAGTGAGGACAAATGTAGACCAAATCCCAGTGCCCTTCAGCCAGAAATCATGAAGACAGGTTCAACAACCTGATTAAGAGTCCAAATTATTACTGCATTTGTGCTTTACTTTCTGATCCCCAAGTGGGTTAACAGAAGTCAAGGTTGGACTTCTCCATAGTCAGTGTAAGAAACTTGTCTGCTTGACTTGGAGTGGAATATTGTATCTTCCAAAAGGAGATAATTTGTGACCATCTTCACTCTCTCAGAAACTCTAAACCAGGCCCAAGAGATCAGGTGCAGATGTTGGCAAGCTTGTTGTATTCATTTAGCATTGACAAAGCCATTTCTTTGTAGACATTTTGGCTGCGAAGGAGACAGGTGTCAAGGATGAACAGCGTAATCTAGGCTTGAAGCAGAGTGCATTGCAGTGAGGACTCTGCAAAGGTCATGGAGAGGATCTGAGCTGTTTTGGGGAGCCACACTCACCAGTGGCGGAGCAGGCATGTGCGGGTGCCCGAGCTCTCTCCCTCCCTGTCTCTCCCCTCGGGAATCTAGAGAAAATTGCTCCCATAATTAGGCCTCCGACAGCATAAACAGCACAGGGTCGTCTCTTTAATGTGTGTGAGCAGGTTGTAACCTGCCTCTCTGCAGTATGCAAGCTGCCTGGCAGGCTGGGCTATTTGTCACTTGGGGGCTTCGATTTGGGGTAATTGCTCCTTTTGATTGCTGATTTCCACATGGGAGGGAATGTTGTCCAGGAGACTGGAGTGCTTGCCTGGAGGGGAGGTGTTCCTGCATGGCATCATCAGCCTGCTCCCAGCATCCGTCCTACCAGGCTGTGCTTGCTCTGCGGGGGGCTGTCTGTCCTCACCTCCCTGGAGCTCCTGTCTGCCCCATGCCTTTGCTGGCAGCGGTCTACATGTATTCACAGTTAAATATGCCTCTTGACTTGTTTCCTGGCAGCTCTGCACCTTTATGTTCACTTTTCTGGGTGTGTTTGAGAGTTTGCCAGGTCCCTAAACGGATCTGAGACCTCCAGGATTAGCAGGAGAGGAGTGTGGAGCTTGAATAGAACCCAGGCTGGGGCTGAGGCTTCTGGCCACAGAACAGCATGGTAGGGAGCCCCACTTGCTGGTGGGAGATGTGCTGGGCCAGCTTGTGGCATCTCAGCACCAAGGGCAAAACAGAACATGAGGGGAAAAAACAACTCTGTGGGAGATGCCCTCGGTTCACTGGGCACCGCTTCAGCATGAATCTAGAGGCACAAAGCATCCCCCAGCCTCAGGAAAGGCAGCCATACCCCTCTCTTGCTGCTTCTTTTGTCCTTGGCCCTGCCACATTAAGACTATGCCGTGTCCATGGCTCACCTCTGGTGTCTGGCTCTTCTGTCTCTAGCTTTACCTCTTCCCCACTGCCAGGGCAGCCTAGCTCCTCTCCCCAAAGTGCAATTGCCAAGCCAAGGAGCAGACACAAAGGGAGTCACCAGCCACAACCAATTCACTCAATCCACCTCCCAAGGCAATTGCCAGTGCCATTGGTGTCCAAGATGGGCTCTGCTTACTTGTATGCATCAGAGACTGGGAGGTGGGAGATACCTTTGTTTGTGCACACAGGCTGAGGTTTCGCTTTCCTAGAGGGGTACCTGGCCCATATGTGCACGCAGGGTCTGGAGGCATGGGCTTTCGGGTTTGCTATAACTCCCAGGACAGAAGCTGCGTGATGGCAGTAGTAGTGAGTAGTAGTGGATGGTAGCCAGGTGTCCAGGGCAAGGGGGCACAGCTGTCCCATCTCTCTGAGAATAGGCCAGGAACGGGTAGGTCTTTTGGGGTGTCCTGTCCAGCAGGAGGAGTGGCCACTGGGAAGAGATGCCTGCTTCCGTATCATTAGCTCCCGTGCCAGTTTGCGTAAGAGAACCAAGACACAAAAGACTCCCTGTGTGCTGACCCTTCCTCTGTCCATGGTCATTTGGCAATCTCCCTAGTGATTGGTTCCCTCTGACCCTCTCATTCAAACTCTCCAGAAATCTCCCAGCCTGGCAGAGAGGCACCTGTTGAACATGTCTCCAGAAGCCGGATCCCACTGGAAATTCACTGAAATGGTCCCTTCCTTTCTATTTAATAGTGGATAATAACATTTGAAGTGATGCTGCCAGTGTGACTTCCCCTGAGACAGCTCTTCATTTGCTCCTTTTGTGGAGAAGACTGAAGCAAATAACCCCACCAAGAAGGATGGAGAGGTGGCATTCCTTTGTACCCTAAGCACACAGAGGGAAGAGGAGCTGCTTTTGCAGCTGGTCTGAGCACACGAGCTCTGCTCCAGGCCTGCTCAGGTCACTTTTTAGGATAGACAGACTTGATTCGGCTGTATGCCCTGCCATCCCAGAGTTTACACCGTGAGACAGAGTTGGGAAAAAGGGAAAGCTCTGGATTTAAAGTGACCGATGGAAGAGGGAGAGAAGGGGCAGGTGGAAGGGGAGGGTGGGACCTGCAGTTGGCTGGCTTGCTTTGGAAAGTTCGCGTGTTCGGTGGATTTCAGATTCTGCACCCCCCCGGCCTTCCCCACTCCCGTGATTTCTGGGAACATTCCTCCAGGCTTTGATCTGCATTCCCAATACACTCCAAGTTGGAACAAACTCATGGTTTACCACCTCATGGTTGCTGCAGTTCAATTACCACAGGCTCCCACCCCCTCCTGTATCTTGGGCTTCTTGGTCATGCTACAACTTCCATGGCACACCCAAAGGCTGTTTGTTGGGCATGATCGCTCATGTCATGCACTAAGGCAACACGATGATACCCTTATCATTCACATTAGGAGGCAGGAACATTGCCCATTGGCAGGACAGGACAAACATGTGTGTCCATATTCCAGTGGAATTTTCCCCTTGCGAGGTCTTTATTGAGCATGTCAGCCTCTCTCTTTGATCTCCTGCTCTGGTTCATTTCTCAAACACTAATACTGTCAACACAGAATCTGTGCCCAGATAAATTCTCTGTGCTCCTGACTAAACAGTGCCATCGCACCAAGACTGTGCCATCCTCCGGGTGCACAGGGGACCAAGGGCTCTGTGTTACGTTTGAGTTTGTTCTCATGCTGGTGCAAAGCAAGAATGAAGCCAATTAAGTCATGCAAGTGAAAACATGGTACATTTGAGAAAAAAGTCCAGGCTTGGACTCTCCCTTCCCACACAGGAATCTGCAGCTGGTCCTAGTCTTGTATCACCTGGAGGTGTCTCTAACGTGGTCTTTACTGCCTTGTTCTGCCCCTGAGGAGGAGACTATGCAGCAACTTCGCTCTCCATGCCCCCACCGAATGCCTGTTCCAACTCGATAGATTGATGGCATTTGTTTCTTTTGTTTATGGTCCTCAAGCCAGTTTTCAACCCACACGAATGTTCATATGCAAGCTAGTTTGGATTCATTTGCCAAGTAAGATGTAATAAGACACAACTCCTTAATGAACAACCCAATACAGGACATTGAGTGCCTTCACTCCATCCCCTTATATTATAAACTGTCAAGGTTTTCAGGGGAGATTTGTTCCTTCCAAGCTTTCAGCACAGTTTTGGCTTTCGACTCTACTCTGGGTGCCCCACTTGGGGTACCCCAGAGCCCAGTTAGTCATTTGGAAGGCAGTTTTCAGGAAAACTGGGGCCAGCTATCCTTGCTTGCAAGGATTTTTCAAGTGCTGAACACTATCCCCAGCCTAACCAGAGTAGAAAAAGAATTGAAATCTCTAAATTTTCACAACATTTTGAATGTGACTTGGGCTCCTTCGATACCTTGGCTTCATTTTTCATTGCACAAGATGGAGAACTCCTCAGAAGCCTTCCTTCCCTGTGCCCACCTGTACCTTGGCCAACATTTGTCTTTGCACCATGCCAGATAGCATGGAAGGCTTCATCAGAAGTATCCTTTGACCCTCTCTCTCTGCTGTTGCCCACCCACTGCATCAACAACTAGTGTTGTCCTCTGTGAAGGAGCAATGTCAACCAGGAGGACAGAAAGCCCTGGCTGAACCAGGGCTAGCCCCCTTTTTACTAACATGTTGCAGAAGAGCCACAGCGGCGTGCTCCATCGCAGCATCCTGTTACCTCCTCAGACACAGGAGCTAGGCAGCATCCCGGGGGAACCATGGTACCCACATATTCAGAGGAGCTGCAGCTCCTTACCTACAGCTGTCTGGAAAAGGAGAACTGTATCAGACAAGGTGGCTACCAAGGGGGCAGTGATGCTGCCTCCAAATCTCAACATGGCAAAGCAAGGTCATGGCCCTACAAGCATTTGTCTCACTGCCAGAGACCTCTGCAGCCTGCTTTGTCATGGAAACCCACCAAAACTGCTGTCCTAGGAGTACCCTACTCCAGACGTGTTACTGCACTGCTCCAGGAAATTCTTTTCACCATGGTGCCAGCACACTTGAACACTGTCCAGAAATGTCAGCATGCCTTTACACAGCAGAGCTGTCACTCCAGGAGTCATGCCCCAAAGCCAGCATTACTGCAGTGCTGCCTCTTACAAGAATGAGGTTGCCTTGGAGTGAGACCCCGTGTTGGACAATACCCCCAAAGTTGGATGTTTCAGATGTCTGGGAGCTGATGTGGGGGGTGGTGGGTGCTCCAAGAGCGGGCAGGGGGACACTGCAGCAGTTTTGGTGCTTCACAACCCATGATGGCTCCACTAGTCTTTCACCCGCATGGGAAGAGGAGTGAGAAAAGGGTTTCTTCCCTGATGCAGGGGAGAAGGAGAGGGCTGCTGTGTTCACATTCCCAGCATACATGCTTGCATTTTATGTTGTTTTGCTTTTATGCTGTTCCTTGGCCTCCAGCCCCTTAAGTTGCAAAGGCTGCCTGGGAAAGGGGACAGCCTGCAAGGGAAGGCCACGGCATGGGTCCTGAGCCTGCTGTGTCTGCACCACTGCAGAGGCATGGCACTCCCCGTGATGGTGAGTCCCTCTGCCCTCGGGGTCTGAGAAGAGGCAGGTGAAAGAGCCAGTGGCTGGGAAGGGGTCTGATCTTGCCGCTGTGCCCCAAAGCAAGAGGTGAATGGCAATGAACACCTGCCTTTGGCTGCAGTTTCTCTTCTTGGCACCAACCCCTCGTGTTTGGATTCAAAGCGCGGTAACAAAGCCCTTGCCGGCGAACACATTTCAACATGTTATTATTCCCAGGCTGGCTTTCAAGATCCTCTTTCTATTCCTTCTGTACTGATTGCTCTTGTTTCTCTTGGCTCCCAGCTCTGGCTTTTCAGGCTTCATTAACTGGAATTTATTAGCAACTTTAAACAATCTTCCTGCTGCCAAAAAGAGAGAAAGAAAGAAAAGAAGAAAAAAAAAGAAAGAAACAAAGAAGAGACACACTAAACTTGGGCTGCTCCCTGCCTGTGTGAGGCCCAGGTCTGAACACCTTTATCACTGGAGGCTTTCTTTGGAAGAAAGAACTGGTGAGTGCCTGGGCTGGGACCGTGCCTGCTCCCGACGCACCCGGTCCTGTCCCTGTGCTGTTTCCCTGCTGGAACTGGAGGCTGGTGGTGACAGAGGACAGCATGGACTGATGGACAGCCACTGGAGAGGAGTCCTTGGTGACATTGTCTCTTCAAAGCTGGTTGAGACTGGAGAATGTGGTCTCTTGGCAGCCTCTGAGCACAAGGTCTAATTGCATCCGTAACACCTTCCTGAGCAGCTCGCAGTAAAAACTAATGACTAGCACGTCCCGGCACACCTGAGAGGCCCGTTCTCGTCACTGGATGGATGGGTAAACAGAGCCACTGGCAGGGAAAATTGCTTTACTAAGACCACACATTGAGTAAGCAGTTTGAGCTGGAGCAGTCCTGGTGCCCTCATCTGTGTCCTAAACAGGGTGTTGCCTCCCATCCCTGTGCAACACGGCTGTTTGGCCTCCGGAGGGGAGCTGAGCCAATGCAGAAATGTCCTGTGGGGCACAGCCCATCTGGACATTGTGGTGTAGCCTGGGTGATTGCTTTGCTGTCCTCAAGACACTCAGGTGCCACCCTGCTGTCACTTGCTCCCTGCATACCCTCACGTGGCATGGGTTCCTTCAGAGGACTGATGTAGTCAGGTGGGTCCAGCCACCGGGATTCACAGTGCTTCACAGCAGCCTGAATAGTGTGAGACATAACACATTTGTCCTCAGTATCCACCGGGGACACATCTACCCCTTTTTGCAGCTTGCTTTCCCCTTGCCATTATTCCTGTTCCTCGGTTGAACCCCAGCTCCATGCATAAGGTGAGCCTTCAGCCCGGATGATCTCTGACCATGATGAAACTCCGCCATCACGGGGAGCCCAAGATGATGCTAAAATAGAGGCACAAAAAAAGGAGAAATCATAAAAGGTGTGAAACACCAGCTCTTCTCCAAGCCGCTGTGACCCTGGGCTACTGGGACTAGATCTAACGAGAGAAGATTGGCAGCGACAGAGCAGGAGAGAGGAACTATGAGGAGCTCACAGAAGAGGCAGAGAGGAACGTGAACTTTCTCTGACTATCAGAGAGGATGAGGGTTACAGGTCATACTCATACTGTTCAAGGGCCAGGAGTGTCAGGAACTTCTGGGATGTTTCTGAGCATTAGACCAAGATAAAAATGTCCCTAAGATATAAGAGTTCCCAGGGGACCTGAAAAGGAAATTTGAAAGTCTGTGCTGAATTTGGCAAATATTTTTGGCTGAGGAACCTGTGATTTGTTTTCAGAATGTTGAAGCATCTTATTTAAGGCATCTTTGCAATAAAGCAAATACCATTTGAAATACTATTTTCTTTTCAAGTTTGACCCAAAGTAAAAGACTAAAGGTTAAGAAGTAACCTGAAAATGAAACAAATTTTTTTGGTTTGTGTCAAGGAACTCTTTTGGGTTGACCAAAGCCCCAGAACATCAGTTTTGGTTCACCCTGAGTTGAATTTTGCCAGTTTCATCTTCAGTTGCGTCCTCCAGCCAGTTTATCAAGGATGTAACAGGGAACATAACTGGGTATGAAGCAGGTTGGGGCAGTAAGGTCACCCAAAATTGCTGGAGATGAGAAGCCTACTGAAAGGCTGTTTTCTGGCTGAAGACAGGCACTTGCAGCAAGGATGGGCTGCAGCAGAGCCCTCTTCTTTCTTGTCAGCCCTTCTCTGCCGGGAGGTCAGGCAGGCAGGCAGGTCTTCCTCCTCTGCAGAAAATATCTGGATTGTCCCTTATTGCTCAGCAGGGTTTTCTGGTCTTCACTGACTCAGCATGCCCCAGCATGGGCAGTTCTTCCATGGAGGGAGTAGACAGAAGGCTTGGTCTCATGTGCTACATGCCACTGCAGTAGACCCAAGGGAATATGTTCAGAGTAGAAGAAATCTGCAGAGATTTGAGCTGTGAAACCTGAACAAACTTCTACTGAGGATGTGTAAACAGGCAGGATTTGTTTGCTTGATTCTTGTGCACGTGCCAGCACAGAGGATGATCCCATCTCAAATGTGATGGTCCTGATGTAATGTTTTGGGATTAAAGTTTGGTAAAGATAAATGAAAAGAACAGCAGAAGTGCCAGGCAAGTTGTATTACTGGTCGATGGCAGCCCTGTGAATCATTTAGGTTGGAAAAGACCCTTAATATCATCAGACACTGTCCCTGTCTAGATGTTGTTACTGAAAGAATCACTTTAGATTTCTGTTAAAAATTCTTTTTTGCTTGATTTCATATCAACTTCTTGATTTCCATAAATAAAATTACTGTATTATTGCAATCAAATTCAAGCATGAACTTGGGTATGCATTGATATATAATGCTGTGGTTTCCAACTCTTCTCTTCACTGTGATGTTTTTTCCTAGTCAAAATACATTTGCTTTCTGAATGAGGACTTGTGGCATTTTGAGCCTCTAGTAAAATGTTCTCTAACAACTTCCAATTATTTTTCAGATTTTCCTGTTTAAATTTTTCCTCTTCATCTGCTTAATTCATAATTATTTTTGGCTCTGAGAAGCTGGCTTTTTTGGAGCCTATGAATATTTATTCATTGCTGGTTGAGACTGTTCTGTTTGTACATGACATGTAATCAGGACACAATTGCTTGCAGCAAGACAACTGTTAATTGTATACAAGAGTATGGTCTCTGCGTGTGAAAATCTGTACTACCCCCAGTGAATGCTTTGGGTGTCCACTCTTCAGCATAGATGTTGACAAAATGGAAAGAGAAAGACTGCAAGATAGATGCAAGGTCTTGAAAAACCCACTTGTAGCTTGAGCTCCAAAGCTAAAGAAGGATAAAAAATGACTCCTGCTTAGTCTGTAAATGCCTAAGGGGGAGGGGACTTCGGGCAGCTAGGGTCCTTACAAGTCTAATGAATAGAAACTACAGACAGATGTAGGTGAGTTGCAAGACCCCTTGAAGTTAAAAACTTACAGTATGACTTGATAATTATGCAGTTTGACCTGTTAGGGGAATAATGAACATCAATATCTGGTCTGGTCTCTTTAGTCAAGACTGAATGTTCAGAGAAGTTTGTCCTTGCATATGTGTGTCCATCTAAGTATGTACGCGCATCTGCAAACTCTTTTCTAAGCGGCAATTATCTGCTCATGACAGTGATGCCTGAGCACTGCACACAGCCACACCGTGCAGAGGCTCGTGTTCATCAGGCAGGTCAGCACCACAGCCTGTGCACATCATTGGCATTACACTGTACTGCTGGATGCGGATGGTTCCGGGTCGCTTCACTGCAGAACATGTGGGATTGTGCATCTGGGAGATGAAAACACCTCCTTTCAGGGCACTGAAAACACCTTTCTGTAGGAAATTCTGACAGTTTGGAAACTAATATTTTTGAAATTTCATTGATGTTGTGTGTGGTGGTGGCTGCAAGAACTGATTCAGTAAGTCAAAGTGTTTCATGTAGACAGAATAAGCTGTAACAAGTGTTATACATCCAGTAAGTTTACAACACATACATCAAATGCAACGTTAATATTGGTATTTCATGCAATGTAATAATAGTGTTTTGAAGAAACTGCGTTTTCCAACAGAAGCTATTGTGTTGAAAGGAGCAACAGCATGAGAATAACACCTGGAGGTATTTCTCATGGTCAAGTGGAATAAGACCATACAGGTGCAATTTACCCATGCAGAAATGGCCAACCTCAATCCTCTGCCCCCCAGGCTCCCATTTTTAGGGCTCCTAAGGGATTCCAGTGGTTTCTAATGCTGGTGGTTAATTTTCACACTTTCAGAAGTGGAGCCACTCCTTCACTGACACACAGCCACATGCTGATCCCTGAGGATTACGATTGCTGCTGTGTCTGAGTGTGCCTGCTCAGACCGCAGTACATACTGGTGCATGAAGGGACACCCCAGCCTCTGGGGCAAATTTTTTGAACTTCAGTTGCCCAGGCGCATTGCCGTCTGAACTGCAAAGCGCCCAGGAGGTAAGGTGTCTCTGGACTGCAGGAACATATGAGGGGTACCCTGCATGCAGAAGGGTCAATGAAGCTCCTTGTTTGCTGGCTCTGCTCCTGGGTACAGTGTTGATTTCTGCATAATGGTTGGCTCCTCTTCTATTTTGGCTTTTGGCACATGCACCATCTCAGCCTAAAGGTAATGACAGTCAAACCCCTAAGATAGAGTAGCAAATAAACCCTCTCCCAGCTTGCAGCATGCTTCCGTTTCAGCCTGCAGCCCCAGTCACAATGCTGGGGGTTGTTACCAGAGCCACAGACACCCTCTCCAGTGTCCCCACCACCACCCTGACCATGATCTGCCCGGTGTGGCCGCTCCATACTTACAGCTCCTCCAGGAAGCGCAGGTGACGGAGAGTGCTGGGCTGCAGCCGGCTAATGTTGTTCATGCTCAGATCTCTAGTGGGGAAGAAAGACAGAAGCCACTAATCAGTCAAACTGTGTTTTGCACAGAATAAACCCCAATGCCAGGCTCTGTATCCCATCTTTGCTAAGAGGGAAAATGAGAAGCCCCTGCAAAACATTTCAGCATAAGCATCTTATAACAGCCCAGGCTCTGCCTGCAAAGGGATGGAGAGGAATAACCAGAAAGTGACACTTGCTCCTTCAGGGTGGTCTGCCTGAGCTTCTCCAGGTTATGGAGCAAGTTAAGACATTTCCTGACAGCACAAGCAGTATTAGTGTCTTAGAATTTTTGGAAAGTGAACAAGAAGCCCAGCAACGCTGCAGTAAGACAGTATGTCCTTGGGCCCGAAGGTATCTTTCTGTGACGACCAGTCATGCCAGCCACCACAGGGAGCTTTTCCAGTGTGTGCTTTTGAGGAGAGAGGAAGCCATGGGAGAAGTGGTGCATCCTATAGGACAAGCCTGCTCTAAACTGGATAAACTAGAGAATGCCAAGAATGAGGGCTGGAGGTTGGCTCCATGGGTGACAAAGTCTGAATTTGGGGGGTAAGAGGAATCTGTCTCATTGTGCTTGTCTCAGTCTTTGTAATTTCCAGCTAAAGGCTCACCTCCTATCTTCTTAGGGTCTGACAGACCCTCACAGAGGAGAATGTGCCACAATCCACGGGGTCCAGGGGGTCTGCTAAGTCTTAAGCCCTTAGCACATTACAGAGTCACTGTGAGCTGCCCATGGCAGAGCTGTCATCCTCTTAGGATATGAGTAGAAAAGTCTGCAGCGAATGGTGCATTAGACCAGCTGGTAGTTGGAAAAAACAAGGATACTTCTGGACTCCAAGGCTCTCAGAAGGTCTGATACTTGATAGCTGCAACCCTGCCCTCTTGAAGGAAACTGCGCTTGTGACCCAAGTCTAGAGCAAGCTGTGTCCAGGTGACTGCAAGTGAGCATCGATTTTTACAACTATGAGGAAAGATGAGGCAGAATTAAAAGCTGGTGTGGTTGGGAATGAAAGGGCCATGTCCCCTACCGAGCAAAGCAATCCTAGTCAAATGCCATCGGAGGCATTGGGTAATCTCGTGTGAGGCAGAAGGGGCTAGTTTTGATCATTGTATATAGACAGGACACCACTTAGCTCCTTCGGACTGCCTGGACTAAATGGCAGAGACAGACAAATGTCTCTTTTGTGGGAATAAGGAGGCACAACATAAAAATGAAGGCATTTTACTTTACTCTTTCCTCCATTAAATATTAGCGACTCATGAGTCTAAGGAAGGATGTAACGCCCTCAGTATCAGTGGGAATCTGTCTTGGTGTTGGACAAATGCATGGAGGAAGGAGGCTTGTGCCAAGGACAAGGACTGAAGCATGAAGGAGAAAGTCCCTCAGCAAAACCCTGCCATACAAGAGGGACCTCTCTGAGCTGGCTGCCATCTGCACAGCACACCATCATTTGAACTGAGATCCTGCAGACCCAAGATGTGAGACTGCAGGTCACATATCACATGCCCTGGAACATCACGGGCTGACTTTGGGCTCTGGGTAGGAAATCACTTCAGTGGAAAATAGGTTTATTGAAAAAATTACTCAAATACCTTTGTATTCTTCAGTGAGAAAAATCCAGAGTGCTGCTAGTAAAGAGGCTTAAAAACTTTGAGGATGTAGGCTTCTTCATTTTGCACCATTTTCCACCCCCCCACCCCCCACCCCCACTTTCTTACCAGATCTATTTGGCATTGGTGGTTGCAGGTTACACCTAGGAAAGATCTAAAGCCTGTCTTTACAGTTTCTGTGGAGGTGCGTCCTGTGACAAAACTGTGCAGTTTCATGAGCCCTATTTGAAGATCCTCCTGTTTTTTTTTTTTTTTATTTGTAACTTTCTCCTCTCCAAAGAAGTGGTGGAAAAATCCCCAAAAGACAAGAATTCAAAATCATGTTTTCAGAATGAATGCAAAATTAAAGTTGTCTGCATTGGTCTGTGTGCAATGGTGCATTCTATATTTGGATGATCCTGTGATACAATAGAAGGGTTAAAATATTATTTTGTGCTGCTTCTATTTTTATTTTTAAATCCCTAAGGGCAGTTGCTACTTAGCACCCATTAAAACATCTTTTTTTTCCTACATCAAAGTGTCTCCTGTTTATGTTGTAATGAATAGGTCTGATGTTTTGGCATGTTGTGAAACAATGTAAAAATAACGAAAAATAAAGTAAAATGAAAGGCTATGAAACAAAACACAGATCTGAAACATCCAAGGTCTTCTTGAAATTCCAAGGTATATTCCTTAAGTTTCCTTCAGCTGGCAGTGTAGGGAATACTCCTTGCTCGCCGCAGGAGACGCTTTTCAAATCTCATTGAACTGCATTTTGGGTCCCCAGCCCTTTCCTAGGCTGGATGGGGACAGCCACCTGCCCCACACGCCTGGGTGGGTGGACGGGGGGGTTGCAGGGATGCGCAGACCCTCAGCATCAGCCCTACCCAGCAGCACATCAGTATGTGGCTGGTAGTAATGGGGAGGCTGGTGGTAATGAGGATGTTTTGACCCCTTCTTTCCTCCTCCTTCATCCATACCCTTAAGAGGGACAAAATACACTGGTTTATGAAGAAATCTTCCAAAAGGCAGAGGAGAAATACTATTAGCTCATCACTCTGACAGCCTCACAGCTCCACATTGCATGATTTTTCTTTAAATGCTCTGTTCCCCTCCCTCACTCTTTTGCACCCCTGGTGCTCCTGGCCACAGACAGGTCTTAGGGAAGGGGCTCTTTCCCACCATCTCTTGGGGCAGTGAAGAAAAATCCAGCCCTGATTTCCGAGGGTGTCCAGCCCTGATTTCTGAGGGTGTTGCATGGGGAACACTTCGGGTCATTTTATTTAAAACGCACTGATGTTTGGGGTGTTTGTGCTCTGGTGATTCACAGTCCTGCAGGACTGGAGTGCAACACGTTTACAGTCACGATACTGAGAAGAGGAGGCACGTAGTGCAAACGCTGGTAGTGGTCTGCTAGCTAATGAACAGTGAGGCAAATACGGTGCCAATCACTCAGCTCTAGGACTGTGTTTATCATTAACTCTCCAGTGTGATATCCCATGGGGACCCCACACCAGCTCCTCTAGAGCAGTGGACATCACACCTGTCTTGGTGTGGTGGAGTTCCTGGACTGGCCATGGTATGAGGACAGCACGGAGGGGGTGGTGCAAGGACAGATGGTGTGAAGGAAGAAGGAGTTCCTCCAAGGGCTGGAAATTAACTTCCTGAGAAGAGTTCTAGGCGCAGTGATTTTGCTAGCCACAAAAGTACAAGATGTTTCTCCACAGGCTGTCCATGCTTGTGTGAAAGCTGAGGCACAGGATTCTTGTCTAAAGTGTTGTGGGAGTAAATATTTGACTTATTACTCATGTAAAGATGTTGTTGACTTGTTGCTGTGTTTTCCCAAGCTCATGCTTTTCCTCTTACTAAGGTTTCTTGTGTTATGTACATCCCCAGCACATGCAAGACTGGAAATGCTTCCTGTCGGAGTAATCAGGGAAGCTATTTATCTTTTGAAGTATTTGAGGGTGGTTACTTCAGCCAGCCACATTAAGTTAATCTTGAGAGGAACCCAAGGTATTTGAACTTTATTGGATTCTTTTTTTTTATCAACATCTGGCAGAAAGATTAGGGATTCATGGACTAAATGGATTAGGGACTCCGCTGACCTTTCTCAGCTCTGTCAATGACTTTGCCTTTCCAAAATAGCGCTCTCTGTTGAGTGACTACCATCCAGTGGAGTCAAGTGTTGGGTCACTCATATCTAAGCACGGCTGTTGTCATTTGCACTGAAGAAACCACTAGAAAGATGAGGACCGTACCATAGCAGGCATTATAGAAATGCACAAAGAACATAGTTCAGATCCCAAAGTCCCCTAACCTCTAAAACAAAACAGAAAGGTAAGAGCGGAAACGAGGTGCTACAGCTTCACCCAGGCGTGCGATATAGGACCAGCAGAGGAGCTGACCAGATTCTTGCCTTTGAGTTCATGAGACCACGCTGCACTGGCTCACTGGGACAAGCCATACCTCCCCTGTCCCAGAGCTCCCATGTTCCTCTTCCCCAGAGACCGGCCTGTCTGTCCTCTCTGCAAGCTATCAATCAAAAGCAGAAAACCTTTCGCTGTCAAATAATTTTGCGTGGCTGTGGTCTGAAATGCTGACAGTAAAGTGAACTACTCTACTACTCCCAGAACTGAAACTCTGTTCTGCTATCACCCCCATTTACCCATGAATCAATGTCTTTTAAGGCCTCTTGCATTAGGTCTTGAAAATACCTATGCTTTCCAATGGCACTGCACCAAAGCCATCATGGCTATAATTAGTGTGATTTAACATCACCCCCTTCCCCAACTAATTCTAAACATTTATTGTAAGCATTTCTAACTTGTACCTGCAGGAAAACTGAATCACAGTTCATGGAAACTTAGCTCGTGTGATTCAGCCTCAGACCTTACAACTACTCTGGCCCTCGAGGGGTTCCTTAAATTATTTGCTTTGATGTCGCCTTCTTTCATGAACAACCTCTGATTATTCACTGATTAGCTGATCTTCCTCACCAAAAAATGATGTGACACGTAGCATGCTTTGGGTACTCCAGTAGGACTGTCTGCCATGCTCTTTAACAGTGCTAGGAGATGGTTACCACAGTGTTTTAGTTCAGAGATGATTGGACCTTTAAAGATCAAAGGAATTTATCTTTGGCATAATTGCTCAGGCTGGTGGGATGCAGGCTGTGGTGCTGGTGCTCTGAAACCTGGAGCCATGGATGTCCCTGCAAGGAGCAGCACAGTCCCAGCACAGTCCACCCAGCTCTGGTGAAGGCACCTGCTGGACCTTGTAGAAGTGTGTACTTTTAGGCCAAAAGGCAAGTTTCTTACACTTCAAGATGTGGGTCTGCATGAAGGGCACCCTGTGATACTTGCCCAAGACGTATCCCCAGGATGTATCTCTAGGGACATTGGGACTGATATGTCTCACACAAACTCAAGGTGTCATTTAGAACTGCCCATAAAACTGGGGAGCGATGAACTCTGTCACCCCCAAAGCTCCTGATATACCTCTTCCTGGAATATAAGCACACCCTAATGTTTCCCCAGACTGTAAGTGTTTCCCCAGAGGCACACTCTAGTGTGAATTAACACAAGCAGAATTCAGCAGACCTAAAGCTATACAGGTTGAAGCCACACTGGAGGAACACAACCAGGTTATGGCTGCCCAGTCAGGAAGGTTTGAAGGTGAAATCTGCAGTGATATGGTCTTGGCAAATGCCAAGTACCTTACCTTCAGACCCAGATGTGCATCTGGCTCAAGATGTGCAAAGTGCACGACTGGCAGACAGATGGTGCTCTCCTGGAAGCCAGGGCTAGTATACTTCCTGCAGAAAGAGCAGCTTCTGGCTGTGGTTGGGAGAAGACATTGCCCAGCCATCTCTCTCTGTACTCCGAAGGGGCAAAAAGTTTGGTCACTAGCTTCAGTCCCCTGAGGTGCTCTCCATGGGTCCCTCTGTCACTCGCATGATGAGAAGGCTGTGTCCTCCTGCCACGAGAGCAGGGGGACGTATCTATCTTCAAGTAGATCTTTGATCTACAAGGTTTCTGCAAGCTTTGGGTGTGGCTCAAGGGGCAGACCTTCAGGGAGTCAGCAGTGGGGTACTCTATGGGCTCCTGGCTTCTTTCATACCTCAGTGAAATCCCATGCATGTGGCAACAGCTGGAAGTGATGACAGATATTGTCCAAGCCACTGGACAGGATTTTCAGTATTTAGGGAAATGGACCTTGTGCTCCTCCTTTGTAAGGAGGCAAGGTCGCCCCAAATAACATATCTGACTGCTGTCCGCAGGTTTTGAGCCTACTGGAAGCTACTAAGAATCCTAAATGGTGACTATCTTCTCAAGCCCTAAATTGCTCCACTATATGAATATCTTCATATTTTTTAAGATGTTCAGGATATTAATGTGCTGTCTTCCCAGCATGGACTCAAGCTGGCTCCTCTCAGTGCTGAACACACAGGTTTCTGGATGATAAAAAAGACCTTCTATACACTCAGGCAGTTGAGCAGAAATTTTTATGATTGTGGGGAGAAGCTAATGACCTGGTATCCTCTTGATTAATTAATTGCACAATTACAGCATTAAGGCCTCCCAGTTCTGATCCAGCAGTCTGATTTCTGAGGTAGCTGTACAAACCAGACCAAAATTCCCATCCTTAGCCTGGAAAGGTCCAACACTAGGACCTGTTCTTGCAAGGCATGAAACACTCTTGTCTCTCTGAAATCACCAGGAGAACAGCAATGTCTCTGCCTATCTTCTGGCCACTCTTATTAGCATCTAGTGAAAAACGCACAATTATACCACCTTGAGAAAAGAAGCCCAAAGGCAATAAGTGATGGGTTTAGAAATTCTTCGGATTATACTAGAGTGATTCATAAAGGTTCTTGTTATCTCCTTTCCTCTTTATCTTGAAATCTCCACGGTCACCACAAAATGCCTGCATTGCTCGGGGTAAAGCTGGGGCTGACGATAGAATGGTACTTGGAGCCATAGAGCCAGCTGAAATTTTTCCTAAAAGCCTGCAGGTTGAAAACTACGCTAAAGGTAGTCTCCATAAAGAAAAGGAGAAAGGGAAGATAAAGAGATCAAAGCAGTAAGAGCTCATTTGCATTACACTATATCTGGAGGCACCAGCCCTGCTTCAATCCCATATCACTGAAATAGGCAAGAGCAGAACGTGTTTCTACTCCCACCTCTCCATGTTTGAAAATAGATCAGTCATCTTAGATCATCCCTCATGTGTAGGCCCTATCCGAGATCTCCACAATGTTTCAATAATAAAGACTCAGCCAAGGCCAGTTTGCCAGGGTGAGATTAAGCCCATCCCTGCCACGAGCAGGTCTTCAGAAGTCTGGTCTGTGTGGTGAATAGCAGTGACCTATGGCAAACACAACTGTCATGCTGCTCTGGCTACTCCAATTCCAGCTCATCCCATAGCTGCCCTGGCCCTGCACCATGTTATGTGTCCTCCACACAAAAGCAGAAGGGGGCTGAGCAGAGGAGATGCCCCTGGGCATGACTGATGTGAGAAAAAGAAATGACTTTTAGAAACCATCTGCTAGGTCAGGGCTGTCAGTGAATACCATCTCATCCCAGAGCCCACAGGGTCTGCCAGGGAAGGGCTCTCCCTTGACAGCAGAGGAGAAAGGAAGGTGTGGGGTGCACGGCCAAGGGTAGGAGAAGGGCAGATCATTTGGCAGAATAGGCTGCAGCCATGTGGAGGAGACACGGCTGAGAAGCAGCAAGGAGCTGCCTCCAGAAGGCACCGTGCCATGGGACAGAAATGAAACCTGGAGCAGAACATAAGGGCATTTTTTCCAAAAAGGCAAAGTGTCAATCTTGCTAAGTGTGCTCCTAGAGATTTTTCTCATGGGCTCCGTCTCCTGTCTGCACTGTCCTTGTTGACAGAGGAAAGGACACACAGCGATAAAAGAGGAAAACACTTGTGCTGTGACAAGGCAGGGAGAAAATAGCTTGTCTTGTGGATATAGCTCTTGTGAACACGATGGGCATTGACATTCTGCGGCCTACAGGTGTACAAGTGCCCTGGTGCTTCCAGTGCCCATTAGTACAGAGCTGCTTCAACTGGAGAAGGACAGTCTTATACACCAAACCGAGGGAGAGGCTGATGGAGCCTCCTCCCAGCCCCTTTGCTTTCACCTTCCAAACAGAGCAGCCAGTGCAGCAGGCTGCTTTGGGTTGGATGCTGGGGAAGGACCATATTTTCCATTTCTGATAGCATTCTGCAAGTTCATGTTTTCGGTGATTCCCATGAAACAGAAGTCCAGAAAGATTTGTTTTTTGTTGATCAAAATAACAAAAAATGTGTTGTGTGGTTCTTTTTTTCCCTCCAGTTTTGACATTAAAAAAATCACCCGAGAAAAGGCATTCTAAACCAAAAGTAATTTGGAAAGAAAAATAGTTTCAGGCTTGGAAGTGTCCAAGCAGGAATTCCCAGCCTCTTTAAAACTCTTTTTACATTTTCGCTTCACATAATAGGATTCAGAGCTGGCCAATGTTGGAGCTGGGTCAACATGAACTTTTTCCTTAGTGTGAGCATATCAAACCAAAAGAACCTCTAAACTAAAAAGAAATATTGGGGCATGAATGAGAGAAAGGAACAATTTTTTTTAAAGCCAGAAAAATGAGGTTGCAAGCAAATGTCATTTCTGCCCACTGTATCCTTTGGAGCAGCCACAGCCCAGCAATGTCCTGACTTTTAGCAACTAAATGGTCTCCGCTAGATCCCTGGAAAGAGCCTCCCATTCGCTTGTGTCCTGAGTGTGGGTTTGTTCCTTGCCCTTCTGCAGATCTCTACTGGGCTCTGGCTTCTCACGTGCTGGGCTCTTTGGGAGCAGACCTAGTCACTCTCATGGGGTAAAACCTCTCTACTGGAGTAGGTATCCTCTTAACACCCAGAACAGCTAGCAGGGAAAGATAAATTCAGGAACATCTTCCTTTTTGCTGCCCAGCCAAAGGCTTTCAAAAGAGCTAATGAGCAGTAAACAGCAAACAGATGCAAACGGTGCATCCGTCACATTCCCCATGCAAATGTCCTCGAAATCAACTGAGTCATGGAAATATTGTGCTTTTAAGTTGGCATCTTCTGCTTTGATTAGGGCAGGATATTTATGAAGACAAATGTTGTGTTGAGAAACTCTTACCCAGCTCTGCTCTGGGACACTAGCCACACTTGCCTGAGGGCTGGCTGTGGGGGATGGTGCTGTCCCCCAGGAAGAGCAATGCAGAAGGGTAGAAAGCGGGTCAAGGCAAGCTGAGGATGGTTGTAAGCCACAAGGATGTTCTAGGGAGCCAGAAACTCCATGGAAGAAGGACTTGCCAGCAGACTGAAGCTGTTCTGCACCCTGCAGCACCTGAGAAGGTAGCTTGCTCCTTACAGTCTGCCTTGCCTGCCTGATATTCCAAATATCAATTGATCCACGTGGAAAGCGTGGCTTTTTTGGACTGTACCAAAAAAAACCCAGACACCGAAGGAGCAGACGGATCATAGGAGAGGGAACAGGGTCTAAGGAACTGGGTCAGTGTAGAGGTGAAGACACTAGGACTGCTCTACTCGGCAGAGATGTGCAAGAAGAGCTGTGACAAAGATGATGATCCTGGTTCCATGCACTAGGAGAATGTACTTTTTAGCTACAAATTGCTGGTAAAGAATTTTGTGGAGTCCCCCTATAAAGATGCAAGACAAAGATACAAGACAAATTAATGGAGAATAAATCTACCTGTGACTATTCAGGGTGATTGCCTAATGCTACATCTGGCTTAAGGGTGCCTAAGCCACTGATCCCTAGGACCTGGGCGCAGCCTCGTTGAGGGCAATGCAGAAGAAGAGGTTCTTGCACGTCATCTTCTTGTTGCTCCCCGTGGCTCTTGGTGAGTTTTCCTGAGCAAACATCTGGGAGCGCCAGCCTGGCTGTGCTGGATGCCAGCTTTCAGCTGGCCAGCCTTCCTTTGGGGCCAGTGTGCACAGAAACTCCCGTGGCCCAAGTGCTTCCTGAGTACGTCCTTGACTGGGACTGGCTTTCAGACTACCAGCTTGGTACCCATGCCTGATTCAGAGCATGTGCTGTGAGCTCTGGTTCTCCTTTTAAGAGCAGGCTGGTGTGAAGCTAGTGTGGTCTGCGCACACATGCCATAGACATGCTTCCAATTGCGTACCAGGGGCACATGCAACCACTGTCATCCACATCCCTCCTTTGATTGCACAAGGTCTGCACAAAGTGCGTTTGGCCCTACAGATCCTGGAAAAGTGTCAGTTGGAAGTCTGAGGAGAGGCAGTATTTGAAATAGGAAAAAAAGCTCTCTGAATAACAAATTCCACCTCTGCTTGGGAGTTGAAAGTCCTGCTGGACTCTTTCGAAGGTGCTCACAGTTGATTTGTGCACATGGGGGACCCTTGCACATCTGGCCCAGAGCAGCCGCTTCTATCCTGTTTCTCTTCATTGCACGCATCCTCCCTTCACTGCCAACTTCTGACCGCCCCAGGTCTATTCAGGAATCCCCGACAGCTGATGCCCATTGTCTCCGGCCCTGCTCCACTTACTTTCAGGCCCACTGAAAGGAGATGGCGGAACCCAAGGCTGGCGGGCAAGAAACTGATAGCCCGTAATTGACCAGAAGTGCACGTAAACATGCTGTTTTCTTTCACATTGAGAGGATCTGGCAGCACACAGTTATTTCTGTTAGTTCTCTGGCTGGAAAGAAATCAGATAAAGAATTTGGCAGGGTGTATGGTCAGAGGCCGTGTGTGACTTCTACCTGAGCTGGGGGCAAAAGCTCTGAGATGGGGAGGAACCAGGGCAAGGCACTACTGGAAGAGCACTGAGCCAGACTGCCTCGGCCCTTGCAAGTCATATCTGGGGGTGGGGGGGAGGTACACCAGCTCATGTGTGGGGAAGAATCTGATCCCAAAGTCCTGAGACTAGCAAATAAACCAGTACACATAAACTAGGGGGTTGAAGGAGATGCACTACTGAATCTCTGTGGTTTGTGTCTGTCATTAACTGGAAGAAGCAGACAAAATTTGAAAATATTTTACAGGGGACAAATCCTGAGAGTGGGACTTTTTACAAGGGCATGCGGTGATACGATGAGTGGTAATGGCTTTAAACTGGAAGAAGGGACATTTAGATTAGATATTAGGAAGAAATTTTTCACTATGAGGGTGGTGAGGCACTGGAACAAAGGGCCCAGGGAATTTGTGGCTGCCCCATCCTTGGAGGTGTTCAAGGCCGGGTTGGATGGGGCTTGGAACAACCTGGGCTGGTGGGAGGTGTCCCTGCCTGTGGCAGGGGGCTTGGAACTAGATGATCTTTAAGGTCCCTTCCCACCCAGAACATTCTATGATTCTATGATTTTGGTTGAAAATGTCAGAATGGCTGATTGAAATGCTTTGTGCTGACATCAAAACATTTCATTCACTAAAAGCCAAGCCATGACAATGCAAATTTGATGACAGGCAGTACCTGCACATTTTAACCTCCGTCTGAATTTGGAAAAATCAGAAGTAAAATGAAACCCCAATTGAAACAAAATCCTTCACTTCAGATTCAACTGCCTCCAACATGTTTTCATTCAAAAATTTCGACCACATCTGTGTGCTGCCTGGAAACTTTTGCATTTGATGAAGAGCAGTTTTTGCTCTAGGAAACTGTTTCTCAGAGAAAAACCTGTTTTCCCTGCACATTTTAAGCAGATCCTTTTTGCTGCTCACCAGCAAGCTACCAGCATGGGACCCTGTGGGGTGCGGGTTGCCGGCACTGCCACTGTGGAAAAGGTCTACGGCCCCATGGGAACCCTGGTCCTGGTGCTCGGCTGTGTTTAGACACAGGAGACATTGCCCGAACAACTGTTCCTCATCTCCCCCTGATGGAAAGATGATGAGTTTCTGTATTTCACTGGCACACTGCTTTGAAGCTGTCTGTGTTATCTCCAGGGCTATGCGTGCCCTGATCTGAAAACCCACATGCTATGACGGAGAGGTGGCTCAAGTGTCGGGGAGAGACCAATGCACAAACAAAGAGCTGGCAGAGGGAGTAGGGCTTGGCATTCGGAGACTTTTACATGGGCTTCCTCTCCTTGCATATGAGCTCCTGGACTTGCCAAAATTGATGTCAGTGCTGCAGCTGTGCATCATTCTCTCAAAGAAAAGGATCCAGTTACTAGGCTATGGAGGCTTGTACCTGATTTGGCACTTCTGGACAGATTCTGGAAAATCAGTTCCTGGAAAAGAACAAGAGGTTTGCTGGCAAGAAATAGTAAGAAAAACTTCGATGAGAAGCCTGTGTCTTCCTGCCTCTGATTCCATGGAGCAGACTGTTAGCTCCAGTGATAACTTATTTCTCTTACCCAGAAGGTGAAAAAAGATTGTAGGTCAGAGAAAAATGAGCAATTAATGTGCCAGATGTAAACTGATGACTTTACGCCCAAATTCTTGACCTCATGGAGAGGGAGCACTTCTCTAGTATTTGTTAGAAAGCTTGGTGAAGACAAAGCATGCAGACCTCCAAGAGTTGAGGTCCCAGGTGGGATTTATCCAGGGAAGGGGATGGAGGCTCTCCAATTAGCACAGCCTGGCCAAGAGGTGAGGAGAAGCCCCAACTCTGTCTTAGTTGTGTGCAGCACCATGTCCTACACCAGCATCCTTGCATCGTCATGGTGCAGCCAACCCTGAACTGCCTCTGTGCACAAGGTCATGTTTACCACAGTGGCTGCCATGGTCTGTTGAACCTGCCAAGCTGCTTTCCAGACACAGCTCTCCAAAAGACCCTTTGTACTTTGTTCTGCTTTAAGTGCTACTTGCACCTGTGTAGATTCCCACTACCCTCAAGACTGCTTTGCTGTGGTGTGGTCAGGATTGCAGCTCAGGTCCCAGCAAGGTCAGGACAGCTACAAAGAGCTCGATAGGACTGTAAGCACAGAGTGCAAGTGAGGCACAGGCATGAACTTATGACAAGCCGTGGAGAATGTGTGTGCAGCACATCTGCACTGGGATACACCAGTCTCAACCTGCAAACAGACAGAAGTGATGAGCATGGCCCCCAGTCTCTAAACTGCTGCTCAAAGGCTAGGATCGGTGTCAGCTTGGGAGCTGGCAGGAGGGACCAAGGGAGGCAGTGCTCTGTCTTGGGAAACAGTCCCCAGGCGCACTCAAGTGCTGGCCCTTCCCCTATTTGGTTTGGAAAAACTTTGTGCTGCAGAAGCCTGTGTTTAAGCGGCACTTTCTAAACACTCCCAGCCACCATGACCAACCAGCAAAGAAAATTCTGTACCATAAACAACCAAAAGAGCCAAGGCTGTGTTCTCATGCCTGAATTGGGTGGAAGGCTCAGTTCTGGTGTCTCTGACACTGCTCTAGCCAGCTCTGGTGCCAGCTGTGTCGCAATGCTGGCTGACAGACATGAGAAGGTGGGCTGCTGTGAATGTTCCCATTTGGCTGATGGTGCACTGTGAGACAAAGTTTCTCCTCCAGCATCACTGTATTGCTCTTACAAGTGCTGCTTTCGGAGACACCCTGTGAACCCAAGATTGGCCTTGCTTCTGGAGAGCAACAATGCCAGGGGAGCTGGGATCCGCTGGGAAACCAAGCCTCTGCGTGGAGAACTGCATCCAGCCCCAAAAGACTTTGGGAAATCTTTGGCCAAACAAAGACCAATGGTTGTGTTCAGCCCAGAGCTGGCAGAAAGACCTCTGAGTTGTCTCTCTTGTGTTTCACAGGCTTTGGACCCCAGCAGACAGGTCAGCAGGGTCCACCTCCAAGCAGAATGATCAAGAGACACGAGAGAGGGGGATAAAGAGTTGTGGTGGAATAACAACCCTGTGCCTGTGCATTTTGTCACGGATTCAGGTGCGCTGTTACACTGTGAAGTCGTCTTTGCCAGCAGAGAGGCATGTTGCAAGGATAGAGGATGCTCCTAATTGCCTGCCCCGCCCCCAGAGGCGAGCTGCCCATTGCGATGGTGGGGCAGCACAACCTCCCTTAAGGTTTGTACTCTGCTTTTATAAGCTGGTTCGTGGCACTACCTTAGCCACAATTGTAAGAAGCTGTTGTTGAGGTAGAGATGCCTACCTGGGCAGGATGGGATTTTCAAAGAAGCTTAAGTAAGGCCCTGAAAATTGCGAACAGCAATAATACAACATCTGCAGAGCGGCTGCCTCGAGAGGAGAAAATCATGTCATAACCTAACACCTGCTTAGCAATGAGACAGTGTCCAGGCTTTGCCTTTCAGCTCACTCGTCTTGGAGACAGTGTGCTCTGTGCCAAAACAAGTAAGAGAAGGAACAATCACGTCATGACAAGGCTGAATACATTTAATGCGCTCAAGCAGGAACGGAAGGCAATAATTCACTCCAGAGCAGGACGAGCTTGGGATGGTCTGGCACTGCAGATGATTTATATTTAGAATGGGGCTTGGCAGGTGCTTTTATGGAACAGAAGTTTGGTTTTCTATTGTATTCAACCTGTCCCAAAAATAGTGTAAACCATTCTGCTTTGTGGCATGGACAACTATTAACTATCTCAGCTGTGAAAGAAGCACACAAAATTGCCCTCTTCTGTTTCTTGGGAGGTGGGTAGTGCTAGGTGCTGCTGAAGACATGATACTGGCACTGATCAGAGACCAGCCTCTTCAATATCCTGCACCCAAATATCTGGGTAGATTGGCAGAAACACTGGAGTTTATTCCTCTTGTGTCCCAGCCCTCTCCCCTGCTCCCCAGCTCCCTGTGCTACGATGCTGGCATGTGGGCTGAGAATTAAAACAGTAGCTGAGCCCACGTGCTCCCAGCCCTGTGGTAGGAGGGCTGACAACATATCCTTGCCGTGGGGCTGTCCCGGCTTAGGTGTCTGTGATGGGTTTTGCAGAACTGGCAGTGATGGGCTGCAATGTGCTGTCTGCATTGACGCTGCAGCGTTGGCTCACGCAAGGCGATGGCCAATGCTAACACTCCTGAAGCCTGGTGGTGACCACTCAGCGTGCGAGGCAGAGAAGGGCACAAAGGGGGCTGGCTCACCCCCAGTCCTGTCCTCACAGCGTGGAGGCAGCGGCTTGACTACTGCTTCTGGAAACTGGATCCCTACCTTGGGCCCCATTAGACAAGGCTGTGATGCCAGAGCTGTGGGGATGGATGAGCCTCTGCTGGTGCCCAGGCCAATGTTAAATGAGACTTTGAGTAAAGGAAATCTCAAAGAGTTTGCTCCTGCAAATGTTCCTGCCTTCCCTTTCGGTTTTGTGGGTTTTTTTTGTGTGTGTAATGAAGATGGATTTGGACAGAGTGAGAAGGGAAATCACCTTACTCAAGGGAGCAGAACGGGCTCTGGGGTGGGATTGACAGGCCACCCCAGCTATGGGAGTTAGGAAAAGTGAGGAAAAGAAATAGAATTTGAGATAATTCAGAAGCATAAATAAAACTTAAAGTGTTTTTTTTTATATTAATTAAGTCCTGTATCTAGGGCTTTACAAAAACGGAGAAGCACTGGTCTTCCTGCTGGAACTAGGGCAGAAAACCACAAGACTAGTGTTATGTGCAGAGATAGGACAATTCCCACTGTTATCTGCAAGGGGTGTCAGAGGCCCCCTGCGACATGGACTCTTGTCTGTTGGCCTTCCCTCACCACCGAGGCACCAGAGCTTTTGGGGTGCAGAGACTAAGGTTGGGGTTATGCATGTCCCCAGCATGTTCCCCACCCTGATGTTCCCATCCTGTCTCTAGGCTGGGGTGGGAGAAGCAATGTCCATGGAGCACAGGGAGTGTGCTGCTGCCCAGATAGTCTACCTGGCTGTCTCCACCTGAGAGCCTGTTGACAATGTCTGTCAAAGGGGTGTGCTAAAGGGCCCCCCCAAAACAAGTCATCTTGAAGCTTCTTGTTAGTTTTCTAACCAGCTCATTTATGCAATGACCTAAGCATGTCCAAGGACATAACCTCAGATAACTGGCTCTCTTGAGCCATCAAGAGAAAACATGGCAAAGTTGTGCAGCTGCAACCAGTGGACCCATTACTGGGTTAAACCAACCATTTAGTGAAGACGTAGTACCTGCCTGGAGCAGTCAAGACTGTAAGCAACGTGGCAGCCTGAAATTGTGGATCCCAACAAAATATCCTTTCACAGCAAAAAGGATGATGAAGTGTGAGCACAGCTAGCGCAGCATTTCCTGATCCATGCCTGCTACACCCACATCAAGAAGAGATTGCAAAAAAGCCATGCGGGCAGCTGCAAGTTGCGAAAGTGTTTCTTCCAGCTGAAAACGGATACCTTCTCACCCCCACACAGCCCACAAGACCTCACCTTTTGCACTGACTTTCCGCTGGCCTCACCATGCACCCACGCGCTTGTATGATCTGGCGTGTGATGCTGCCTGTCCGTGTTCTAATGCACTATCAAAGGCATCAGGGAGACATTTTTATTCTTACTGGTGGGGGAAATGAAAAAGGGATGGGACATTTTTATGCTCTGAATAAGGGGGAGGGGGGGTCACCAACCAGACATGGTTGAGAAACCTGGCAAAAGAAGTGTCAAAGCAGGTGGGGCAAGCTGCACCCAGAGGCAGAAAACAATCACAGCCCAAGGATTCAGGTTCTGGCTCAGATCTGTGAATGGAGCTGGCACTCAGGAGGCAAATCTTGCCTGTCGAAAGCACACCACGCGCTCAGGACCCTCCCTATCTCCGCTTTGCTGACAAGGCAGGACAATGGAGTCAGTTCCTGAAGCAAAGAAAGTTCAAATTCCTCCAGCCAATTACCTCATGGCAGTAAATCTTCCACCTCTCTTTCCCAGTCATTGGCGAAGCCTGTCTATTGTCTGGGGAGCCCGTCTGTCTGCCCCAGCACAAAAGGGAGAACAATCAGTGGGCTTGAGTAACATCCGATGTATCAAAAGACAGAAGAATAAAGCAGGGAAAGGGCCAAGGAGAGCTGGGTGGGGAGGATATCTCCAAGAGGTTGCTCCAATGCGTAGGTGTCTGGCATGCAGAGGCATCCAGCCTTGTCTGCCTGGTGCAGGTGTCATTCAGGCTGGATGCTGGTCAGGGTTGTGCTGGGGAGAACTGGGGACCTCTCTGTGTGGAGGTTTTCACAGCGGGGGGTGCTGCTAGCCTGGAGGAGGATTGCTGCCTACAGCATTGTCCAAATCCTGTCCATGCACCCTAAAGCTTTCTTCCCGATGAGGTCAAGCTGTCTAGTCTTCTGGGAGCAGAGTGGCAAACAGTCCCTGCATACTGGTACATCATCATGGTGAGCACCTCCTAGTTCCTTCTGCTGCCCCTCTGCACTTCGAGGCACTGCTCTGCCTCAGAAAGAAAATATCCCATGCTCCTGAGCTCCAGGCTGCTGGAGAACAATGTCTCTATGCCATCAGCCCTGATGGTCTTGAGAAGTGCGTGAAGCCTGCATGTTCCCTGGTTGATTAGGGGTCCACAGATGTCAAAGGAGGTGCCCTCTCCAGCCTTGCTGCTTGGTGCCCTCACCTGACTGGCTGGAGCAAGCCTCACTGCCTCACCCATCCTTTAGATAGCCCAAAGCACTGATCTTCCTGGGAAAGACCAAGGTCCTGGGGAATCAAATATGAATCGTGTCCATGCTTAATCAACAGGACACTGTTGGTCTGCTGTATCCTGCACAACATCTGTGCAAGAAACGAGAAGCAGCTGCAGTGATATCTGCTTTCTGAGGCTTTTTCAGCAGTTTGGAAGAACCAGGAGCTGCACCTGTGAGCTGCTGAAGCTGAACTGCTTCACAGTTTTAGTCCCTCAATGTGCAGTCCTCTCTCCCTCAAGTCAAGTTATGGCCAGACTCCCAATCCCAGTCTTGCTAGACAAAATTACAGAAAGTAGGAGAAAGAAGACTTAGTGAAGTATTTCCCTAAAGTAAAATGCAAACTCTGATGAAACAAGAGACAGAGCCCAGAGCTGTGCAAATCATAAGAAGACTGAGGATAACCAAGTGAGAAGCAGACCTCGGGCTGGTTGGGAGTCCTGGTGCTGGAAGGCATCCCATCTGGCTGATGTCTGACCACTCTTCCTGCCACTGCTGCTCCATCAGATCTGCTCTGATGACCACCAGATGCATCACAAGTGCTTTGAGGGCTGAGTGCAGGGGAGGAGGACAGCAGCTGCTCCAGAGCTCTGGATGGGTAACGTGATAGGGCACATCCCTTGCAGCGTGGCCTGAAGAGCCTCTCTGTGTGCAAGAGGTGGAGGCTGGATGCAAGACCATGAGTCAGTTGCAAAGCAATCCACCGATGTCAGGACAGCACACCATGCTTCCCTGATTTGTTTCCCAGCTTTGCTGCAGTCTCCTCTCTGCTCCATACTTTTGGCAGCCCGTTGGCTGCAGCAGGCACCTCTAGTCTTTTGCAGCCCCACTGCAGTATCGTGGTACTTTTTTTTCTGATTTCTCTAGGACAGATAAGTAACTTGCTGAGTGATGTTACCAGGGACTTTTTGTACAGACTCGGCTAGAGGGATTTTAGCCTGTAACCTAGCAGGAGAGTGGAGAAAGGGGCAGTGGAGGGGAGATGGATGCTGTTATGTGGAGACACAGAAAGGCTCTGGTTACATGCTCAGCCTCAGATGACTCCTCTGCCCTGTTTCAGTGGAGCTGACCTTGGACACAGAGACTGAGGCATTTGTGTGGGTCATCTAGGGAGTACTTTGGTTTTTAACTGCCTTCCCACTCAGGATGTGGCCATGCTCCTTGGAGTATGGGCAGACATCTTCCCATGGTTGGAATGGCTGCTGGCAACCACCTTCAGAGCCATGGCCTGCCTTGCTCCAGTACCTGTGTGCCCTGGTTTGAGATAAAACAGGACCAATTTTGTTCAGTAACTTTGCTTCTTAGCTGGGCCTCTTCTAACTACTGAAATTAACAGCATATTGTGCAGACAATGTTCACTCTCTCAGAGTGATCAGACCAATGTTTATAGCTGATGCCCAGGCATGGTATGCAGAGAGGCTCTTGCTTATACTTATCGCTATAACACCCAAGGCCAACCAACTTTGTTATTTGCCCTGTTGGAGGGTCGGAAGTGGAAAAGAGCAGTGGGGTCCCACCTGTGGGGAGGAGGGGACAGGACAGGTGACCCAAAACTGACTAACATGGTATTCCATCCCATCTGCCTCATGCTCAGTATAAAAGATGAGGGATCAGAGAGGGTCAGCTCTCTTTTTCTTCAATGGCTGATGTCTGAGGAGGACTCTATTCGTCTGCCTTTGGTCCCAATCCCGAATGCAGATCTGGAATCCAGTTCCCGTCCATCACTGAGTCCAGCCTGGGACTGCCCCAGTGCCAGCCGGTGTCATGATTGTCATCCTGGGAACTTGATATGGTTTTGTATATATTTCATTATTTCCTTTTTACTTTATTATTAATATTTCGTTAAAGTAGTTTAGTTCCTTCTAAACTCATAAGTCTCTTTTTCCCTCCTCTGCCTCTGTCTTTGAAGATGGGTAGAGGGGAGCACCTGTCAGTCCCATCTGGGGTCCCCCATGTCCCCAGTGGCCAATTTGGCCTAAACCACGACACTGTGGTTCTTGCTGTGCCTGTCGGGTGGAAGGAGGCATCTCTGGATGACAGTGAGGCAAGTGGCATCACCCCATAGACCATGCTGGTCCAGCACTCCTGTCCAACTCCAGTTTGATCATGCTTTTATCTTGTGCAGTTCAGTTGTGCAAAATGTTTCTGGAGGAAATCAGTGGTTGGGTCATTTGTCCCCTGCATTTTGGACTCAGCTTTGGGATCAGTAGTCTTTCATTGCCTGAGCAGACTGAGGCACAGAGAGAGTCTTCATCTACACTACGTATTAGAGTTGGCACAACTCCCATGACCCACCACCAATCTGTTGAACATTGTGGGGGAATGTGAAACCACCATCACAGCCACAAAGTGATGTGCTAACTCAGACTGTTGTGGGGAATGACGGATAATAGCTGACAGAGGAAGGGAGACGTCATTCTTATTAGCAGACTCCACAGGTGCTGTGCAGATGTCCTGTTCTGGGCCAGCTGTGCCCATTCATTATCTTGAGCTGCTCCTCACTGCCACAAACCAAAGGTCAGCTGTCCTGCGGGATCCTCTGGGTGGTCCCCACACTGCTTCTGACAGTTGGCAGGGCTGGGTCAAGCTGCCTTTGATGGATTTTTTTTGTGATTTGGGGCTGGGACTCTGCCCACAACCTCCGTTTGTCAGTGCCCCACCAGAAGAGGGTCACAGAGGTGGGTTCCAATGTCCCCATCTGGCACCACTCATTGCAGCAAGAGCATCTCTTCACTTCTCAATGCTTGAAAAGTGAAGTGCAGCCTGGGCTGGAGATGGGGATCTGGCAGCAGAGTTAGGCAATCCAAGTATCATGACACCTGAACAGTTACTGAGTTTCCAGCACAGAAACCAGTGTCATGCCCAGAGGACAGCAGACACACAGACTGTCAACAGTCAGCGGAAATGTTTGAAACCTTGTCTCTGTTGGAGAACTGCAGCCTTGTGCCTGCTCTGGTCCCTGCTTGCAGGTGCAGTCCCTGCTGTTGGAAACTGAGCTCTGCCATCATGGGACATGCCTCACAGCTGTCCTAGAGCCGAGGTGGTGGCAGGAGAGGAAAAGGGCACAAACTACTGCACAGGCTGGTGGGAGGTGTGGTCCCCAGCCATTTATGAATGTTGTTGCAAAGCTCCTTTAGAAAGTTAATCACATTATTTAGTAGGTTTCTACATCTGAAACAGAAGCAGTAAAGCATGAAAGAAGAAAGAACATCCTCAACACAGTTACTAGGCACTGGCTGCTACAGATAACTCAACTCCAAGAAGAGCATGAGCAATGGTGCCCACCATGCAGAAGGTTCATGGGAGGAATTGCAGTGTGATGTGCTGCGATCACAGCTTGGGGGCTGTGAGTGATCACAGAGTAATGTCTTTATACACTGTCCTGGAGCAGGGCCTGCTGCAGGGAGTGACCACCTTTGCTCACAGCTGTCAGGGGTCCAGGTGCCTGGGCACCATTTTTAAGGGGACTTCTGCCTGGAAATGCAACAGAAAGCTACAAGGTGCTGGGCATGATGAGCCCTGAATCACCCTGAGACTACAGTACTGAGATTTGTGGTACAGATCTGCCTGTTCAGCCTCTAAAAAATATCTGGAATATCTCTGCTAACTTAATATCCCAATAACACCTGGACACCTGGTAGTGTCCATCAAATAGTACATTCGTACCTCCTTTTTATATCCACCTGCGTCAGTGCATTCCTGTCACAATAGTGCAAGCAATTCCAGTCTTGCTTTCAACACCAGAGATGTTCATCTCCAGCTTTCAAATGCCCCATATGCTTACAGAATGATGCAAATATTATCTTAAGGAGACATCAGATTTTCAACGCAACTACCTCAGCGGACTCCAATTCCCTTCCAGCGGTGGCTGCCCTGTAGGTTCCAAACACATAAATCCAGTTTCCAAAAGTCAACCCAATTTTAACAACCAGATTTGAAAAAGCATCATCCTGATAGTTGCTACCCACTTCCACAGAAGAACCTCAGACCAAAAGCTGTACAGGATTTGCAGTATCAGGTCCTGGACTTAGGCTGCAAGTGGTGGAGCTTGGTCTGGGAGAAGCTGCTCAGTAACAGGAGACAGAGGGCTTCCTGGGCACAGAGGAGCAGGTGTGGGATTTCTGAGCAAGGATGGTGGTATTTGTTCTGCAGTGCATAGGGGAACAGGCCCCAGCATGTGTTCTTGGTAAATAAATGAGATTATATCAAGAATACACCCAACTCCTATAATTTACTTTTCATCCTAACAAAACCAGCCCTTCATGACTCTGGATATTGTCTACTTGCTTGGGCCAAAGGGTTAACAATGAAGAATACTGGGTTTCTTTTATTTGTCTTCTGAATTTTGAACTTTGAATTTTGAATTTTGAGGCTTGGGAAATGCCTTCTTCAAAGGAAAGACCCTCAGTTAATGTGATTCCAGGAGCTGGTGTTTGCTACAAGCTCTAAGAAGTGTAAAGGTTTGACATTGCCACCAGTCATGCATGTGCTGCCTTCTGTACTGCTGTAAACAACACCGGCCCAGTTCCTTGCCAACCAATCTTCCAAAAGTGACCTGGGACACTGATATTTGCCTTCATGGAGATAACCACTGGCACTTCCTAAAGCCTGGTGAGGATGGGATGTGGGAAGTCAACACCTAGTGCTGCTGATGTGGTACCCCCAGATCAAACAGAGGCCACTCAACCAGTCTGATATCTGACACACCTACCCCTTCCCTCCTCACCAGCCTGCCATCCTTCAGCCATGCTGCGGGTAATATTTCTTAAAGCCAGGGAGCTCCTTGGGACCAACATAAATGCAAACAGTCCCTGTGCTTGGTGCTCAGAATTTGCGCTTTGTGTGCTTTTTCCCTGTTAAATGAAGAGCCCTAAGAAAAGCACCACCGCCTTCCCTGCTGTCACAGGCAACAGTCAGGCAGGTCTTAGAGATGCTGCAGGTCGAGCCCAATGACTATGCCTTACCATGTGGAAAGTGTGCCTACATCTACTGTGATAAGTGTCTACGTGTACTGCACAAGCAGGTGGGCTGGGGAGAGCTGGCACCAGGGAGGGAGGTTTGCAAGTGGTTGATGACCCTGTGCCACTGTCTCTCCATGGGACACTCAAATGGTCCCTTCCCTTCTCTGGGCCCTTGAGACCCCTGGAAAACAAGGAAAACTGAGCTTTACCTTCACTTGCCAAGACCTGGGAGCTGAATCACAAAACCAACCAAATAGCAAAATGCTATGGTGAAAGCACGTCACTGTATGCTGCCCAGTTGCCTCTAGCATGTGAACATCAGCTCTGACCACAAGTTTTCTGGCCCCTGGCCAGGGCAGTCAGTGCAGTGGTTTTAGCAGAAACTGCCTTTTCTCTGAAAGCAGCAGCCCCTGGTGATGCAGGGGTTTAGGCTGGTGTCCCAGCTGGGGCTGGAGGAAGGCTGTAAGGGCTTGGCTGCAGGGGTGCAAGTCCCAGCCATGCCAGACCATCCTTCCGTTCAGTTTGCGTCTTCAAAGGACTCCATTCCTGCTCTGCACTATTAATATTGCTGCTTTCCCTACCACAAACTGTAAATCCTCTTGACAGCAAGGGAGAAGAAAGCACCAAGCCCAGATCTGTTACGCATGGAGCGATGCTCCCTGCGGCTGCTCTGAAGAGAGAGGCTCCATCAGGCAGAGGCACACAGTAGCTCCCCTTCCTGCCGGTGTTCGCAGGATGGCCTCGCATGCCTCCAGCTGGCACCGCAGCTTAGCCCACGGCTGCTTCTACTCTCAGCCCACACTGTCCTATTTCCAGTTTTGGCTCTAATGCCAGCTGATGGGTTCATATCTCCTTATTTCCCCCTCCAAACTTGTCCCCATTTCCAGGCTACCTCAATCTGCACAAGTGCCCTTCTCTCCATGATTAGAGATGATCATCTGCTGGGCAGCTTACAGACATTCCCCCATACCAAACCAGGATTTTGTTTTTCTACTTACACTCTGTAGACAAAAATGCTGAAGCTTTTCCCATGTTTGCTCTTGAGCTTCCAGCTCTGTCTATGCCTACCCATGCAGGGCCCTGCAAAAGCACCATTGCCCTGCCCAGAGCACCTCTTGGCATCCACCACTTGTCATCAGAGGCAACTGTTATTGATGTTGGGTTGCAAGGCAAGCTTTTGATATAGGCAAAAAAAAGTCTAAGAAGGAGCAAAATGAAAACATCACCCTTGGTTTGCTTGGTGAGGAGTTGCTCTGTGTTAAGATCTCAACAGATATCTTAAGACATGGCAGATTTGTGGCAAGTTATCCAGACTGTCTCTGTCCTACTACATATCCACAAGACAAGAGTTCAGCCCCATTCACTGTGCTAGGCATTCATTGCCTCCTCCACTGCTCACAAAAGGTTTTGACTAACATTTGATTTGCCAAATACACTCATGGAATGACAATGCAAGACTTGGCGAAGGGGCATCAGTTTTTCCAATTATTTGTGGAGGCAAAGGCTGCAAAACTTTGAAAGTATTAAAATGCTTTGTTTTCACAAAGTCCCTTGGAATATGTTATTCTTCATCCAAAAAGACACAGTTAAATTGATTGAATTACTTGAAATCAGTTTGGACAAAACACTGTCTTCAACTGAGAAAAAATGCTCCTGTTTTTCAACTTGTGAGAACAGTTGGAGTATTTTCTTCTAGGACTTTTTTCTTGTTTCCTACAGTTTGTCCATCTCTACCTACAAAGCCAGGGATAAGAAAGGACCTGGTGAAAGGCCAGCTAATCTGATCAAGGCTGCCTGAAATATTCACTATATATTTTTCAGAACAAAAGCAAAGCTTTAGATACAATATTTGCTTTCCTTAAATATCTGGTTTCCACATGGAAAACAAATTTCCAGCATTAATGTCCTTATCACAACACAGTCAGCCTGGGGGTCCAATTAGGAAAACTGTTAACAGTATTATCTGAGCTACAGGTCCAAGCAGGTGCCTCCCATTATGCAGTTCAGTGTCACTGTGAAGTCAAATATGGTTTTGTTTGACCCAGCCAAGTGCTTTGACTGAGCATTGGAGAATGCCAGTCAATTCATCATGATTCAACTTTCTTAGTGGAAACTTGAGATGTTCTGGCAAACGTCATTATGTTCTGAAGGAAATATTCAATTCGAGGAAAAAATGCAGTTTTTCCATTTAAAAAAAACCTAAATCAGAAGCTTCCCTCTCCAACTGAGCAGTTCCTGTGCAGAAGTCAGAGTGCAGCACTCGCCTGGGAAAACCATGCCAGAAGCTGCTAGTTTTGGAGCCAGATTTTAAGAAGAGTTTAACTTCCTTGTTGGCACCTCAGTACAGTCTGAATTTCATAAGAAAGCAGCACCAGCAGTACCTTTCAACACTATGGCTCAGTTTTTGAGCACTCCAGTACCAAATATAATGAACACTTAATAACTGAACTAGACGGAGATCCTTCAGAGGGACCTGGGTCTCTCTGGACCGGGATGAAATCATAGAATCATAGAATCGTAGAATTGTTGAGGTTGGAGGGGACCTTTAAGATCATCGAGTCCAACCATTAACCTAACCCGACAAAAAAAACACTTCTAAACCATATCCCCAAGTACCACGTCTACCCTCTTTTTAAACACCTCCAGGGATGGCAAATCCACCACCTCCCTGGGCGACCTGTTCCAATGTTGGATAACCCTTTCAGTGAAAAAAAAATTCCTAATATCCAATCTAAAC
>VZSZ01005790.1:45835-120190 GCA_013398815.1 Ibidorhyncha struthersii
CCTTTTCCGCCGGGCAGCTTTCCAGCCACTCCGCCCCGAGCCTGTAGCGCTGCGTGGGGTTATTGGGACCCAAGTGCAGGACGCGGCACTTGGCCTTGTTGAACCTCATACCATTGGCCTCGGCCCATCGGTCCAGCCTGTCCACATGCCTCCGTAGAGCCATCCTACCCTCAAGCAGATCAACACGCCCGCCTAGCTCAGTGTCATCTGTGAACTTACTGAGGGTGCACTCGATCTCCTCATCCAGGTCATTGATAAAGATGTTAAAGAGAACCGGCCCCAGCACTGAGCTCTGGGGAACACCACTTGTGACCAGATGCCAGCTCTATTCACCACCACTCTCTGGGCACTGCCATCCAGCCAGTTTTTTACTGGAACAGGAAGAAGGAAGCAGGACACGTGGTTCCTGTGAAGTTATTACTATTTTGGCAACACAAGAAGAGTCAGAAAAGTGGTCGTAGACATAGACATATCTACTCTGTGTCATTTTCATGATGGGGTCAGTGACCATGGTTTTATAATAATTTCACTAGCAGTTCCTGCATAGTGAGAGCACATTGCACCCACAACAGGCCTGAAAACCCCTTCTGAAGTTGAATTTTTCCACAAAGTGCTTCACAGCGTGGGAACTGCTCTGAGCAGAGGCAGGAGGAAAAGTCTGGCAAAATGAACATTTTCCTAAGCTCCCAAGTCAAAGGCATGTGAAACTGGCTGGGGCAGTAAAGCAGGACCTGCTGGAATAAACAAAAGAAGCAAGGATTCGAGACTGGTGCAAAGAACTGATTCATGGATATTACAGATCTGCCTTCTCTTTCTTTTGCTGTCTCTTTTCTAGGCTCTGTATCCTGAACCTATGAGACTACGTGCTTCATTGCAGTTTGGAAAGAAGGCAGTCCCAACCTCCCGTCATCTCTTTTGACTTCAATGGACAGACCAGATAGTTTTAGAGACTAGATCTGGTGCATCTTCCCTCCCATTCCTGAACACTGCTTAACAAAAAAATGCCTTTTTGATTGCACTGAGGACCAGTCTTACACCTTCATCAATCTGCTTGCACTGTCTCCCTGAACTCTCTTTCATACGGTGATAGCATCCACGCAGCCCACTGCTGTGTGCACGCAAGTAGTAGTCTATCCCTGTGTCTCTCAAAACTGAATTTTGCCTGTTTTGTTCTCCTGGCAAAGCTCTGCCACCTGGCAGAGGCACAGGTTCCTATGGTACTCTCCTGGTCCTTGGTTCCCCCTGCCTTCTGCTCTGAAAATGCCCACTAAGCCTTCTTTCATTTCCTTTCTCCTAACCAGTCATCAGTCCATATCAATTCAATTTCTTTAAGAGAGTTTGATGGGGGCTCATCTTGGAGACTTTCTGGAAACTCAGGAACTAATTTCTGTTGGACCAGATGCCTGTTGGCAACTTAAATAAATGACTTCCTCTTCTCAGACACTCCTCTTTTCATCTCCTACCCTATCTACCCTTTATCATTTTATCTACTATTTCTCTTCCTTACTTCTACCTTCACTCCATCTGATGGGCTTAAGGGTCTGTGATTCCCTGGATGGCCTCTGAAGGCTTGTCAGAAGTTGATGTTGCATTTGTCCCCTTGCATTTTTTCGGGCAGCAAAACTGGTTTAAACAATGGGCTAAGCAGGGTGCTTAGTAGGTCAGTAATCTCAAATTTGGATGTCTTTAGAAATTGTGTGAGTACCAGCTGGTTCTGACAATTTTTTTTTGTTCATCTTACCCATTTGTTCTCAGATTTGTCCACATTAAAAATGGCTTTGAGGGAAACACCTACAGCCTGTTCTCGGGGAACAATAAAGAATATTATTTAATTTTATGGTGATGGACCTATGTTTGAGCAGCTCTTCACATCTCTGCCACCTTTTGGCCTCTCAGATTGCCTGCTTCTCATGTGTTGGAAGTAGTTTATATTATTATTAGTGGTTGCTGCAAAAATAATTAGCTATTAAATTTTGTTTGGCTCACTCACCCCATTTCCCAGTTATATGAGGGGGGATGAGGGACCGGCTCTCCTTGCACAATTTTTAGCCCTTTGGAATGAGGGGATAACATTATTCATTTCTGGGTTTTGTCTCCATCAATATGTCATCACAAGTAGTGTCATTCCAGTCATGATCTCAGGAGGAAAGGCCATTGGCATTACACCAGCCTTGCCTGAGTTAGAAAACAAGTACTTGTTATGCCAATACAATACTTGGTTATGGAGACACAATGCGGCTCCCCTCCACCCTTGCTTTGGGCAGATGACCACTTTCACCCTGGGAGCCAGATTTGAGTTCCTTTATCCATCGTCAAGAGCCAGCATGAAAGCACTTGGAGAACACCTCTGAAGGCCAGCCAGAGGGTTTGTATATCCCTCAGTTTTGCCACAGGTGTCCATACATTCTTTTTGTGTGCAAGTAGGATGGCTTATTTCCATCATACATCAAGGTTTTGGAAATCAGGTAAGACAGTTGTGAGAAAAGACATCCATTACTCTTGATCTTGAAAATTAGATTGCAGAGAATGTCTTTACAAAACTGCAACTCAGAGACATCTGAAATTTGGCAAGAGAATTCTCAGAAGATAAAACAAAAGTGATCTTTTGGACCAGAGACACACACTTTGAATATTTGGTCGTGCCCTTTGTACTACCTAATGCTGAAGTTACCTGCAAAACTTTTAATTATTTTTTTAGAGATTTACTAGATTCCTTTATAATAATACTCTTGGACAACAGCATTATTTTTTTCAGAGGGCATGAACCAACCTGAGCAGCTTGTAAAATCAGTCCCAGAGAATTTGGTTGTCACAAACTCATATGCCAAATGAGAGAGGTGAAATTCTGAAAGGTCTTCCATTGAAATCCTGGGCTGCTTCACCTCTCCAGAGGCAATGGAAATTAACTCTGAGAAATCACAGACTTGGCCCCGCCAAAGACAGTTACTAGGTTTCGGTGCTTTCTTAGCTTCATTAGCTTTTATCACCAATTAATTAAAGACTTCACCAAATGATCTTCCCATTCCTGGACTTGTTAAAGAGGGGGATGTTTGAATCTCACCACCTCAGTTTAGATGCCTGCAATGCACATATCTGTGTCTGAGCTAGACTTTGGATTCCCTTTATAGTCCCATGAAAAAAAACAAGTCCTTTTACTATGTGATTCATACAGCCTGTTTTAGGTATGCATTTTAGGTGGAGATAAATCACACCCTGGTTGCTGAGGAAATATGTGATAGTTTTAAACAGGTTTTTATAATGGTCCCATTCATAATACACACAGACCCTTCCCATCAGTTCTTTGTTAAAGCAGATGTTTCTCATTGTGCTGGAGGAGTAGTGGTAGCTCAGTTAAAGATCTTTCAACCACAGCTTCCTCCCTACACAAGCTATTTTTACTGACTGATGCTAGTTGAGTTCAAGCTGCTATTGATGAGCTACCTGCAGCAGAGCCACTCCTGCCCAGTCGGAACTGGAACACTGAGGAGGCTAAAGCACTGTGACTGCAAGGCTCAACCACTGCTAAACCACTTTGTTTCCTGATTGTCATATTTTGTTTCACCATCTTGAATTTTGGCCAGTTGGGAAAGTGGGAAAAACTGGCTTTATATTAAAAGCACAAGCTAGCCAGCTCTGGTCTGTAGTCCTAGAGATCAGTTTTAAAACCACCTGGAGTTCACCAATGTAACCTGTTTAAGTCCTTCAGCCACTCTAAAGATGATTTTGCCAACACATGGCTCATAGTCTTCAACCACAGCAAGGTACCCACGCAACGGAATCACAGAATCACAGAATAGTCAGGGTTGGAAGGGACCTCTGGAGATCATCTAGTCCAACCCCCCTGCCAGAGCAGGGTCACCTACAACAGGTTGCACAGGACAGCGTCCAGGCGGGTTTTGAATGTCTCCAGAGTGGGAGACTCCACAACCTCTCTGGGCAGCCTGTTCCAGTGCTCCACCACCCTCAAAGTAAAGAAGTTCCTCCTCATGTTAAGATGGGACTTCCTATGTTCAAGTTTGTGCCCATTACCCCTCGTCCTGTCAATGGGCACCACTGAAAAAAGACTGCTCCCATCCCCCTGGCATCCTCCCTTCAAGTATTTGAAAGCATTAACAAGATCCCCCCTCAATCTTCTTTTCTCCAGACTAAAGAGACCCAAGTCCCTCAGCCTTTCCTTATATGAAAGATGTTCCAATCCCCTAATCATCTTTGTAGCCCTTTGCTGGACCCTCTCCAGCAGATCCCTGTCCTTCTTGAACTGGGGAGCCCAGAACTGGACGCAGTATTCCAGATGCGGCCTCACCAGGGCAGAGTAGAGGGGGAGGATGACCTCCCTCGACCTGCTGGCCACACTCCTTTTGATGCACCCCAGGATGCCATTGGCCCTCTTGGCCGCCAGGGCACATTGCTGGCTCATGGTCATCCTGTTGTCCACCAGGACTCCCAGGTCCCTTTCCACAGAGCTGCTCTCCAGGAGGTCAGCCCCCAACCTGTACTGATGCATGGGGTCATTCCTCCCCAGATGCAGTACCCTACATTTACCCTTGTTGAATTTCATTTTCATGCAAACATGAGATTGCTTACTCTGGCTAGGAGACAGCTGTAAGCCTGTAAGGGGCTGTTTGGTTCAAGGTCTGAGCAAGCCACGTTTCTGACACCGTAGGTTGTTCAGGGATTATAAGCTTCTCGCCATATTCTTTTTAACTAGCCTGCCATGCCTGGAGATGCCCAGGAGTGTATTACATATGGTGAACCCTGCAAATATATCAAGGCTGTAGAACTAGTGATGCCCCTGCACCTTTAATTGCAAAGCTCTTTCTTTAGCTTACGTTTTTGATGCAAGCTTACATTTCCTACCTCCAGGGAATCAGAACAGCTTCTTTTTGCCTTATTTAATGAGCCTAATTAAGACAATACACCTTCTACCCTGCACCTACCCTCCTACTATTATGAATCAGCTCAGTTTTTCTTAACTTGTAGACTTGCTGCCTACTGTGATTTATGACTGAAAGCCTCAGATTTCATCCGTGTTTTGGAAAGAGCTTCTTATCCTATTGGGAACAAAAGAGTTATTCACTGTTGCATATTCACTTTAAGTTAGTGGATAAATAAAGGAAATAAACTAAACTGTGGGACGATGGTGAGGCTTGTACTGTCTGGATGACTGGGTATCTTTTATCCTGCTTGCACAATTTCCATAGCATTCCTCCATTCATTTATCTGTACAGCTGTCTGGACTGGCAAGTTGAGGTCTATCAATGATTTCACTCTCAGTTGCACTAAATTACAAAGGACCAGATTGCTCAGATAGGCCAGACTATGTACTGGGATTACAGTTCTTTCTGGAAAAATCAAAGGAAGTCTTTAAAGCCCAGCCAGATTTTCATTGTTGGGAGTCTCCAACTCCATCAAAAGGAGAGACAGTCTAGACAAAACACCTACAAACTTCACTCCCATCTAAAAACTTAGCTGTTGTTTTTGTGGGGAGCCTTTCACAGTTTCTGCTCAGATTGACCCAATAAATTACATTTTTGCAGCTTTGAGTTCTTCCACTGTTTCATTAATCCCCACGAAGAAACATTTGAAAAAGCATTCCCCTCCCGCTAATCTGGGATGGTGACCCTCCGACATCACTGGAGTCAAATCCAAGAAATACTGGATTCTTAGGAAACTCATGGACAGCATTTTTTTTTTTTTTTTTTTTTNNTTTGGGAGTTATCCACATTGGAGAACTCCCGGACAGCCACTGAAATCTCATGGAAATCCTCCATCCAGCAGACACTGAGAAATCTAGGCTGTGCCATGGTAGATAGGTATGGTGTCTCTATGGAGGCTCCGTGTCCTGGGGAACCCCTCTCCAATAATTGTATACCTATGTGATAAATAATGAGACGCTTATATAGCTATCCCAAAAGCTTCATACACTCAGCTGTCAACAGTTTCTCAAAACTCTGCCTATGCACCCCTTAATGCTTCCTGCTTTGAACACTAATCCAGTCTTTTGCTCTCCCATAGACCTTATTTCTTTCTGGAAAAAATATTCTGTTTCCATTTTGTTCTGGTTTCAGTGGTTGCTTCAGTAGAGAGGCTCAAACGCTAGAGAGTCCCGACAGCGGAGACCCACAGCACAGTCTGAGAGTGTCAGATGGGTTCTTGTAGGTTTTTTCCCTTTCCAGCTTCTTGTAAAGATGAACAGACTAGAGACCTTTGAAACAGCTGTAAATGAGGAAGGTGAACGGCTCGCTGCCTACATGAGCAGTCTCTGCCAGGAAAGCCGGTGCTTAGCTGTGCCTTTCAAAGGACAGGCACCCAGGCCACCTTGTAGGGCCCATGAGCTCCTGCACATAGAAAGACCTAATAAAATCATGGGGTAGTCACTTCTGCCCTGAGCACATGCATTAACCAGGGAGCCATCCTCTATAGTCAGAATGAGCGGAACATAAGCAAAAGAGATAAGTCCCACAGATAAAATCACATCTGGGGAATAGCCCTGACACAATCACAGTCCACTGAGGAAATCACAGCAGTGACTCATTCTGTTGTCTCCAGGATAAATCTGGGAATTGAGATGGGAACACAGAGCTAAAGCAGATCCACCCAATCTTGAGGCTGCCAAAGTACCACGGTCCCTGTGGATGGCATGTCTCTAGCCTCTGTGCTGGGCTAGTCCACTACATCTGTGGTTTTCAGAGCTTGCGCCTCCCTTACCAGAGAGCAAGCCAGACAGGCAAGTCCCAGCTCTGTACTGGATGGGTGTGGAATGGCATGAGAGCAGAATTCCCTTTCCACCGGATGCACACTGTTAACAGGTGACCTTGCTCTGTCCCGGGCACAGTGCCCTCCAGGTAGAGGAAAGAAAGCTATTGCTGGGACACAGCTCCCTGCTATGGTCACAGGTTGTTGTTCTGCCTTCCTCCACTAAACCCTGCCCCAGACCCGCAGGTCTGTGTCATCCACCAGCTCACCCAGGTCTGTCCACCTCTGTCTGCAAGTGCTGACACTGGGACAGCACTTACCTCCACCCCACCAGATTCTCAATGGTGCCTCTCTGGGAACTTACCCCCATATGGGTGCAAGAGAGACAATTGATTTATACTGAGAAAACTCACAGACAGCATTAAGTCAATGAGAATTTTATGGGGAAAACAAGCTTTCAACGGCAGAAATCAGTTTGACTGCTCATAATTGGTGGAGTGAAAGTTTGTGTTTTGACATCCCTACTGGTTGCTGTGGTGTGAACAGTTAAGTGACCCTCAAGCAGAGAGTTTCTAATTCCTTTTTTTTTTGACAGATGTCATCCAGTGCAAATCCGCTTGGCTGCAGTACCTGGAAGCTGGTGGATGTGGAGGATTATTTTCAGTGGTGCCCATTGATACGACGAGGGGTAATGGGCACAAACTTGAACACAGGAAGTTCCATCTTAACATGAGGAGGAACTTCTTTACTTTGAGGGTGGTGGAGCACTGGAACAGGCTGCCCAGAGAGGTTGTGGAGTCTCCCACTCTGGAGACATTCAAAACCCGCCTGGACGCTGTCCTGTGCAACCTGTTGTAGGTGACCCTGCTCTGGCGGGGGGGTTGGACTAGATGATCTCCAGAGGTCCCTTCCAACCCTGACTATTCTGTGATTCTGTGATTAAGAAGCAGGTAAATGCCAAAGACTGGAATTAGCACATCACCAAAGACAATGCAGATGAGATGGGTTCATCTGTTTAGATCAGTCTCCACATTCTTGTAGGATGCAGCAGAGCCAGAGGAATGCAGAGCCTGCACACATCAGTAATAATGAATCGTTCCATTGTGACACTTAATGGGAAGGTTCATTAATTAAAGGGAGTATTTAAATTGTGGGGGTTTACCCTGGCAATGGCCAAGCTCTATGGGCAGGCCCAACATTCCCTGATGCTCTCCCAGATTGGGAAATCATAAGCAGAACTTGTGCAAAACTCCCACCTCTGGCTGCCATATGCTGGACCAACGCCTGAGCGCCCAGTGCTAGTTTTACTCAGCTCTTCTCGGTGCTGGTGGCTTGAGCAGTAGATGGGGCTCCCACCCTGCACCTGCCCTGGCCCTGCTAGAGGGCAAGCTGTATGGGACAGCAAGGGGGCAGAACAGGGGTGGGAGGCAGGACCCTGGTGTGAGGTAGTTTGTGCCTAATCCATACCCTGACATGGAGAAGGGACTGGGACCTCCTTGCTGGGGCTGTGGCAATGTGTCCTCATATGCATAATGCCACATGCACTCTGGGTCTCCGGAGTTCTGGCCATCACCTGCCCAGTGCTTGAGGGACACTGGCACCAAGTACAGCCAGCAAAAGGGGACGTGCAGGGGCTCTGAGCTGGAGATAGCTGCCAAGGACCCTCCCTACTGCAGGATCAGGCTGCTCCTGCTGTTCTTTCTCTCTTCCCCACAGCTCCCAGGTAGGGAACTGACACAGATGTTGCACCACATGAAGGAGAGAGGACCTCCCACCAGTGACTTTTGCTCCCAGCTGCAGGATGTGAGAACCTTTGCCTGCTGGCAATGGATGCTGTTCCAGTGGAAAGTCCTAAGTACCAGTCCTGCTCCCTCCCTTTTGGGATATGAATTGACGAAGGGATGACCCTAGCACCTGTGGCCCCATCTCCTTGGAGAAAGGCAGTGAAATGCGTGGGCCACGTCTGGAAATCAGATGCCCTGCGGGTGACTCAAATGACACTCCCTCTGCTCATGCACCGAGGTATCATCTATCTTGTCCAGACAAGTTGCACCAGCATGAGCAACAACTAATAGCCGGCAATATCCCAAGATGACAATATCTGACAGCCCAGTGCTGTCAGGATCCATCTGCAGGAAACAGCCCTTTCTCAGGGAACGTGTGGTAGGCACCGTTTAATCATAGAATCATAGAATGGTTAGAGTTGGAAGGGACCTTGAATTGAATTAAGGAATTCAATGTGCACAGTGAAACACCTTCCCTGGCATGGAGAAGACAAGCGAAGTGGAGGTCCAGGGATGATGGCAGGATCCAGGTTGATGAGGGCTACACCTTCTCCAGCCCCACCACTCCAAAGTCCATGAGACAAACAGGGATCTGTTCACACGTGTTGTATGCAAAGTGGGGAAGTCCCAGGTAGCACCAGGCCAAGGGAAGTTTAAATGCCAGGCATTATTATTAAATGCAGCACCTCCGTCACTGCAGGTACCACGCAGCTGGCTGAGACAAGGAGGGAGGGTACTCTGCTGTTCCCTGTACCTTCTGTTACCATGAGCTCCTGCTACACTGGCCACAGTTGCCTCACTGGGTAAAGACTCCTGTGACCATTACTCAACCCTGACCTCCATTGAGGCTCCTTTTCCAACAGCTTGGCATCTGTGTTTGAGGAGAATGCTGAGCAGTTGGCTTTCTTGGTCTCCATTCCCTGAGCGGGTAGCGAACGTGCCTGGCATCTCTAACAGCTCTACAGTGCAGGACCTTTGCCAAGCTCTGATTCTCCTCTGGGAAAGGGTTTCTGATGGACAGGTTCTGGCTTTCAAGGTGACCTGCCAAGTATGTCTGTCATGGTCTGATCCTCCGTCGGGTCCAGCTGTGACAAGGCTGACCTCAGCTGCTGTGAAATGTGCATTCTGTATCTGCCTGAGCTTTGGGGCACCTCCAGTGCTTAACACAGGAATGTCAGTGCTAGTCCAGGGCAAAGACAGGTGTCCTCTCAGGTCTGCTCGATGATGCATGGCTTGGGTATATAGCAACATATCTGCTAGTGTTCTCTCTCCTGAAGGTCTTAATCTCACAACAAAGCAACCTGGAGCTCCACTTCAGGCTACAGAGACCAGTGATCCCAGCACTGGAGGTCTGTGGCTTATCTAAGACCTGGGCTAGCCAAGAAGGAATGGTCAACTTTGAAACAAGCAGGATTGTGAGAGAAATAATGGGTAACAGGTACAGCCATAGGACTCCCCCTTGTGCTGGGGGAGTGGGACTCCAGCATGTGCTGATCTGTCCTGCAGCTAGGACAGACCACTCCCCTGCCAAGATAACTTGAAGTCATAGGATAACCAAAAGCCCTTCTAGGTCTAATCGTGAACCTGTTGGGTCTGGTGAAAGTTCAAACTGTAGCAGAGAACAGGAGCAGCTAGGACAGCCCAAGGCACCTTTGAAAACTTCTGATCTCACCAAGTCTGACCTCAGACACAAAACTTCCCAGACAGTCTCTCACATCTGCCAGGCAGAAGAATGCAATAACTAACCAGTAATTGTTATCTGGACCTTTAGAAAAACCATGGTATGGATGGGCCCTGTCCAAGAAGGCTTGTGCTGTAACCAGTTGTGTGGGACTGTGGGAAAGACTGTGGGACTGGAGCTACAGGATATAACTATTGCCTTCCTGCCTCCAAAGAGTTGTGAGTAACATGGTCAGGGAGGAGGTCACATAACTGATGAACAACATTACAGAAAAAAATAGATATAAAGTGAATAAATTGGATTCATTTATCAGGATTGGATTGATTTATCAAGATTTAGCAGAATCCTGCCCGCAACAGCAACAATGATCTAGAAGATCAAGACAAACAATGGGATTAAATAAAGGATGATTTTAATCTGGCTGTGGCCATGAATTCATGCAGTCATAACAGGATCTGGGAACAGAGCCTTGACCTCCACACCAGCCCGCAAAAACCTGCCAGAGAGAAGTACAAGCAAGTGGATGCTGGAGTCTGGCAAATCGATGGAGGTGTGAACTGGTTCTGACTGGGCTGGAGTTAATTTTTTTCATAGTAGCCCACAGGGTGCTGTGTTTTGGATCGGTGACTATGCTGGTAACACGCCACTGTTCTGGCTATTGCTGAAGAGTGCTTGCACAGCATCTTTTTCCCACTCTGCCCCCTCCCAGGAGTAGGCTGGGGGCATGCGCGAAGTTGGGAAGGAATGCAGCCAGGAGAGCTGATCTGAACTGATCAAAAGGATCCATATGATGTCATGCTCAGCAATAAAAGCTACGGAGAAGGAAGGGATGGAAATTCGTGGTTATGACATTTGTCTTCCCAAGCAACTGTTACGTGTGATGAAGCCCTGCTTTCCTGGAAGTGGCTCAGCACCTGCCTGCCGATGGGAAGTAGTGAGTGATTTCCTTGTTTTGCTTCACTTACATGCTCAGCTTTGCTTTACCTATTAAACTGTCTTTATCTTGACCCATGAGGTTTTTCACCTCTGCCCTTCTGATTCTCCCTGCCGCCCACTGGGGGAATGAGCAAGCAGCTGGGTGGGTACTGAGCTGCTGGTCGGGATCAACCCCCATAAGCTGTCACGCAGGGAAGCTCTCTAGGGCAATGCACATTCAGTCCTTATATTTATTGCAACTCATCCAGTCTCTTGCACTTTTCTCCAGATGGCAGCACTGCAGTCAGAGTCACAACCATGTTATCCTGTTTTTGGATGAAGCCCCAGACCATACCATCTCTTCTTTTTCTTGGACTGTAGCACAAAGACCCTTGAGGAGCCACTCAACCAACCTGGTCTGCCTTCCTTCTGGAACAACCTTATCAGCCTGCTGTTAAGTCCCTAATCCTGGGCTGCTTGCAAAAAAAGAGCCCAGTACATAGTCAGAGGGAAAGACTCTGCTCCCTATCTGCTTCATCAGGCAATTATTTCCTGTTCCTACAGTCTCACAGATAGATGTGGGCTCTACTACTGCTCCAAAACACTTGAATTTCCCACCTAATTTGTTACTGTCTCCCAGCCAGGGCTTTATTAGCCAGCACCATTCTGAGTTGTGATTTAAGCTGAATCTTACTGTGGAGCAAGCCACCAGACAGCAACCTCAAGAAATAATGTTCCTGTCCACACACAACCCAGACCCCTGGGCCAGAGGCAGCATTCTGCATCTCTTTGGAGGTAACAGAAATGGTCCCTGGAGAAGGCACTGGGTTGGGTGAGAGAGATGGATAAACTGTTGGGAGCCCAGGGAAGATATGCCTGGAGACATTTGTTTCCTGTTGCAGGAAACTGTAATGAGCAAGGAGCAAAAAACAACAGTTGTTGACACTTTCAAATGGAGAATAGCACTTTTATCAGAACTGAAAATTGCTAGTGGTTTTCAGCCATTTTTGGCTGAAAATTGTCTGTGTTCAGACCTAAGACTTCCCAAAATGAAACATTATGGCTGAAAGCTTTTGAAAAATGCCTTTTGGACTTCTGGCCTTTTCATGAGGAAATTTTGAATACAGCAGCCATGAAATCTCAGCCAGCAGAAGCTGAGGATCCAACCCAAGGGATCCATCTTGGTTATGGGGACACATGGCAGACAGGATCCTGTCGGTCTTTCCTTCTACTGAGGCAGCGCATGCGGGCAGACTTCCCTTGAGGCACCAGTGCTGGAGTGAGTGATACAATCCATTAATTTCTGAACTCTTTCCCAGGGAACTACTGATCCTGCCAGCATCCTCTCTACCATAAACCAGAAAAACCTGGGTCTCTGTGGCTAGTAAGCATCCAAGCCCTGCCTCCAAAGACAGTGCACAGATGAAGAGTCTCCAAGCATGTATGACAGCAGAGGAGGAGAGCTTCTGTGTGCTGTTTGTAGCATTTTGGCTTCTTGGCTGAAACTCACAGCCCAAGGTAAGAGATGAACACCAGCTGTACTCCTCACCATTGTCGCTGCCTTCTAAGGGCAAGGAGATGCCTGCAGGTATTTGGCATGAGGTGGTCTCCAGCCAAGCCCAGCAATGGCCTGTCAGGGGTTTGGGTGCTCCTCTGGTGGGACTGGCTGTGTTTCAGAGATGTCAAGAGCTGGCTTGCCTCAGAGTGATCTCTGCTACCCTGAGTAACTAGTGGGTTTCCATTAACTGCAGCAGACTCTATGGTGTCACCAGGGAGCCAGAAGACATTAGAGCATGATGGATCTTGCCTTGTCTCATTCTCCAGTGGGTGGTCCCTGCGCACCAAGAAAAGCCTTTCTTCTGCTGTCAAGTGGGTAACAAGAGCCTTCCTGTCTCCAGCACACATTGCTGCTGGAGCGCCTGGCTGCATGGTTCACACTGAAGTGGTGGTGAGTCACCGTTGGTCCCAACTCTGCTGGGGGAAAAGCTCCGCTTATCAGCGCAATTGTGAAAGAGTGGAGCAGGGCTGGGGAGCTGAACACTCCTGCCAAAGGAGCCAGACCTTGCTTGCGGGAGTTTAGTAACGGACAAACTGGACAAACTGCTGTGTGTGAACATGACTCATCACCCCCGATGTGATCCAGCCTTTGCTCCACGGTCCGTGTGGTTCAGGTAGATGCCCTGATCCTGCTTCTGCACACCTGATTTCACAAGGCATGTGGAGTAACAAGGCAGGGGCAATATTTGACCAGAAAAATACAATTCCCAGGAAGACAGCATGTGTGGGACGTCTTGGTCAGAAAGCTTTGGCCAGGCGGCAAACTGACAGGAAGACGAGTGAATGAAGAAGGAGCACAACAGTCTACAACACAGGGAAACCTGAGTCCCAGAGCCCGGCATTCACAGAGCTGAGAAGAGACCTGCCCAGGGATGCACAGAGCTGTCCCCAGGGCTTCTGTTTGCCAGAGTCGGGCACAGCAACTGGCTCAGGCCACTCTGTAGACACACGTCTGTGATTTCAGCCCTTTCAAAGATTTTTGGCACACATCTTATCAGGGGAAATGTTTCAATATCTGCATATTCAGATGCCTGGGATGATCCCTTGCCCCGGGGGCACCTCTGGTAGTTCAGGGCTGTCGAAAATCTGCCTGTCATTACTTAATGGAGAGTTTTGCTTGACAATGCTCAGGTGCATGGCTGTGCCGAAGTCCCAGTGTCAACGCTCTGCTCTGCAGGTGAGGACTGGTTTGATGTGAATGTAGCATCTAGCATAAGGTTCTGGACATCTGGAGAAGAGGAGGCTGAGGGGAGACCTTATCACTCTCCACAACTACCTGAAAGGAGATTGTAGAGAGATGGGGACTGACCTCTTCTCCCCAGTGACAAGTGATAGGACGAGAGGAAATGGGTTGAAGTTAAGGCAGGTGAGGTTTAGATTGGATATTAGGAAATTTTTTTTCACTGAAAGGGTTATCCAACATTGGAACAGGTCGCCCAGGTAGGTGGTGGATTTGCCATCCCTGGAGGTGTTTAAAAAGAGGGTAGACGTGGTACTTGGGGATATGGTTTAGAAGTGTTTTTTTTTGTCAGGTTGGGTTAATGGTTGGACTCGATGATCTTAAAGTTCCCCTCCAACCTCAACAATTCTATGATTCTATGCTTTCTTGAGAAAGATGCTTTTTCTAAGGCTTTTGAGCTGATTCTGGAGTCATATTGGCTCTGGCTGGCACCCCAGATCCTCCTCTGCTCCTTCCAAGACCACCAGGCATAGTTAAAACACTAAGACTTTATGAACCCTTCCTTGCAGGGGTTTTGTATTACCCCTTTTTGTACCTGCCAGAAACTACATCAGGCGAGAAGGAAGATCCTTTGCAAAAGTGCTGTAGCGAGTGGCATCCCAGAGGGCTACCAGCATGCAGCTATTTCCTACACACTTATTTCTGGCAGTTGTTCCACACCCTTATGGGAAGAATCTGTCTGGGAGAAGCTGCTGTGCTGCACATCGTGCTGGGCACTGAAGTGCTGCCACAGAAACAGCAAGAAAGAGGCTTAAAGAGACTGTGAAAGAGCCTGTGTGTACACTAGCCTTGCAGACAGAATTGTTCGCCATCCCATCTCATAGCCACAGCTGAATGTCTTCCAGGCTGAAGCACGAAGCTGCCTACTGGTTCACACAACACTGCAGGAGAATGGAGGCCTGGATGCTTGAAAGGAGCCTCTGGGTGCATCGGTGCAGTCAGTTCACTCTGCACCTTGGCTTGCTGCAGGGACTGGGTCCAACAGGGTAGGTTTGGTGCCCAATGGAGCTCATCAACTAGCTCCCAGTGCCACATCAGACCTAGCCTGTGCCAGCCAGAGCCAGCATTGTTACCCAGAAAAGGAGAAAGCCTCCTTCAGGGTGGGTCCTCATGCTTTCAAAATGGTCCTTCCCACTTCCACCTGCCTCCCGTGCCTCTAGTTCAGCGCTTCAGCAAAACCAGCTGAGTGCAGACCTGCTTCTGCTCTCTCATAAGTGAGAGCCCCTGAAGCAGGAAAGCCAAGGCTTTTTCCCAAAATCTTTGAAGTCGGTGGAGAGACTCAAGCAGATTTTGCTTGGGCTTTCAAAGCTGATGGAAATCAGAGCAGATTAAATCCTCCCCCCACCTTCCCCAGGAGAGGCAGCTGGAGCTGCACACCAGGGTGAAACCTGATGATGTGCAGAGCCTGTGACACAGGAGAAAATCACCACGGGTGCTGCCATGGGGAGTCCCACTTCAGCGCCTGGCTTCGCTTAAGTCCCCCTTTGTTAATAAGATGTGAGTGCAGAACAGGGCAGGAGAAACAATTTGAGGCTGATTGCAAAGACTGTGCAGAGCCACAGACCCTAGGAAGGATCAAAGCTGATCCCTGTCTTCCTTCGTGCTCTGCTCCCAGGCTGCTCAGGGAGAGAAGTGATTGATGGCTGGAAAGAGGATGATGAGCTCAGGATTCTGGATCTGGCCCCGGCCCCGTCTCTGCTGGTGTGCAGGAGGACCAACGTGCTCTCTCTGCTGCTCAGCGGCACTGGGAGTTTGCAGCAGTTTCACCCCTGCTAAGAGCCACCAGTTCCTGTACTTCTCATACCGTTCAAGCGGCAGCGACTTGTTTTGTGACGGCTACAGTCCACCTGGCAACAGCCAGAGTGTCTCAGAAAGAATGGTGAAAATGTCTGATGTCATTTTTTTCTGCAAAAACTGCTCTGGAATAGCTCCGCCCAAAGACATCCTTTTGAGAGTCAGAGCAACTTGAATTTGGGAATCATGCCTGCGTACAGGACTTCATCCATAAAAGCCCCAGAGCTGTCAGTGCAGGGGAGCCAGCCGGTTCTGCTTCCCCTATGTAGACAAAACCTAATTCCAGGCTGAAATTTCCTTAAGACACATCTCATATTTCAGGATCTTTTGGTGCTACTTTCATCTCCAATCCACATATTGCAGCCCTATAATAATAATAATAGTAATAATAATAGTAATAATAATAGCAATAATAATAATAATACCTTTTGTATGTACATAGCACCTTTCATCCCAGGATCTAAGTCACAATTACAGCCCCACACATTCCTGTATATTACAGCCCTATAATTCTAAGACTGCTCAAGTATTCAGACTTCAAAGGGAATGTGGATTTCCCCTCCAGCCCAGTCACGGTACCCAACATGCTGGAGACGTTTCAAAGGTGTTTCGAAGGTGCCTTGGCAATAGCCAGAGATAGTCAGAAGAGCCAGAGGAGCTCTCTGAAGCTGAAAGAAGCCTTCGTGGATTCTTTCCTCCCACCTTGCGGCCACTCTCTAGTCTCCCTAGAAAGTCAGCACAGCCCTGGGATGAGGACGATGCTCCCATGAGACCCGTGTCTGTACAGAGGGAGGTGAAAAGATGGAAACAGCGCTGAAAGGCAAAACAAGTGGTGGCACAAGCTCAGGTGGGTGACTTTCCAGGTCAGGCAGAACCCACAGTGTTTTGGTTAAAAGTAAATTCACAGAAAAATTATGCTCCACTGAAAAAAGAANAAAATGAACCAAAGTATTCCTTTTTGGGACAAAGCAAAATGTTTCAGGGATACCCAGAGCAAACATGGTTTGGTTTGGTTTGGTTTTAATTGCATGGGAAACCTGAAAAAAAATCTCCTTGTTTAACCCAAGCCAATCTTTCCTCTCCTTTTTTGGTTTAGCCAAAGAGCTGAAATAGCTATTACCTTCAGGAAGAAGTATGGTAAAAACAAGGTAGCTTCCTATAGAAAACAGATTAGATTAAGGAATTGGGGTTTACAGAAGCTCTGGCCAAGCTGCAGTTTACCAGCTGGGTTAACTTCCTCTATGGAGTTTGCCAGTGCTGCCCACGAGCTTTTAAACAGCTGCTGGATGTGGCTCCTGAGGAGTATTTCAGTAGCTGCACTGACTTGTGGCTGCATCCATGAGCAAGGAGTGATGAGGTCAGTGGACATGAAAGGCAGGCTACAAATCTGAGAGTTTAGTATTGTTTTTCTTCATGTTGTGGCTGAACAAATGCAAAGCTCAAGTATTTTTTAATGAATTTTTAAAAGGTATTTTAGCTCGAGAGGTCCAGACATGTGACTGAAAAGTGCTGAGAGTCTCCAGCTCTTCTATAGCACTTTTTAATCAGTCGATCTCAAAGCGCATTAGAGAAGGGTTTATTATTAGTGTTTTAAAGATAGGGAGACTGAGGCAAGGGAAAATGAGAGAACTTATTTGGGGTAAACCATGAGGCTGGGACAGAGCTAGAAAAGAGTCCATGTTTCTCATGCTGCACTCCAGTCCTCTGTATCTCCCACCTCCACCACACAAGGCAGCCAAAGCTCATGGGGCACCTGTCCCCAAAAGTCTGAATCTTTGTGTCCCTCCATCTAGGAGCCCTTTCTGCAAAAGATCTACAAGATGGTCAGTGGAAAGTCATCCCCTGGAAAAGGAGAGGGTCTACCTTATGGTATCACCAGATCGGCCAGAACATCTCATGGAAGAGCAGGGCAGTTTTCACAGCGTGTGCTAGCTCACCTCAGACACACCACACCAACCAGCATGGGCTGCAACACGTTTCCTCTCCCCCTTCTTCAATAAATCAAGGCTTCCAGCATTCATGCTTTTGTCACTAATAAATCTTGTGCTGTCTTACACCACATGAAAGCACAACAACACCTTAACCGACAGGCACTTCCCTGTGCAGGACTGCAGCTGCAAACACAACCTGCAGCACAAGAACCTGCTGGTTTGGCCCTGAGCTGAAGTTAAAGGCAGCACATACAGCAAGGCTGCCCCTGCGCTTAGTAAAGCCCCGCATGCTGTTGCCAGAGCACACGTAAAACCACTCTGTGCAGCAGGCACCTCATTAATCTATGGAACTCATTGCCACAGGAAATTAGTGCAACACCAAAAGTCTTACCTGCAGCAGCAATCAAGGTCTTGTCTTGGTTGCAATACCATTGGTTCTTCAAATACAACACAATTGTCCCTAAAGGTATGTCTCTGCCCTTTGGTACCTGTGGCACATTCCACTCAGGCAGATGACCTCTCAGTCTTGGGACAAAGCCTTGGGACAATATCTGGGACAACAGCTTGGGACAATATGTGAGAACTCCCATGCCCCTATGTACAGGGAGAAGAAAGCCTTACAGTGCAACTACATGACTCTGCACCTTGTTTTCCCTTTGGGAGATGCTGACTGAGCAGCAGCAGAAGCACTGTTTTCATGTCCATCGTCAGACTGACTCAGAGTGCTGTCTGGGAAGCCAACAAAATGCTCACACAGCTACTGCCTTTCTCAGCTCCCAGGAACTGGGTAGCCAGTGGGGACACTGCCAGCTGTGCAGCGGCTGCTGCTGGGAGCAGCTGCAGAAACAGGGATAAAGCAAAATCGCAGACTTTTTTTCTTACAATCAGAATTTCTTCTTGTGTTCTCTGGTAAAGAGAAGATTAATTTCTGTCTAAAAATGCAAATGCCTTTCCTGCTGGTTTCATGCATGCAAAACTGAAAATTTGCTTTTCTAAGGTTAAGAAATGCCCAGAATTGGCCGTTCTCTTGAACCTGCAAGATGCAATTACACCCAGAGTCATCTCTACACCAGATAACCTCGTTGGGAAGGTGACTTCTGCCTTCAGATCCTCCAGGTCCCTGAGATCCCTGTTGCTTGGCCACACTGTCACACTGTCAGCAGCCACTGCTCAAGTCATTGCTCCACGCACAAGTCACTGCCGGCTCTGGGAGGTGGCACTGGGCAGGGGGACTGTTCCAGGGGTTGGTGGTCTGCAGGGCTCAGGGTCATGTTACAAATCCTTTCAACATGTGTGTGCGGCATCCTCCCAACAGCCCTCCCTGCTGCCATGCATGTACCCCCCTGCTCTCTCACCCCTTACTAGGCAAAGGAGACCACGTTTCCACTCCCCTTCCACTCCTCCAGTTTCCCCTGTGGTATGCACAGCCCTGATGGGATAGTGTGGTGCTTGGGCTTCCCTTTGAACAAAGGGGAATGTTACTAGTGGGTGCCCCACAGGGATGTTCAGTGCTGTTCAGACTATCTTGTCTCCCCCGGGTCTCTTTGTAGTGGGACCTGTGGCTGCTCACAAGAAGAGGCAGCCAGGTCCCTTGAGCAGGTCCTATCCTTACAGGTGTGTCTGACTTGCTCCATTCACATGAGGGCTGCTTTTCATTTCCAAATCCTTCAAAGAGGTTTAAAAAGCTACAGGAAGGACTCCAAACAAGGCAGATGGAAACAGAGAGCTGCTGATACCTCAGGACACTCCTCTGTCATCCCATGGAGGGGAGGAGGCTGGAGAGCTGCCCTCTTCCATCAATGTCAGCAAAGCCTGTGCTGGTGTATCTGGGAAAGGCTTTGCATTACCCCTTCCTGGATCCTTGATGCATCCCTGCAAGACTGGAGGCGCCATGTGAGCTTCACCGTGTCCTCCCCTTGCTCCCCTCCTGTCTCAACTCATGCTGGAGCCTGAGTCTGTTTTGACTTGGCTGCAACACTAGATGCCTGTGCTTGGTCCTGCTCGTCTTTCTGAAGGCTGTTTCTGATCTCTTTTCAGCTCCTGCCAAACTCAAGTCCTTCTCCAAGACCCCAGGCCTGACATTTCTTCCCTATCCCTTCCCACTGCTTTTCAGAGCACTGCTGTGGTGATTCCTGTCCCATCCTTAGCTCCCTGGCCCTAGCTCCTCTCTGGGTCCCCACAGCCTCTCCTGGATCCCTGGCACCAATGCAGGACCCTGTGCTGCCTGCGAGGAGCTCAGCATTGGGCTGCCCTTGGTGCCCCTTTCCCCACTCAGAGCTATTTCCCTGTGGTGCATGAAGGTGGCTCATGTTCCCATTTCAAGGTTCCCAGGGAGCCTGGCCCATGTTGGATGCCTTCTGAGCTGTCTCAGAGCAGCCAAGAGGAGGAGCATCCATCTGTCCCATGGGCAGCCGACTCACTGAGACCTCACTCAGCATTTTGGCACCCCAGCTGAAGTGTCTGGGCTCAAAGGCAGCAGCACCCCCTACCCTGCTGTTGGCAGAGGGTGCTCCCCCTGAGACAGGGTGATGGGGGTCCCTCAGCCCTCACTGCAGAGAGCTGGGAAGTGCCACACTTCCCTTTCCCTCCTCCACCCTCCTGCTGCTCCCTGACCCAGGCAGGTGCAGAGGGGGAGAGGCATTTGCAGCTCCATTGCTGCCTTTTGGCACCAGAGCCTCTGCCAGAATCAAAGAGCTTTTCAAAGAAAACCCTAAACTCCTTTAATCGCCAGCTAGAGCTCCTCCCGCACAGATCTAAGGGCCATGAGCTCAGTGTTTTCATTGCCCTAGGCAGATTTATGAGCTTATTCTTCAAGGAAGGGAGGGAGAGAGGGGAGGTTGTGGCATATTACTTAGCCCGGGGGGCGGGCAGGGAGGAGAGGGGGGAGGATGCAAGAAGGCGTCTGCAGTGGAAGTGCACGACTTGCAGAAAGCCTGGCTCTGCTGCGGCCAGTGCTCTCAGGCATGGTGGAAAGGCACGGCGAGAGCAGATGTGAGCGAGGACCAGCCTGCTGCGGGTGAAGTCCAGAGCATGTGGAGGGCGAGCGGCAGCTCCCTCCCAGCCGGGCTCCCTGCACGGAAGGGAGTGTGTGAGCATGGCATGCCTGCTGCTGCCCAGCCTTGCTCACTCCGATGGACAAGACCAGGAGTGGGGCATCCCTCAAAGAGCAAGCGGGAGGGACTAGTCATCCCCAGTCCCAACCAAGCTGCCCTAGTTGCAATCTGCAGAGCAAAGAAGGAGGGAGGAGGCTTGCTGGCATACGGCTGTCCACCCCGAAGCCCATCCCCATGCACATTTGCTCTAACCACTCCGTGGTGCTACCTTCCCCACCACACTCCTCATCCACACACCTCCTCCCTTCTTGCCAAGAAGCTGGCAGCTTCTGGCTGCCAGCTGTGAAGCAAGTGCAGTAAAGGTCTGGCTGCTCCCTCTCCTGCAGAGAGACCTGGGCTTTGGGATGGGGCAGGTCCTGCATCTCACCTCCCTACTCAAACAGTGGCCTACCAAGAAGTGGACATCTGCTCACATACAGATGTGCCCCAGACACCCTGCTGCCACTTCCGAACAGCCCTGCAAAGGGTAGAATCACAGACTCACAGAATTGTCTAGGTTGGAAGGGACCTTTAAGGTCATCAAGTCCAACCATCAACCTAACACTGCCAAAACCACCACCAAACCATGTCCGTTACCACCATGTATACCCATCTTTTAAATACCTCCAGGGATGGTGACTCCACCACTTCCCTGGACAGCCTGTTCTCATGTTTCTTCAGTGAAGAAATTTTTCCTAATATCCAATCTAAAGCTCCTCTGGCATAGCTTAAAGCTGTTTTCTCTTGTCCTATCGCTTATTACTTGGGCGAAGAGACTGACACCCCCCTTGCTACAAGCACCTTTCAGGTAGTGGAGAGCAATAAGGTCTCCCCTCAGCCTCCTTTTCTCCAGACTAAACAACCCCACTTCCCTCAGATGCTTCTCATAAGACTTGTCCTCCAGACCCCTCACCATCTTCACTGCCCTTCTCTGGACACGCTCCAGCACCTCAGTGTCTTTCTCATAGTGAGGAGCCCAAAACTGAACACAGTATTTGAACACAGTGGGGCCTCACCAGTGACAAGTACAGGGGGACAATCACTGCCCTAGTTTTGTTCACCTCTTGGGAAGGTCTCAGCCACGACCTGTGGCACTAAATCCACAGTCCTCTGCCTCGTCACCTGCAGCACCCCATGTTGTAGCTGGAAGAAACTGGGGGCTGTGATTGTTGCTCATAGACCAGCTGCTCTCTGGAGAGCACAGTATCCCATGAATCCCAACACCATCCACACTGGGATAACTGCAGCTAAGCAAAGCAAAACACTGCTGGAGCCAAAGGTCATGATACCAAGAGGTAAATGGGAGCGGAGTTTATGGCAGAGAAGGGGGCTGGGAGATGATGAAGCAGGAGGAGATAGGAAGAGCTGCCATGAACCTAAAAGTGTCGTCTCATTGGAAATTCAGACTTCAGAATTTCCTTTCCCTTGAACCCAGAACAAAGAGCCATCACATCAATATTTAGTATAGAACAACAACAACAAAAATCAATATATTGTGTTTTAGAAACATCAAGATGCTTGCTTTGATAGTTTTGGAGTCTGCAGTGTGAGTATTAAATTACCTACAGGTAACTGTAACACCAGCAGGTGAAAATATGTAAATAGAAACTTTTTTAAAAAGCCACCATGAAGTGAAAACATTGAAATAATCTCTCTTGATTCAACTTGTTACTATGTTTCTCCCATTCATAGCCCCACGAACACCGATCCATTTTCATTAAGCTTTTCCTTTTCAATGAAACAGGGTATTGCTTGGAAAATCATCCCACCAAATGTGCTCTTCAGGCAGCTCTAGGACTAACCTCACCGTTAACGGTCCTGCAATTCTGGCTTTGCTCTGAGCACTGCCAGTCCCTCCAGAACACTGGCTCCCGCCCCACTACTTTGCTGCTGGGGGGTTCAGCGTGTTCCTGCTGCTCTGCCCTGAGCCTTGAGCCCAGGCATGCCACCATGCAGCATCTGATATCATCCCTAACATTTTAGGGGTAGAAAAAAAAAGGTGCCTCAAAGCTGTTACTGGTGAACATAACCCATGAACCCACTTCAGAGTGTGTGTCAGAGCCCAGCGCTTCTAATGCCTCTCACCAGCCTTAATCTCCCACATCTGGGACCCCAAGCTTATAAATGTTTTTCCTTGCTCCCACTGTGGCTGCCATTCTCCCAGGCATGCCGGGCATTTCCAATGGCAAGCCTGTGGACTTCTGGCCATAAGGGCTAGGAGTGGCATTTCCCATTAGTCTTCCAGCTAGGAAGAAGATCAAGCAGACAGCCAGTCCTCACTGCATCAGTCTGGCCACCAGCACCCGGGGGTGGCTTTGGAAATCCTGGTCTCTCTCATGGCTTGAGAAGTGGAAGGTCGGGGAGCTCTTTCGTGTGAGTCTGCACCTTTTTCCTGTGTTGAGATGAGTCCTGGTTCAATGTTTGGACTCCTGTGGTGACCATGGCATGAGGAAAAGGCTGTGGATAGGCCCTGACACTGGGCAAACATCAGCTACAGAATGGTGACTCTGCTTTTTGCAAAATTACCTGGGGCAGGAGAGCGGTATCCCCCCAGGAAGGATCTAATTTATACCTTGCACTGGGATTTGGTGCTCTTTGCATTTTTGGCTGCTCCGTCTGTCTCCCCAGCACGTGTGACTGCCACCTAATACTCAAAGGCACACAGAGGTCCCTGTCATCCCTGCAGGAGGTCCCATCTCCTTGTCAGCCCCCTGCAAGCCCAGCCATCCCTTCAGCCCCAACATCCCTCCCCACAGCTGCCATGCCTGCCCAGGTCAGCCACCAGTCCTGTCCCTCTACTGGTGCCCTGGCTCCTCTGACAGCTTTTGGGTGCTTCCCATCTTAGGGTGGCTGTGGTGAAGTTGTTAATCCTTTTTCCCAAGGTGTGAGCTGCAGGGGGGCAGAGTCTGGGGCAGACAGTTAGGGAGGGTCTAGGGCTGAGGGGAGCTGCCTTCAACATTGCAACTTGTCTTTCTCCAGGCATCAGCTGTGGCTCTGGAGTCAGCCTTCAAACCCTGCACCTCACCTACCCAGAGTTTTGTGGGTGTTTAGAAAATGCAAATATCAAGAAAGAGGCATCTTCCACTCGCTCTTTCCCTGCACTGGATGCAGTATTGTGTGACCAGGGAAGTGTCTGCCTGATTCATGTCAGAGCGTCCCTGCCTCCTGCAGAGCCCTATCATGTCCGTGCAGCACCTGATCCCAGAGGGCAGCCTCGGGGAGAGCATGGGTGATGTGGAGCCCTGGCCCCAGACTCCCAGTGGGATGCTAAATTCCAGGCAATGGCTCAAAATGCCTCTGCTAAGTGAAAACAGCCCTGAGAGCTCCTGTTCCCATTCACCTCAATGGAAACAGCGTGGGGAACAAGAAGCTTTCTGTGTGGGCAGCCTCCTGAGAGAGATGCCTGGTGATGGTCGGGAGCAGCCAGACTCTGCTGCTCTTTCTTCCCCCAAATCCTGCTGTGAGAGCAACAGCCCAACAACCTCATCACCTGTCTTCTGCTCCAGGTCTTTTCTGGTTTTCCAGGAGAGAACAGCAGCATTGCATGCAGTGAACTGTGCAGTAGCTGCCTGGCTTCACTGCAAGGTGTTGCATGCGGCCTGGGGTAAGGACACAGCAGTCACCAGTACTTCTGGGGATGGGGCACAAAGCCTGGCCCCTCCGTGGTGCTGTGGAGACCTGGAACCCTGGGGAAGCAGGGGATGCCTCCTCCAGGTGAGCTTTGGGACGTGGTGTTACTGATGTCTGCTATCCTACAGGTTTGTGTCCTTCATCCTTATCACTCCCACTGCAGTATCCCCGGTACCCTGCATGCTCCCCTCTCCCACATTGCAACACTCCCTGCTCCACCTATGTCCCATGCACTGCTCATAGAAGTAGGTTTGGTCAGTCTTCACGAGAGAAGGTGAAATGGAGGAGTGTTATGGCTGTCTTTAACTGGAAGGTGTCAAGAAGATGGAGCCAAACTCTTCTTGGAGTTGTGTAGAGGAAGGATGAGGGGTAATGGGCACAAGCTGGAACATGGGAAATTGCAATGAGATATTAAGAGAATCATTTCTTATGAGGATGGTCAAAACTGGGAAAAGAGTGACAGGATCTTAGAGATACTCAAAACTCTGCTGGACAAGATCCTGACCAATCTCATAAGCTGGACCTGTTCTGAGCAAGAGTGTGGATCAGAGACCTCCAGAGGTGTCTTCCTGCCTAAGATATTTCATGATTCTGGGTAATCCTTCCAGTTCCTTCTTGTGTCCCCTTAGTCCAGGCCAGGGATAAGGCAAGATGTGTCATTTCCAACCTATAGGCATGCAGGTTGACCAGGGCATGTGTCTGCTGTCTGACCAGCTGACCTGAATGCATGACCATGACACTACTGCTGTCACCTTTCCATCTGTGGGTACTCCTGATGGTGTCCTCTGCTGAGTACAGGCACTCCATTCCTTTGAGCCCCCTATTTCCTACCAGCTATGGTTGGACAGGCCAGCATGTCCCTAGGAGGGACCTGGCAGGCACCAGCAACATGGCATCATTTTTTTTTGTGAAACGGGAGCAACCTCAGCAAATTGAGAGCATCCCTTCACCCCCCAGCATTCCCCCCAGTACCATTGCCAGGGGCTGGTAGCCAGATGCAGGGGGGCAGAGAGGGGTCAGGATGACATCCCGGAGCAGAGGGCTGCACTGAGCACCTGCACCCAACCACAGCCCTGTTCCCAGTGCTCAGGCAGAGGGTGACAGGCATGGGGACAGCCCATGTGATGTGGCACTTCCATACTCTGGGGAATCTGAGGTGGGATTGCTCAACCAGGTCACACTCAGGGTTTGCAGTAGTGCCAGGAATTAAAGTTAAGTTAATACTCTGAGTGCCAAGCATTTTCCTGTACTCCTCTGTGCCCCGCTGTGCAGTCTCCTCTCTGCTGAACAGGAGCCTTCCCCTTTACAGCTCCAGTCTCCTTCTGCGCTCTCAGCTTGCTGCTGTCCTCTCCAGAGAGCCCCCATCAGCTCCAGCCCATCGCTGTTGCTAGCCCCAAAAGCAACTCCCCTACATACTGTGCTGGCCGTGGAAAAGAGAGACGTGATATTTGACACACTGCTGTCAGGACTTACTGGCATGTCAGCTAAAGGTTACATCCGCTCTCTGAATAGCTCAAGTCTTTTGGGTTGATACAGGTCATAGTGTCTCTGGATGTAGCTGAACAGGAGAGGGTGTGCTGACATTTAGTGCTTCATGGCTGGACTCTACAGCCAGGCTAAGACACAGTTCAAATATGTCATGCACTAAGAAGCTCTTTGCCAGCCCCCTTGTGATGAACCAGGCAGGATGGTCTGTGCTGCTCCAGAGAAATGAGCTGTTAGAGCCAGCATGAGACCTGATCGAGTTCAGGCTGCGTGCAGGAGCAATGCAGGCAGCAGGGGCCTGTCACCTAACATGGACAATCCCAAGCTGCCTGGTGTCTTTCCAGGGCTGCCAAGGAGACACCAGCGTGTCTAAGTGCCTACTGGAGAGGTGCCCCTGGGAAGAGGTGGTTTGCTTCTCTCCCATCTTCCTGACCACAGCTGCAATCTCACCAATGATGCCTCCATTGGAAAAGTTTGCGTTAGATGGGTGGGATCAGGCTCAAGTTCATTGAGGTGTGAGAGTGAGCAAGGACAGGATTCTTGGAGATAGACAGGCATGGCAGAGGCACAGCATTGTCAGGATGGGGTATGACTGTGAGCTCATTAGTGGTGAGGCAGTGTCTAATCAGAAATATGAGGATCCTTTATTTTGCACCTGAGAGAGTCCTGGTCTTTACAGAAAGCAGTACCAGTAATTTGCTTAGAAGACAGAGCATGGAGCAAAGGAGCTGGAAAGTTTTGGGAGCAGCTGCCCTTCAGCTCCATGCTCCGCATTGCCATTACAGGGCTTGCTTTTCAGCACTTGCAGCTCTCCCAAAAAATGTAGGCATTTCTTTACATATCTGAATGTGGATTTAAAGCCTGAATTTACATGAAGAGCTTAGATGTCTCTCCAATATCCATACTTTCTACAAAATTTATGCTGATCTGCTTTGAAAAACCAGCCCTGATTGCACACCTTATAAGTGAGAAACTAACCTTATGTGACTTACTGAAGGTAGCCCAAGAAGGTAGTGACAGAAAGAGGGCTCTCCGGTCCTCCTCCAATAATTCCCAGTTGATCCTGCCTTCCTGTCTCTGTTACATCTTATTTGCTAATTCACAGGCAGTGTTTAACAGCTAGGCAGCAAATGTGCTGTTTTTTCCCCAAATAGGTCCAGCCTTAAGGGGGGGGGGAAGAAAACTCCGGACCCTCCAACACCTCCCTGGCTCAAGCCCATGGATTCTTCACCCGGAGGGGCCCTCCAGCCCGGCATGGTGATGGGCTGGGAGGTGGCATTGCTGGTGCCTCTCTGGCAAACGCCTGTCACGGGCGCCACCGTGTGAGTGCAGCCGGCTGGTGGAGCACCCACGGGAGAGAGCGGAGTGTGGCCGAAGGGCTGGACACTCTCCCAACACGGCAGCTACTGCGGGACTCTCCTGAAGACCGGGTCCCAGCGAAAACCGGACCTCTGCAAGAAGCAGCCACAGAGTCACCTGCTGCACCAGGCCAAGAGTGTCTTTAAGCACTCACCCACAGGGGTCCATGCACAAGGTGTCCGTAGCCCAGGGCTCTGTGTCCCTGCTCGACCGCTATAGTCAGGGTGGCACTGAGAACCATTTAACATCGAGATGTCCCTTGGTTCATGCAGTGGAGCTCTCTGCAGCTCCCAGTCCGAGGGACAACTCTTCAGAGATGATGGGCGGCATGTTCTCTGCAGAGTGGGAGCCACAGGTGCCCCACGACTGCAAAGGTGGAGTGGGAGCCTGACAGGGCTGTCACTTGTCCTCGCAGTAGCATCAGTGCTGCAAAACTCTGCAGCCTCCCATGCTTACAGTCTGCATGTTTTTAACCACCTCCCTCAAGACATGCTCAAGAGCTGTAGTGACTTTTCAGTCATAGGCAGCTGGCTCCAAACACAGCCCCAGGATGTGTGCAGGGGGATAGCTCTGTACAGGACAAAACCCATGTGACAAGTACTCTGTGGTTCCCTCTCCCAGGGAAATACAGCTTGTATCACACATTTCTCTCATTTTTCATGCTTTCCAGTAATAATCATCCTTTCCTGTCATATTTCTTTCTCAGCTGACCCAGTACAGCTCTGGCCATCCAACAGTTGGCACAAAACAAAGCAATGTGCTCCTCAGGCAAGCAGGATGAGCAGAGAAGCTCTTATCCATCTGTGGCAGCTTCGACCTGGCTTTGCAAAGCCCTTCCTGAATGGGTTAAGGGGCTTAGCTTTAACAGTTGGATAACTGCATCTCAGGACAGTCCAGGAACACCAGAAAAACAGCAACACAGTCTGTATGCCACCCTGGACACAAGCCCTCTTTCAGCATGATGAGCACAAAATGAACATCCCTGGCACTGCCTGGGGGCTACTAGTTGTCCTCAATGGTTGTGGTACACACGGCTTCCCTTGGCAGCACCACAGCTGCATCGCTAGCTGGGAAAGCCAAGGTCCTCACCAGCCTACCTGCCACACAGCTGAGGGTGGTGGCTGCAGCTCTTTCTGCGAATAAACAGACCAAGCATCTTCCTCAGTACATGCCAGGCCCAACCCGTCTCCCTAAGCGAGGTGTTTCCTCTCGTGCCCAAACCAAGAGATCCTTCCACAGAGTCCCTTGCTCACCCTGGGGACATCCTCAGTCATCACTACTCAGATGGCCCCACTGAGACCATCTCTGGGGCTAGGAATGAAGCCACCAGTCCCTGTGGTAGTTTAACCTTTTGGGGTATTAATATCAGAAAGGATAGGAAACATTGAGATAATTAAGAATTTTTATTAAAACAAAACAAAACAAAACAAAACAAAAACCTTCCAAAGCCCCCACACCTCTTATAAGACTTTAATATTCATTTTAAAAAGGCAACTTGGGCTGTCCTTGTGGCCAGCTCAAGCCAAACCCCTGAAAGCCATGAGTTATCACAGCTATTGAAATGTTTGACAGAAGGACCCCAGAGCAGTTTGCACTAATCGCTCAGTATAAATACTCCATTATGTTCTCAGATAATCAGAATCTACCCAGCAAATCAGCTCCTCTGATCCACTGTAATCAAGAAGCAAAGCATGCATAACATCGCAATATAAACAGCATTTGCAGAGGGGCGCAGAGAGGAGGGGGAGCTGGCTTAGCTTGGCAGGTCCTGGAGTAATAGCTGCCTTTTTTGTTGTTGATTTGTTTTGTTTCTAATTTCCAGAGGAAATTTAATTTCAGGAAAATGTGGCACAAACTTCCAAGTCAGGGGAAAGCTGCAGCTGACGAAGGGGTCCAGAGAAAGCGTTGCAAAAGAAACAGCAAGGGCTGTACTTACAGGTAAGCTGTTAGAGGGCTCAGGTTGGCAGGGACCTCTGAAAGCCCCAGCTCGGAGCAATCCACCGAGAGCATGATGCCATCCTCTTCGCAGTGGCACTGGGGTGGGCAGGAGAGCGCAGCACCTTGCTCCGCTGGCACTGCCTGGAAGCAGGCAGAGGAGGCCAGAAGAATGCCCCAGAAGAAGAGCTTGTCCATCCTCGCCTTGGCTGCAGCTGCAGGGATGGTGCGAGGTGCTGCCGGCTCCCTCCGACCCCGGGGCTCAGCTGGATGGAGGGGAGCGACCCCGCTGCCCGGCATGCAGTGGGCAGGGTATCTCCTGCAGGTCGGAGAGTGGTAAGGATGCAGCCAGGGAAGGGAAGGCATTGTTGAATGATCTTGGTTATTGGGTTTCAAGGGCTGGGCAGGGGCGTGAGACACTCCAATGGGAGGAGTTAAACTTTCTACTCTTTCCCTCTCTCTCTCTCTTAGAGCTGGCAGGAATTTCATTCAAAGGGNAACCTCAACAAATAAAGACCTGTTCATAGCTCCGGGACCTGTGCTTGTTTTGCAACAAGGTTTTTGTGAGATAGCAGGGCAGGGGAAGGCAAAGCTGGCTCCGACAGGGCAGAGGAGTATAAATAGGGAGGCAGGAGCACCCAACCAGCACTTCAAGGGCCCCAGACTTTGGGACGCTGAAATACAACCCCAGATAAAGGACTCTGTGTGTCTGTGCTGGCTGCTCAACCCAGCTGCGACTGGAAAGTCAGGGTGTAGCTGGGGAGAAGGGAGTGAGGAGCTCACAACGAGCTGTTTGCTGGGAGCGACCATGCCCAGGGCTCTAGGTCTGTCTGTCCTGCAGTTCAACGCTCGCCCATGGGGATCCTTGTTGCTGTCCCCATGCATGGGACAGGGGCTGGCTGGGAGACGTGGCAGCGTCATGGTGCTGAGCTCAGTGAGGGACCTCTCCAGAGAGCTCTCCAGGACAGTGGGACATGGTGCTCTTGCAGCCACACTGCTTGCTACAGTTTTGTCCGGATCCACATCGCATCCACGTGGGAGCTGCATTTGCAGGAGCTGCACTTCATTGATGCCAGGAGCAGGTGGCTGGTTTCTAACCTTGGGTGAAGTGGTCAGAGGTTAAACTAGAGGAACAGTCTGTTGAGTTGGGGCTTGAAACCATGTCATCTGGAGCTCCATCATGCAGAAGGGAACAGGTCTGGCTTACCGGGGGGTACTGCCTGTGCCAGCCCAGCCCAGGGCCTCGGGTTGTCCTCAGACACGTGGGATGTGTGTCAGAACAAGATTTCTGGCTGCTTGGGTGTCAAGGAGCTACCGAGCTCTGGGACAGCAGATTCAGCGCCCTTAGAAAAGGGTGCTGGATCTGTGATGGGAGAAGGCTGCCAAGGCCAGCACTGTGTGGCCTCTCTGCTCCTCCCTCCTAATGGCAGCCACTGGCCGTTCAGGGTCAGCGTGATGCCCCTGGCTGGTGTGATTGCTGTCCTCCCATGGCAGTGGGTTTGGTGATGGGGGCTGAGTCTGGCCCCACAGCTTGCACCATGCTGCAGCTCTCTCTACAGGGCCATGCATCTTGTCTGTAACGGGGATGGCAGCTGAACACGGGTCTCACACTGCAGACAGACAGCTGACCACTGGGCTTGAGGTGCATCTGGACTCCCATCAGAGCTGGTGTGTTCCTCCCTCTGCCTCCCCTCCAGCCATGGCTGGAGGAAGGGGATGGGGCAGAGAAAGAAGGGGCCAGGTTTGGGAGGCTGCAAAGCACACTCATGAAGTCAGTCCTTTGGCTGCGGCCATGCCATGATAAGATGCCGCATGGCTGAAGCACAGACTGGGAATTCCTCTGAATGTGCTTTTCCTTCTGGCAAAAGAGTTTCCTAATTGATACCCCATTATCTCAGGATAAAAGAGATAGGAAAGTTATCTGGAGTCAGGAAGGTGAGCCTGCAAAGTGGGACACTTAAAAAGCTCCACCTAACCAGGGGCTAGGGTGCCTCGAGGCCCTTGAGTCAGAGTGGGTATCTCTGAAAAAAACTGCTCAGGATTGAGCTCAGGGTTCAGGGCTGATGCACAGACTCTGGCTGAGGTCTCCTGGCCTGGGTGATGCAGGATCTGAAACTATTTCATTTCAAAGTCCATTCAGATCCTGCAGTTTCAGGACTGAAACCCCACTGAAGTCAGTGGAAACTTTGTCACCAAGTGCAGAGGAGTGAGGATTTTGGTCTAGGAGCAGGAACTGATTTAATTGGAATTAAGGCCCTTCCATCATGAGCAATTCTGGAGATGTCATTAATTAAACGTTTGCAATGTGTTTTGACAGCTCCAAATGTAAAACACTGCTTGGTGGGGAGATGGGAAGCCTTCCTCGGAGAAAGGGTTTCTCTTTGGGTTCCTTGACAAGCTTCCCCTCCAGCTCTGGTGTGGGGCTTTAGCACGGCCTGAAATGGCCAGATTTGCTCCGACAGCAGCCAGGAATTTGGTGTCAGTCTAGAGAAAGTGTCAGGGCTATCACTCTGCTCCTGGCTGCAACAGCAGCTTTTATCTACTATTTCCCCATCCCTCTCCAGCCCAAGCAGCCAGACACCAACCGCATTGCGCGCTTCTGACAATTTCTCGCTCAGTGAATTCTCCTTGGGGATCCGGGGCTATGGCTGAGCACACTATTAATAGAGCTCTTAAAAAAAAAAATCACACTGAAGAGATTCCTATTGAAAACTGCCATCCTGCTGAAATAGAGCCATTTCCTTAGGAAAGCATTGACTGCAATGACATTTTTCACATTGTTTTTGGAGCAAAACAGCCTGAAGTTGGAGGGCTTTGCTCTGTGTGTCTCACTTTGCTTTGACTTTTCTGTTTGCTTTTTATTCTAGCTTGGCTGTAGTGTTTCATTTCCATGTCTCATTTCTTTGAGACTTGATAATAGGTGTTAATATTTGAAGTGTTCACTTATTCCAGTGTGTTGCGTGGCTCCTGGCAAAAACAGGAGTCTGGACATCAAGTCATTTAGAGCTTTGATGTTTCCATGGTAAACCTGGAATTTCTGAATAAGTCCCTCTGGGGTGGAAGTGTCACTTTTCAGCCAGCTCCCACTGAAACTGCAGTTTGCTCTGGGTAGTCTGGGCTGCACTGTGCCCTTATTAAAGGCATCAGGAGTTCCAGACCCAGCTCATTCCTATTAACGTGAGTAGATGTTTTTCTGCAAGGCTCACATGTGTTTGTGTGTTGTCCTCTAGTGGCAGGCTGCGGTTTGGGGAGACGAGAAAAGCACTGCTCCGCAGCAAGCAGACCAGCACTGTCTGCTCACCTGAGCTGCTCACTTGCTGTGGCTGCACCAGCCAGGCTCCCCGACACGCTCTGTGCAGCCCCGGTTCATGGAGCTGAGACACTGGGATCAGACACCAGGGCTTTGTGGCTGAGTGTGACACCTTAGCGTATGATATCTCTGGATGGCAGGTTACGTCCCAGGTGATACTTCTCCTGCTGCCTCCACACTGCTTGGCTAACAAGTCTTCCTACAGCTTGCTTAAAAGCAATAAAAAAAACATGTGGGAAAATTTAGAGTACAGCTTCAGTGAGGAAAAAGGTCCAGATCGTGTGAGCTGCTGCAAGCACAGTTAGGGGCACAGGAGAGGCAGGGGTGGTGGGAAAGGGCTGTGTTACTCACGCCAGCGCAACATGCTCAAGATAGTCTGGCTCTGGATCTCAGCCTTGGACCTGAGGAGAGCTGGGACTCCAGTTACCAGCGCTGGCCAAATTCCCTCTGTGGACCAGAAATGAAATGCCAAACAAGCTCTGGGCTGTGGACTGCTGCTGTCAAGACTTTTTAGAGCTGTTGGAGTTTAAAGGCTAACAAAGTTGTAGTGGTGATACAGTTAGGGCAGGGCTGCAGCTGAACCCTTCCAGCAGGCACTGATGTCCCCTCCCGCAGAGCCAAAATGACTCTGTGGGCCTGGATGGGACAACGTGTTGGACTTTGACCTGGTCACTCAGCAATACTCTTCTTGCAGAGCGGAGGGAGGTGATGGGCAGTGCTGTGCTGTTGTTGCACATGCCAAGGTGCAGCCGGGGACCTTCTGAAGCTGGAAGACAGGTTGTGCTAGCTGAGCCAAAGGGCTGGAGGCTGTTTATTTCTGTCCTCAGCATGTGCCAGGGCACCCAGTGAGTGTCTTCTGCCCTGTTCCCATGGGACAACTGTTTGTGCCCTCTTTTTATTCCCTTCTGGATTTTAGAGGGTTCAGGATCACCCCAGTAGAATCCTAGTTTGGCTGTTAATCTCCAAGGACAACCAGGCCCTACCGCAGACCAGGAGGACACTGGCTGTTTTTCACTGCCAAGGTCACGGCAGGAACTGAGACCCCACTGTGCCACACAATGGAGAGGACAGCAGAGAGGCAGTCCCTCTAGAAGGGCTTGCAAGGGAAGGAGGAGATGAAGAGAGCCCTGGGAAGTCTCACAAAGCACAGGGACACTGGAGAAAAATAGGCATTACCAGGACTGGCCTGTGTGTGCCAGGGCATGCACTCATCCACTTCATCTATGATACTTCTGTGCAGATGTGACTCCTGGGACGTGATCTCTCTACAAGATAAGCCCTCCAGACTTTCTCGCCATCCCTGGCTCCTCCTGGAGCTGGTCCTCCAGGTTCTGGAGAGAGCGGGATGCAGCCCAAACCAGCAGGGACGGGCTCGGTGCAGTGAGAGCCAAGAGTCTGGTGCTTCGGATATGTCTGTAAGCCCAGGACATACCCCAGGGAGCCATTCGAGGTCGGGCGCAGGGGCAAAGGCCAGAGGAATGTTCACAGTGCCCCTGCTCCCACTGGGGCCATCCAAAGGCTGAAATACCACAGTTAGGCCACGGGCCCAGCAAGGGCTCACAGAGGCTTTCAAAAATGCAACTGCAAACCTTTGCAAATAAGCAGAAAGTCCCAGTGCCCAGCATGCTGCTCCAGCTGCCAGACTGGGGCAAGGGAAGGATGAGGACTGAAGGCAATTGTGCCCCCTGGTAGTGGGAAGGTGCCAATGAAGTCACAGAGAGAGGAACAGGGGCAGTTCCTCCCTGATGCCCGGGGCACAGGACAGCACAAGCCTCAGATGCACTTTAAGTCTTTGCTCTGGGAGGCACTGCTCACAAAAAGCCACTGGGCAGCCTGGTGGCTCCATGCCCTGCAGAGGAGAGGGACAGAAGTGCAGAGCTAGCTAGAAGACCTGATAGGTGGACCAGATACCTGGTTCAGTGTCCGACATGCTTGAAGACCTTAGTTTTTGGAGTCCCTGCATCAGCTGGGTCAGGGAGCCAAAGCCGTGGAAAGCGCAGCACATGCAAGAGCAGGGTGTTGAAGAAGGAACATCAGCTCTGGTCTACTTGGCTGTCCCCGAAGAAACTCCCCTTCCCATCCATACCTGCCCTGAATCTATCTGGTCCCAGTGCTTCTGCTCTCCAGGAGGTGGCTGACAGCAGTAGCTGATGATGCTGGAGATCCTGGGGAGGTATAGGCTGCAACCCTGCTGCTCCCCAGTGCTGGTAGGAAGAGACAGTGAGCAGTGGGTGCATAATATCATGGAGGTGTCCAGCTTGGAATGTGGCAGGGTGTCATGGGCTCCCTTTGGTGGGAGCAATGCCTTGTTACTGTCTTGGGCAAAGACATGGCAAATGCTGGACTCTGTGCCCTGGAGGGAGCAGAGGGCAGGGAGAGCCTAGGGCAGAGGTTCAGCACCAGTGAATGGAGAAGCTGTGGATCAAGAAGCTGTGGTGCCCCAGCAGTCACCAGCAGGCTCCCATGGCTGTTGGTCCCCAGGAGATCCGAGGGCTGGGTACCTCTCACTTGGCAATGCTAACCCAGTCTGCCCCTGCTCTGGCAACCATGGGAAGGGAGGGAAGGGGGTGGGAAGTGGGGTCCAAATGGACATGGTCCTGCTCATCTCCAGCGTCTTGACCTCTGCACAGGGGCTGATGGAGGAGGGTGGCGGCTGGATGCTGCCAGACTGGAGCAGGCTAAATATGAAGAACAACATGGCACAGTCCAGAACTCGCTGGGCGGCCCGAGCTGGAGGCTTGTTTTGTTTTACTGTTTTGTTGTCTCTCTCTCCCCCTCTGGGTTTCGTGGCTCTGAGCTGCAGGGCTGGAAAATTATTCATCCAAACCACAGCTCCCACGGCACCCTCTGTAAGCATCTGTGGCTCCAGACTCTGCTGCAGCAGTGGGTGGGAGGTCGTAAATTCATCATCGTCACCAAGTCGGCCTCCTGTTAGACAGGACATGAAACACGGAGCAGCGGGCTGTGCCACAGAGGCAGCCGTACCGAATTCACTGGGGGAAACCTGTTGGCCAGTTTGTGTGACAAATCCCTGTCCCATTGCTAAGAAGGTCCCTTCATACCCACCAGAGCAGCTGTGCTTTAGCTGCAGATGTCTGCAGGTTCACCTTGGCTGCTGGGTCTGCTGGAAACACTGTTGTGTTGTGCTAGCCAGATGTGAGGGCTGTGGGATCACTTGCTCCTGGACTTCTGGAAGCTCTGCAGCCAGCAACATGCCTCCCCCACCGTGGCTTTCACTTGCTTGCTTACGCCTCGGAGCTGGCGCCCCTCGCAACTCTGTGCCACGAACCTTCGGTCCATGCATCAGCCCTGTCTGTGTGTGTGTAGCTGTGCCCCGTGCTGGGACTGTCATCTCTGTGCATGCCCACACAGGAGACCCATGAGCACTTTCCCAAGGGGCTGTAGAAAGATCCTGGTGCAGCAGCCCACCTGGCAAGGCAGATGGACAGCGATGTGCTGAACAGCCAGCATGCCCTGCCAGCATGAGAGGCGGTGTGGGGTAGGTGCCAGCATAACTCACCCCCCATCTTGCTTGGTCACTGCCAGCAGCTAAGGGTGAACCGGGGGTGGCCAAGTCATCTCATGTGGATGTTGTCCTGCTCTTCTCCATGAAAGGCAAGAGCCCACAACCAGTCCCTGGGAATGCTGTCCCGTTCTGAGGCCTCTCTCCTGTGCCACAAGCTGTAGAGCCAGACCCAGACCCTCTCCATGGGGAATATGGCTTTGAGAAAAGCCCCAGGCATAATGACTCTGAAAGCCACAGGGTAGCTCTGATTGCAGAAAAATAGAAAAGGGAGGATGGGGAGTTCCTGCCCCTCCTTATCCTTGGCTGCTGCCGCTTTCTGGGGATGCAGTCCTGGCCAGGGTGCTGGGACACCCTGGTAGCTCTGCTTGGCAGAGTAAGGGAGGGCTTGTCTCTGCAGATTCCCAGGCTGCTCTGGGGTGACAAACAGCCGAAGGAGCAATGACCACCTTGTAGTCCTGCTTCTGTGCCCCTCACAAGACTCCTGCTACCTTATGGCAACAGCTCTTCCTTCACATCTTCACTGTCACTGCAGTTGGCCCCACTTCCCAGGTCACAGTGCTCCACAGATGTCCTTGAAATCTTCTGAGACTAAGCTCATTAGATGTTTTACATATCAACAACCGTGCTGGGATATAGAGATACAAATGCTTCTCAGTGTTCAGCGGAGACTGCACACTTTGAACAAGAGCCTATTGAACACCAGGCTAAAGCTTGCATCTACACCTTTGAGATGTAACTGTGCTCAGCATCTGTGCTTTCTGGGCCATGCAGAGCAAATGAGAGCCACAGGCTGCGTCCAACAGCACCAGCAGGGTCCAGTATGTTTTATCCCTCCCTTGTTTGAGGGAATGAGCACCAGTCCTTGTTCTACATCAGCAGCTGCTGATGTAGATTCCTGCACAGGGACCTCTGCCTTCGTGTGCTTTGGAGGTCAACTGTTTTGGAAGAGGCAGAAGTTGTTTGTGGAAACACAGGGGCAGTAGGATGAGCAGTCAACTCAGTCCACCCCCGAGGCTGTCTATTCCTTGCAGTAGGTCTTGGGACCTCCTCATTGTAGCTGTACCTCCTCATGCCACCCCAAGGCAGCTCTCCCAGGTATTGTGGGTAAGAGCGTGGGCCCAGATTGGGACAGGGGTGCTGGTTTCAGACTGTACCATAACTCTATGCTGCCTGAAGGGCTGAAGGAGGGTAAATGGGTTCCCAGATACACTTTTTTCCACCCCAGGAATATGCTCGTGAAATCATCTGCTTTTTTTAAACTCTTCCTTCTGACCTGAACTTGGAGCTCAACCAACCAAACTGCTACTTGCAATTTCAGCTTGTGCACTGCCATTCCTGCTTGCAGCACAGCTACGTCCCTACATGTGGCTGCCGTGAACAACCCAGTTCCTGGAGTAGCAGCCAGTGCTCTGCAGTAAGCCACAGAGCATGTCAGCTGGACCAGGTGGCTTTGCCCTGGTCCTTGGCTCTTGGGAGCCAGCAGGTTCTCAACTTCTAGCCCAGGCTTCATCAGAAAATGTTTCTCTTCCTTATAAAGCTGCGAGTGGGTTTGAGGCTCACTGCAGAATTGTTGCCTCAGTAACAGGAGCAGATGAGACTGAGCAGAAGCTTCTGTGTCCCTTGGGCTGCAGTATCTGGACTGGCCAAGGGCACCCCATCCATTGCCCATGGCTAGGGACACAGATGCTCTTTTGGGAGTGGCTGGTGTGCTGCAGCAGGGGAAAGCCGCGGCATTGCTGAGACCCCACAAAAGCCAACCCACCCTCACAAGCACACTCTTTCCTAGGGCTGTTTATTGTTTGTACCTAAGATTGATCCACCAGCTGAGACAACCAGCCTCCCACCATGCTCTGCCCACAGCGGTGTCTGAGACCTCAGCACGCCTTGCGCCCACGGTGCCCAGCAGTCGTGTCAGACCTCAGCAGCCTGTGGGTGCCAGGGCTGTCCAGGAGCGAGTCCAGGGCTGCCCTTTCTGTGCCGAGGGGCAGGGCCCCACAGCTGGTGCTGCTTACTGCAGTGGGGTTAACAAACTTTTCAGGTACCAAGAATCCCAGGTGATGGCCAAAGCAGGGGAGCGTCCTGCCCAGCCCCTCACCATGTCTGCAAGGATGGGCTGCAACAAGACAAAACTGCCCATCTGCTCAGGAGACCCCATGTCGCTGCTGACACCGTGTAGGACACGTTGGTGGCAGTACTGGGGTGGGACCGCTCTTGCTGCAGGTGTCGCTCTGTGCCAGGAGCCCCACGGTGCTCTCACCTCAGCTTCTGCTCTGGACAGGGCCCCGCAGAGGTGGAGGGCAGGACGGTGCCAGGAAGCGCCAAGCAGTGTTAAGGCTGTTTCTGGGCAATGATGTCGCGGATACAGGCGTACAGGAACATGTACTGGTCCTGCAGAAGAGAAAGTGGGATCTGGAGCCAAGTTTCTGAGAGAGACCTGTTTGCACGACTAACCCTGCAATTTGCCTTAAAAGGTCCTAACTAGCTAACAGTGTCTGATGGCAAAGTAGGATTTGCTGTCCCAAGTGGTCCATGTTTGTCCTGTATCACCAGAGTTGCCCAGAGAGGAAGAGTAAGGCCTGGAGCTGTCATTACACCATGTTTATTTCCTCCTGCTTCATCATCCCCACTCATAACACCTGAAGGCAAATTGCACTGTGGCATGAGAGGACCAATGTCATCTGACTTCCTCAAAGTGTCCCAGCAGTTTTTGGCTGTGCCGTGGAGTTTGCATCCAAAACAAGACTGAAGAACAACTGCAGTGATGATGCAGAGCATTGAGAGGGAAAGCTCTGCGCTGCTGGAGTGTACAGGGTCTGGCAGTGACCTGAGGCTAGGAGGGAAGACCCCTGGGGCAGGAGTTTCCCTTGGTGGTAGTCTCAGCATACCTGAATCAAGGGCTGACAGCAAATCAGGGTAGATCTCTGCAAGCCCTCAGAGAGAGACAAAAAGATCTGGGTGGTTTTAGTCCAGTTGCATTTTTTCTCTATTTTTAAGATCACCAAAATGATCCATCAGCACCAAATGTTGGTCCAGAAGTCTCAAGTCCACTGTGGATTTGATATAGGGTTCTGCTCAAATGCCAGGCTGGTCCAAAATGATGCTAGTCTACAAAACACCCAGGACTGACCACAGCCATGGCACGGCTCTGGGAAGGGCAAGGTGTGGGAAAGGTAAATGAGGTTGTACGCAATGCACAAAGCTGAAGGGCAGGCCGGTCTGCAAACGCTGTGGGTTGAAATCACATGGTAGCCAGGAAGGGGGGGATTAGGGACTTGACAGAGGGGCCTCCAAACAGCTCACTAATGCACTGGCTAAGCTGCAAGTCACGAGGAGTCTCCTCCCCTGCTGGCGGTGGGTTTAGCCCCACTGAAGGGCCGGGAAAGCCACAGATCACACAATGGCTGTGGTTCCAGGTCACCAGAGCATGTTTTCAATGAGTCTGGCCTGATTGTGCAATGTGGAGTGACAGCCCAGGATTGACTTCAGACCAGGCACACTCAATGTCTGGCCAAACGCAAGAGCATATCCCCAGAGACACGCACCATGCTGGAGCTGGGGGTGCTTAAGTACCTGGCGGTTATCCATGGACAATCCCTCAAAGGTTCATCTCCCCCCCTTGTTTGGTACTAAACCCCCCAAAAAATCAGTTGATGCCCCCAGCATGACAGCAGCATGCCCCTGCCAGAGATAAAGTGGTCCTGGCAAGCCCCCACAGTGATGGAGGAGGCTGGAAGCCACATGGCAGCGGCGTGGGGCTGGAGGGCAGCCCTGCCTGTCCTTCACTGGCCATGCTGGGATCAGAGCGACCACTGCTCACGGCAAGGTGGGGAGGCATCTGCCTCTGCTGCCCCCCGCCTCAGTGGCGCAGCGGCTTTTGATCTGTGCTTGCTGTGCCTTTATGGGCACATTTTGTCTCTGCTCGGCAAGACCACTGCTGAAATACAAAGGAGCTCTGAAGCAGGGGCAGCGGGTGCCTTGCCCTCCTCTGGCTCCCACTGTGCACATGGTTCACATTAATAAAAATGCGATTAGCTTCTTGCAGGCAGCTCTGCAGCTGGGAAGCCCTGGAGAGATCTGCCCTAATTCTGCTGTCCCCTGTGGGGAGGGTTTCCAGGGATGCTGCATCAGCTCGTTCAGCAAATGAAAGCCCTGTCCAGAGGGCATCTGTGCTGCCAGAGCCCATCAGGAGCGGCAATCCAGAGGCTGTGAGGCTGGGCTGGGCTGGTACAGCATGGCAGGGCACGGCTGCGGCACCATCAGACAGTGCCACAGCCCACATGGCCCCAGCTCTGGCAGCAGACAGGGGCTGGGAGCACGGTCTGGGGGATGCAGCAGGGAAAGGCACCAGACAAGGGGAAACCCAGCAGAGTCTGGGTACACAGGCTGAGAGCCGTGTCAGGAGGCTGGTGTGAGCAGGCAGGTTTGTCATGTAGCATGAAACCAGTGTTTCATGCTTTCCAGGGCAAAATGGCAAGAGTGTCTTGCATTCACCGTGAGCACACATGCAATTTAACCTGTTTTAACTCCAGAACTGAGGTGATGGAAAGCCCTTCACTGGGAAAAGACAGTGTCCTTAGCTCTTGGTGGCTGGCAGAGCAAGCATAGAATAACTCCCTGCATAGGCTGGATGGGATCCCAGGTAGCACCCGGTGAGTGGGCAGCATGCTGCCAGCTTCTGGCAGTTCAGCATGAATGTCCTATTCTGCCTGGCCCACCACCCTTCCTCCTTCCCACCTACCAGAGTTGGTGTCATGAGACAGCAGCTTCTTGTCAGCTGGAGTGTCACCCTGTAGACATCCACGATTCTCTCGGCTTTCATCTGGTGCAAAAGGCAATCCAGGGAGATCAGCATTCCCATTTGGCTCACGCCACCACTGCAAGGGACAAGGGAGGGACCTTGATGCCAGGCCAGGCTGAGCTGAACCTCTTTGAAAGTGGGCACCAGCCCAAGAAGTAAAAGGCCCCATGAGAAATCATGCATCAACTAAGTACAGTGGGGTTAGGGGACTGTGAGCACTGGTCTAGGAGTTAGGAAGCTCTGTGCTGATCAAGGGTATGGGACCCCAAAGTGCCCATTGAAGAAGACCCCAGCCTGCCCTGCTATGCCCTGCCAAGCTGTGCATCCCTCACCCAAGCCAGCTCTGTTGATGTGCCGGCTGTGTTGACTCCTGTGGGACTGTGAGCTCTCCCTGGCTGCAAGCAGATGAGGACACCAGGGCTGCTCCCAGGATCCCAGTCAGCCCAGGGATCGTCTGGGCACCTCTGCCCAGGAATGCCTGCCCCATCCACACTTGCCCCTGGCCCATCCCTGTTTGCCCTCCCTTCTCCCACGCACTTGGCAGAGCACTGCTTCATCTGATCTCCGAAGGTCAGAGCTTCCCTGGCTCCCATGGACCTACTCTCAACATGCCCCAAAACCTTGGGGTCCTTGGTGGAGGATGCAGGCTTGCTGGTGGCCACGCCAAGGCACTGTGCAGCCTGCTGGGTACCAGCTCTGGGAGGCTGCCCATGGACAGAGCAGAAATGTGATGTACCTGCAGTGCAGCAGGAGAGGACCGGCTCTCTTTCGGTGGGGCATGCACCGTCTGACAGCAGTGAGGAGCTCCACCAGGCTCTGAACATCTGGCTGTTTCTTGCTGCTCCACAGTGTGTATAGGAACTGTTGTACCTGTCTCTCCTTTGCTTTCTTCTCCTGATGAGACACAAAGAGTTGACATGGCTGTTGGGGAGGGATAGGTGAGTTTGAATGCAGAATGGTCGCAGCTCTCCAATCCTTAGGTTGTCAGGTGTTTTCCTGAACTAACTGCTAGCTTCTGTAAAGTTGTCCAGGCAGACTCTGCTGGGGCATTGCCCATCACCTGCGCAGTGGCTGTGTTTCCTCTGGCAACCTGCTGTCCTTCCCCACAGCACCCTGACCTGCCCCTTTAGAGGGAGACTGAGAACGGCGTGGGCCTTTTCAAAGAGGCTCGGAAAGACCCTCTGCAAGGGGCAGGGGAAGCCTCCAAGCATCTCCCGTGCATCTCCTATGTCCACTCAGCAGATGTTCTTCTGGATGTTGCAATCTAGATTCCCTCCTGCATTTGTGGACTGCTGGCACTCTGCACTTGCAGCTCAGACAAGTCTCTGGGGGCCTTTCAGCCCTTGCCCCTACAGACCTGTTAGCTGGCAGCGAAGAAGATCCCAGGCAGTGGGAGCCAGGCCAGCTCCATCAATACATACGTGTTTCATTTTGAGCTGGATACACCTCCATCCGGAGACAAGCTTCTCTGTGCCACACTGGATGGTCAGCATCTTTGTGCAGAGAGAGTCTCCTTCCAGGGGCCAGCATGCCTCATTTGGGACCTGTGAGCAACAGCAAGTTTGGCTTCATGTTGATGGTTGCCATATTTCAGATCCTTCACCGTCACAGGAGTCTGTGATGGGGTTGGAACAAGATATCACTCCATGTCAGTTCGTCCCCTAGCTAAACCTTGGGGGAGCTTTTGGAAACAAGAGCAGATTCAGCCAGCTTCGCTGTTAACACAGAGCTGCTTGGCAGTGGGAATCTGCTCAGCAAACACTCTCCACCTCAGATGGACAGATACAGGATCTGCCATGGAGATGCAGCTTGAAGAGTACCAGCTGAGTCCAAGGGCCATGGACCACATGGTAGGCAGACAGAACCTGTCTCCCATAACAAGCAGTGGAAGCACTTTGACACAGGAAAGGTTCAGATTTAGCTAAGCTGGACCTGCACCCAGGCTTCAGGAGGCAGTGAAGAGAGCCCAAGTTTTGGAGATATGCTAGCTTCCAGCTCCATTAAACAGCCCCTGCTCTGCCATGGCACAGGCAGGCATGGCACCTTACCTCTCCCTTCTCCTGCCATGGGAGAAGTGTTAGGATGGTGTGAACGTCCTGTTCCCACACCAGGGTCCAGAAGTCCTCCATGGTCAACTTGTCAGGCCCCTGGACAGCCAGATACTCCCTGCTGGAGCTGCAGCCCTGGGTGGGGAACACGAACATCATTCTCCTGCTGGAGAGGGTGGCACAGGTACCCCGTCAGCCCAGGCAGCCGCAGGAGAGGCCAGGAAAAGAAGGGAAGCTCAGCGGGTCAGGGGGCAAAAAGAGAGGAGAAAGCACCAAGGGAGGGAAGTGAGGACAGCCCAAACTGGGCAGGTAAGGGAAGACACATCCTCAGTCCCCACAGTCCCCTCTCATCCACACAAGTTCACAGCGGCAGTGAGGAGCAGTGCAGGAACCAGGCAACAGGGAGCAGAGACACAGTGAGGAAGAGGGAGCATCACCTTCTGCCTGTGGGACCCAGACACAGGGGTGGGCATTGCTGCTGGAGGTAAGACTCACCGGGACATGCCACACCTGCAGGAGACCTGAGAAAGGACCCTGTTCCAGCAGGGAAAACTTCACTCTGGAGCGATCATCTGTAAAATATGTGGGAGGTGGAGGGATGCAGGACAGCCTTGTGCTCACACAGCTTCTGCAGACCAACTGCCAGACTCCACACCACCACACAAATCCAACCCCCCTGTTCACCATTTCTCTGTAAAGGTGCTCCCTTCTGCAGTGCTCTTGTCCCACTTATAGACTTTGGTCCCCAAAAGACAGGACTCTATTCCAATCTCCTACTCAGAGCAGATACATGTAGTGCAGGTTGTGCAGTGTCTTGGCCAATGGACACCTGCATATCTCCAAGGATGGACGGCCTGCAGATGCTCTGGACCCCTGTTCCAGTGTTTGGCCACCTTCATGGGAACTCTCTTTTCCTTATACTGAGTTGGATTACTCTTCCAAGTCATCCTCATTGCCTCTTGTCCTTCCAAGGTGCACCTCTGAGAAGACTACATTTTCACTCCGAGCAGGTAGTTGAAGATAGCAATAAGATCTACCCTTTGCCTTCTCTCCTCCAGGCTGAACAAACCCTATCTCAGTCCCATACATCATGTGCTCCACCCCCAAAACACCTTGGTAGCCTTCTGGTGGACTCACTTCAGTGTGTCAAAATATTTTCTTGTACTGTGGAGCACCGGCTCTGGTCCAGCCTAGCTCCACACAGGTACAAGAAGGAAGAGGATGCAAGGTGTCACAGCACTTACATGGCAGGATGCTGGAAGATGGATGTGTCTGCTGGTTGCCTGAAGATGGTGTTGCAGAGCTGGCTTCTTCCTTGACAGCCTCTAGGAGGGTCTGCCAGAGTGTAAAACAGTGAAGGAAGCAGTGAGCAGGGAAGGGTCAGGAGAAGCAGGAGGAACTGGGGAATCCTGAGGATGTCTGGCTTTGGCAGAGGGGTGGTTACAGCTGCACATGCAGAAGCCTTAGCAGGGGTGCTATGTGACCACCTCTGGGGCGGGCTGCCAGATCTGCTCCACACTGTCAGGAGATGGCTGCATCTCTCTGTAGGAGAAAGGTGTTCAGATAGGTCCCTAAACTATGTGGGGTCTGGAAAGGAGGGGGTCATGGACAGACCCTGATAAGTGCAGGATGTGTGAGGGAGCTATGTGCCTGAGGATGCCATGCCATGGAGAGGGGACACTGCCAGGACAGCCAGGCATGCGGAAATCGGGGCACGGGACCCACTCAGGAGGCACTTCTTGTGTGTCCCCCAGCCTGAGCAGGTGCAGTCACTCCCCAGGTCCCCCTGCCCCTGGGCAGCACCCTGCCCAGGACAGCTCTCACCTCATACTCCCTCAGGAAGCCCACACGGGACTTGGCCGCCTTCTGGTCATAGTGCTGAGCAAAGCTTTTCAGCGGGATGGGGCAGGACCTGGGGAGAGAAACTAAGGGTAAGGGTGAGGTTCAGCAAACTCAGCAGCATCCAGACTGTGTCTGCAGTAGGTGGATGGGGCTGTGGGAAGACCTTCACCTCTCAAATGCCAGGTCCCTCACAGGTCCCCAGCCCAGCTCTGGCCTGTGCCAGCCTGCTCTCCCCCAGACAAAGGCAGGTCTCAGGTGTGGCACAGCCCAGGGCCTGTTCCCAAGATGCAGCAAAGACAAGGGCATCCTGTTCTGTGTGAGGTAGGAGACAATTTGACCATAAAGATAGCTATGTGACCTCCAGATGTAGCCTCAGAGACAACAAGGTAGGTGGGAAAGCCATGCCCAGCCTAACCCTGCTCCCTCCTCTTGGCCTCCATTAGTAGGGACACCCCAAGGTCAGCCAGCTACCATGAGCCCCCCCAGTTTGCATCCCTATCGCATCCTTGTGGGTTGGGAAGCCAGGGGCTGATCAAAATGCCTTCCCCAGGACAGCTCTGCTGCTCTTTGGCATTGGCGTAGCCCAGGAGACTGGCACTGGAGGAAAGGAGGATGTGGTCCCCCAAGCCCTCTCAGCGTGCCCAGCGACTCATACCTAGTGCTGGCCTGGGCTGCCCGTGTTGCAGGGAACAAGCAGCCTTGGGCTGACCCCCCTCAAAACACTGGATGGGACAGCTGGCTGGGCTTCCCTGTCCTTGTCCTGGAGCCAAGGCTCAAGCCGGGGTCAGGATCCCAGCCTGTCACCTGAAGGGACTGTGGGTCAGGGTGGCTAGAGTGGCTGGCAAAACACAGCAGGCCCTTACCTCTCCATCCCTGATAAACCCAGGAGTGGTTCCTCCAAGATCTTGTCCAGGATACAGCTGTGCAGGAAAATATACTGGGACTGGAAGGCAAAGGCAGACAGCAGTGTAGAGCATTGCACCCCGCAGACAGCACGAAAGGGTGGGTATGGCACTGCCTAGTGGGCAGAGGGTGTCCTACATTCATGCCCCAAAAGCCCTACTTTCACGCCCAAAAGGCCCTGGCTACTTCAATCTCAGAGCCCCTGACAGACAGTCTGTCTGTCCTGAGGGGTAGAACTGATACTATGTCCCAACCCTGAGAGCCAGAAATATTAGATTGCCTGTGGAGCATCACAGGCCAACAACATGGTGTGAGAACTGCCTGCAAAGGGCCCAATCCTCTTCCTAGGTGCTCTGGGGAGTTGCTGAGCCTCCTGGGAGGTCTCTGAGACTATGTCTGAGACTGCTGTGGGTCTGGCAGGGCATGAAGCTGCTGGAGACCCCTGCAGAAGAACAATTTCAACTCAAGCTGAGCTGCTGCTTTGAGCAGGACTGTGACATGGTGTCAGGATGGGGACCAGCATGGGGTGTTGGCTCTGGCTGGCCAGCCTCATCTGTCTGCCAGCCCGGCTAGCTTTTACACCATGGAGCTAGAGGCCTGGGGGAAGAGGGAGCAGAGGTTTTACCAGTGTCTGAATCATCAGGTAACGGTTCATCCGCAAGGTGTAAACAACACCAAATGTGTCCACCACTTTCTCCTGCTTCATCTGCTGCAGCAGCCGGTCCAGTGCAATGAAGGTGCCAGTGCGGCCCACCCCAGCGCTGAGAGCACAAACAGCAAGGGTTAAACATTGCCTGCCCCACAGATGATGGGTTCCCCTCCTGCTGCTAGACATGGCTCCCAGATGCTGCATCCTAGGCCACTGCTCCCAGCACACTGGGGACATTGGTCCCAGCAGAGCATGGGGCTGAGGAGCCATTCAGACTGCCTTTGGTTGGGGCACCTCCAGCTGCCCCACCCCCTGAGACTGGGGGGCAGGCTGCAAGCAGACCTGTAATGCCCAACGTCCAAGCAGAAGACTCTCTACAGATCAGCTGTGTCTCCCGGGAGCTGCTTTTCCTCCCAGTTTGTGCAAGATCAGGACCCTTCTCCCCCATGCCTTCTCCCATTGTCCCCTTCTGCCATCCCCTAGAGCAGAACCTCACCTGCAGTGCACGAGGGTTGGCCCCGCATCCTTGGTGCTCTGGATGTGCTCCCGGACCAGATCTCTGAAGGTCATAATGGAAGTTGTGGACTCCGGGATCCCATGGTCAGGCCATGCTGTGTAGTGCAGGTGGGACACGTGCCGCTCTGCCTGGAGACCCTCCTGCCAGGGGGGATGTTGGTGATCAGTGTGCAGACCACTGGGACAGGGGCATGCATGCACCCCGCAGCCCTGGGAGCACCTGGGGACTTGGGGACACCTGGCTCAGCTGCAAGGAACACTCAACACCAGGTCTGCTGCACTGCCTGGTGGCTCCTGCTCCCCTGTCCTTCCCCACAGCCCCCTGCCATGGTCAGGCACGTGGAGGTGGCAAGGAGTAGACCTGCCTTTGACTGCTGGAGAACGTGCCCTTGAAGCTGCAGGCTGTGTCCCAGTGCAGTGATGTGGGAAGGAGAGAGCAAGGGTGGACAGCAGGGGTGGTACATGTTGACAGTGACAGACTGCTCCACAGGGGATTGGGTCTTTGAACCCCGCTAATGGCAGGGAAAGGAAATTATGCCACCACCACCAAAGAGAAACACCATTGCATCCCATGCAAACCCCCAGCCTTTGACAGGTCTCCGAGGCCGTCCTCTTGGGTCCTTACTCACGTGCCACAGTTTGAACTTGCGCATGGTCCACTCCTCAGAGCTGCTCTGCGTCAGCAGGTGGACCTGGACCTGCCCGTAGGAGACCGGAGCAGATTCGGATGGCCAGTAATGATCACAGAGGACCTAGAGCACAGGCAAGACAGGGTCCCAGTGAGGCCAGTTAGGGCCCAGGTCCCACTGGGTGACCTCCTGGGCAACTGGGAGCATCTGGAAAGCAGCTGCTGTGCAGGGAACCAGAGCACATCTTGGGGAGCAGGTGGTTCCCCTTCCCACCAGGAGCTTTTCATGGTACTCCCCCACCTCCCCTTTGTTTGGATTTCAGTCTCCTCCAGAGAAAAGGACCTGTGTAGGTCACATCATCCCTGGCGACTGGAGGAACAGTCCATGCGAGGTGTCTCATCCAGAGGCAAGTGGTAATTTCAGACACTGCAGAAATATCTGAGGGTGATGGTAATGGTTCCAGCTAAGCTCCACTTCTGCGCCTTCCTATCCCAGGCTAACGCTGAACTGCATACATCAGCCTCTCTTCACGCCCGCCCCAGCTGCCTGTCGGGGAAGCTGTGTGGCCCGTGCTCACCCTGGAGCCACATTGAGCAGGGGTTGGTGGGGGGCACAAACCCAGTCCTGGGCTCAACTCACACAACCAGGTCTGGGCTTGGCTGGGACACGTGGAAGCCCGGTGGTGTTGACCTACCCGCCCGTTCTCCATGCACACTGTCAGCATAATGATGTTGCAGACGTTCTGCTCCCACACCAGCCTCCAGAAGTCCTCTATCGTTTTCTTCAGGGGCCCCTGGGTGGCAATGAACTCCTGCTGGGATGTATAGCCCTGAGCAAGAGGCAGACAGGAGGATTTGGCAAGCTGCTGAGGCAGGTGGATCCTTCCCTGGGACAGAGTCAGTGCCTGGTCTGCTTTTGTGGTAGAGGGAGAAATGCCCATTGGCCTTAGCCCATGAGGGCACAGTTCCCAGGCAGCTGATCTCAGAAGCAGCTGATTTCACAAGAAACATGTGCTGCCCAACATGTGGTTTCTACATATTTGGAATAAAGAAGTGACCCACGATGTTTCCCTCCAAGCAGTTCCTCATTCAGCCTAACCAGGGAAAGACAGATCTGAGTCTTCCTTGTGCTCCCCAGTCATTGCTGGAGGTAGGGTGAGCATGCAGGTTTCAGGCTGCTTCTTTGCCTTTGCCCCTTTGACACACACACATGCCCCACGGATTCACACACCCGCACGTGCATGCTTTGTGCCCTGCCTGTTACCTGGGAAAATCTCCCGGACGGGGGATGTGGGCACAGCTCCAGGGTTGTTCAAATGCAGCTGCACAGACCAGAAGGAGAAAGAGCAGACAGACAGACGGGGCAGTAAGCTGGGAGAAGATGGAAAGAGGATAGTCCTCAAGGAGAAAGCAGAAAGCCTTGCCAGTCTCCCCACATGCACACCTCTGCATTCACAGCACTTTCTATCTGACAGTCTCCACCAACCCCTGCTAAAGGGCAAACTATGCATCTCCACCTGCCCCTCAACTCCTTGCCAGTCTGTGCCAGCTGCGGCTTCAGTGGCAGCTCTTGCCCACCAGCCCTCACAACCTCAACCCAGTCAGAGTTTCTCTGATGGTGCCCTGTGGTCATGTATCCGTGGGGAAGGCAAGTGGGCACTTACAGGCATGAAGTTGGCATTGATGTAGTCTGAGTGTGGATCATCCCCCAGCTGGCTCAGCCTGACCCGAGAGTGATCATCTGAAAGAGACCATACACACATGATCCCTCAAGGCAGCCCTTCACCAAGACATGGCCATCTCCTCTTCACCTGGGTAACACATCGGGAGAAGCCCCAGCAGCTTCCCTAGCTCCATGTACGCAGCCAGCAGTGAGGCTCTGTGCTTGGCCAGGCACCTTCTCCCTGGAGAGGTGAGCATTGCCTGCCAGCTGGGTTAGCAGGGGGGTAAGAAAGCAGAGCTGGTATCATGAGGCTGATCGGAGAAGCCATGGGACATTCATGGTCCCCCTTTGGTCTCCATCTGGGACCCACCCCTGAGCTGGGATCACCCAGCAGCCTCCTGGAGGAGCTGAGGAGGATGATAGCTCAGCCCTGGCTCAACCCTTAAGCCTTGAGTCTCCAGCAAGAAAATGGAAACTGAGGTCCATTTCAAGACTCCTTCTCCCAGGAGAGGAGCCAGGCACTGTGAACCCTGCAGGGACTGCATCCCTGTGTACTGCAGTGTGAACTCCCACCCTGGATCCTGGGGGGAGGAGGGAGGAGACAGCACTTACAGGGCAGCACGTGGGGATATCTGTTCTTGGACACATTCGTTGGTAGCTCGGCCGCCACCTTTGGCTGCTCCTTCCCAACTTCCTTCAGCTCCTGTGGGACAGGGCAGAAGATAAGCACAAATGTCTCTCTGGATTGCTCCTCGCCAGCCCAGCTCCCTGCTCATGGCCAACGGCTCTGTCTGGTGGTTTAAGAGGGTCACCCACGTGCAGGGAACTGCTCTACTTCTTCCTTGGTACGGCCTGTGAACTCTGAGCCACAGGTGGCTTTTCGCAGTGCTTTTTCCAACAGCACTGTTTGTATTTAAAAGAAAACAAGCTCAAGAACAAGTATGGGGAAAAAAAACACATCAGAAATCAGAAATCTACCAAGAAGCTCAGAACATTTTGTGCTGAGAAAAGAGAAACATCTTGTGCTGCAAAACCAGAAATATGTTGTGCTGCTTCTGCCTCTGTCTTCACTCAGTAGGCCAGAGAAGGGTGATCTGAGGAGGATTTGAAATTGCTGATGGGACTTTCAAAGGTGCTGGCAGCAGAATAATTCAGAGCCTGTAGTTGGCAGTGGGAGCCAGTGAAGGTAGCCTGAGGTGAATTTTACAGCCTGGACCTGTAGCTCTGAGAGTGATCCTCGACCTTCCTTTTGACTGCAGGCTCTTTTCTAGCACTGTCAAGGTGGATCTCATTGTAACACCACTCAGTAACTTCGCCTGCAGTCCAGGCCTGGGGCCCTTAGTTTTGTCCACCAGCAGCTATGGACACTGCTAGTTCACCTTACACCACAGACAACACATGTTTCTACCAGAACTTGAACAAACCAGGTTTTGAGTAAAGGAATTGCCCAATCACTTGGTCCATCTAATCTTTGGCCTCTAAGACTGCCTACTGTCCCTGGAGATGAGGAGTCCACACAGGCCACCCAACAGCCGGGGCATGAGCTACCTAGAGGTGAAATTAAGTCTCATCTCTAGCAGGAGTCTCTTCTTACCTCAAACTCCTGGAAAAAAGCGTGGTTAGCACTTGCTGTCTTCATCTCATAGTACTGCTTGAAGTTCTGTATGGGAATCGGTCGATGGACATTTCTGCATGAAATGAAGCCCAGAGGAAAACTTGCCTTAGCTATTGGGAGGTCTGGCAGGCCAGTCAGGTGGCCAATGAGACAGCCCAGCATTGAGACCTGCAGTAACTGGATGCACACACACAGATACGGTTTATAGCCCACATTATGGCCCAGGGAAGTGGGTCCAACAGACAGTTGTTTAAATATTGGGAGGGATTTCAGGGTGATGAGGATATTCTCCTACTGCAGAAGCCTTGCAGAGGAGGTGTGGACAACGCATTGACTTGGAATGGAGCTGGGCAATAAATACTGAACATGGGGAAGATTAAGATTTAAAAAATAACCGAAGGAGACAGAGATGGATTTTTTTTCTGAGTCAAAGCATGAGAAAGGAAGTAGGTGGAGGACTCTGGGACCTGCAGTGGGGACCTTCAGAGGGCGAAGACTCTTAACACTCACCTCAAGCTGTAGGTCACCATTTCCTGGGGTGGGCTGCTCTTCTTGGTTCTAAAATCAAAGCATGGGAGATGTTACTTTTCCCTGCAGTCCAGGGGCAGATGCTGGCCTGGCACTGAAGGTTGGGTTTCTTAGCCTACAGCCACTGGGTAAGAGATGGCTCATTCTCACCTCTTTGCTCTGAGCTGTTTCCAGTAGACCAAAGCAAAAATAGCTGCAAGTGTGAAGAGAAATCCCACAATGATTCCAGCGATTATTGGCATTGAGAGTGGAGTTGCATCTGCACCTGATCCGGCAGCTGGAATAGAAAAAGAGATAGAACAGACAGAAGTAAGAGCCAATGAATGGCTGCATTTACTCTATTTATTATATTTGCTACAGCCTATGGTCTCCCTCTGGCTTGCCACTGTCAGATTGTTAATTATCTCTAACCTACACAGCCATGTAGGGAAGATGGCATTCTCCATCTTACCTGAGAACATGGTGAAGGTCACTGCAGGGGCTACTGGGTCGTATTTGGTGAAGGCAGCGATGCTGAACCTAGGGCAAAACAGAGTCCTGCTGTCAGGGGCAATCTGAACTGAGTACAGCACCCATGCAGCCAGCAGCAGGAAGACCCAAGGGAACAGGACAGCTGCCTCGGTTTTGAAATGCTGTATTGGAAGAATCTGGTTTCCTGGTAGGGATTTCAGGAATGTGTGGAAATGGTCTTTCGTCCCTTTTCTGCCTCTTGGACAAGTTTGTTGCACTTGGGAGAACATGAGAAAATGTTCAGAAAGCACAAATGGGAAACAGCTCTCCTCCAAAGGGTTATTTGCACAGACAAATAGTAACTTTCTGCTGTCTTATAGGACACAAATAGGGAAAGACAACAGTAAGTAGGGAAAATCAAGCTGGGTTGAGTCACTGTCTTAGTTCCTGTCAAGCCATTAATTGGGTTGACTTAAAAGAGCTGAGCACAGGTAACTGTTTGAAACAGGGGCACCTCAGCCAGGATGGCTGAGCCCCGACCCAGACCCTTCCTGATGCCCACATCAGGGCACATCAGCCCACATCAAGGCTGGTGCATCCTCTTCCCTGCGGAGATCTGCCCTACATCCTCTTCCCGGCAGTGTGCACACCAAGCCTCGCAGCTCCCTGCAGAGCTGACTTCCTTCTGAGTAGCTAACTTGGAAGGGTAGGTCCTCTGGTGCCCTAAATGCAATCTAAGGCTTTCAAATGTAGCTTTGGATTTTAGCAGCCTAGTGTTGAGTCTAGGCAGGCAGCACCACGGACCGGCTGCCAGAGCAAAGACCTCTTCTGAAGCTGAGCCTGCAGATGCCATGGCATGACAGATAAGGGCTTGTGGATAAATAACTCACTGAAAGGTAGGAAACAAGGGCTGGCTTTCAGAGTGGAGATGGGCTGTCAGAGCTATCTGCTTTTCACCACCCGACTAATGATTAACTAGGAAAGCAGCACACTACTGAGGACACACATTAGTTAGGGCAGCCAAAATGAAAGCAAGCTGTGAAGAGGTGCAAAAGGATCTTCTAGTCCCGAGTAACTGGACAGTTAAGTACATGTTATTCAGTCACAGTAGGTGGGCTAATGCCACCCTGATGGCTCTGAATTAGCTGCTACCCTGTGGGAGGCTGATGTTGAAAATGCCAGCTGGGGAGCAGGAAGGGCAGATAGACACTCTCAGGCAGGCTGGAGAGTATTTGGGGGGTGGAGGGGTACCCCGGGGCATTTGTGTTCTTGTTAGAATCCCCTAGAGGCCGCTGGCAGCTACAGGAGATGGGTCAGGCAGATCTTGGTCTGAGCCAACGTGCTGTAATGCAGACCCAGTTTGTGCCCAGGCTGTCCTCTGTGTCCCCAGTGCTGGCTGGCGCAGTGGGCCAGATCCGAGTCTGCCAGGGTTCAGCAGTAAGGCTTGCCCAGCCATGCCTGAAGGTGTTAGCAATAAAGAATAGATGGGCTTGATGGGCAATCAATCTCAAACCTTCTGAATCAACTGGAGACTCTTCCATGCCAGCCCAGCAATCACACCACCTGTGGCGGGCATGGGATCAGAATGCATCATCATGCAAGTCTTCTGCTGGGCATGATAACACAGTACTCAGGGAGCTGTTTGCTCTTGATGATCCTGCTCTGGGTGGGATTTCCAAGGGAATGGCTCTCTGAAAACCCCCTCTTTTTTTTCCCTGGGAAAAGCAGCCATTTCCCACTCCCCTGATGCAGCCCAGTGTTAACACCAATCTCTGTTCTCTGCCAGTGCTGCCCCAAACAGCAGCTTGAGTGAAGAGCCCCTGTTTGGCAATGTATAAATCTGAAAGGACTCCACAAGAATCAATGTAAGTTTTTCATGTAAGTGCACATAGCAAAAGTTGAGAGAGAGGAGGAGAAAAGAAGAAAGGAAGAAGATCCAGTAGGTCTAAACCTAACAGCAGGGACCTGGACTCCTCTCACCACAAATCTTAAGGGCAGAGCTAATTCTCACTTTACTCACAGGGGAAAGTGAAGCACTCTCGCATGCACACACTCTAGCAGACACACTTTAGCAGTCTTTCTCTTTTCCCAACACTCTCAGTGACTTCTATCACTAGTCAGCCACCCTTGCTGTAAGTTTCTTTAAATTGAAATGGGACAACCTTCCAGATTCTGGAGGATCCCTTTGTCAGAGAAATGCCTGGAGATACAGTCCTTGTTTGATGAAATTGTAAGCTGCTTAATTAACAGAGGACTGACTAAAGATGATTCTTTGTTTGTAGAAAACCTGTTTTACCATCCAACTATTTTAAAGGTACCCTCTAACAAAATACGTATGCTTGTGCATTCATGTTCCTGGATTCTATTCACTGTCAACTAAGACTCTGAATTTATGAATATTGTGATCTGTGTGTGTGTCTTGTGGGGAACTTGGACCTCAGCCTGTGGGTTTTCTTCTCCTCAACCTGAGACCCCATCTGTGTTGGCACCACTTAAACTAATGTTTCCAAATCAGTTTCATTTTTGCACTCTCCGAGTCTGCAGGTGGCTCTGAGTCACATGCAAAAGTCCTACAAATAACAGCAACCAACTGCCCACCTCCCAAGGAAACGCAGACAGCCCTTGTCAGCCTCAGCTTTCACTTCTGCCCTCTCTCTCCCTGCCCACTTACACTGTCTAATTTTCTCCAGTATGCCAGCCCTTGCATCCCTCAAACACTGCTTGGTGGAGCAACCACTGAGGTCCACTGCTGGGGGTCAGGGGAGTACGAGGTGACATCCATAGAGTTGGTGGCACCTTGCAGGGTCATGTGCAGTCCCTTTTCTCCTCCAGCCCCTTGCCCTCAGGAGGGATGTTGACATCTCTCACCTGTACTGTTCGTTGGCTTTCAGCTTCCCGTTGCACATTGCCCTGGACTGGCCGCACTCCTCTGTTCCCACTGGCACTCGCCAGGTTTCGGGGGAGCTCCTGGGGCTCGGATGGAAGGGATTGGGGATTAGCACAGCCAGGTAGGAGTCCTCTGTCCCATAATAGTGGTCATACCATGTGCTGGACATGATTTCCTGGGTGGGCCTCAGCACTGGAGGGGAATGTATAAGGTGACAGTGGTAGTCCCAAAGAGATGTCCAGGGGACCTGCTGCCCTCTAGGGAGCCACTGCAGATTGGGATGTGCAGGGGCACTTACGTGAATCATTGGTGGTAGCAATGACACCATAACACTCGATCTGGCCATTCTCCTCGCTGAACAGATCGGATGAAATAATAACCGTGGAGCTGGCCTCCACCTGGAAGATGTCTGCTCGCAGGGGTGGAGGCAAAGCTGGGAAAGGAACCAGCAAGCACAGCCTGTTAGTGTGTCCCTGCTCCCACAGGCCCACCACACATTGCTCAGCCTGTCACTGGACTGCCCAGAGTCCTGAACCACTGCAGTTCAGTGCAGGACCACATGGGGCTCACAGGCTTCTGCAAGAGTTCCCAGGTCTAATTAGCAACACCGGGTGTCCTCTCCTGGGGTCTGTGGCAAGGCTATGGGAAAGAAGGGGACTCACCTTCCACTGTTGTGTTGCAGAGCACAGTCACAGCCTGGCTTCTCATTGTGTTCATGCCCACTGTGCTCACAATAATTCGGTAGGATGAGTTTGGCCCCAGCCCCTCCAGACTGGCCTCACTCGTACGGGTGCTCATGACATACTTGGAGATGGGAAGCCCATCAGAGAGTCTCTCTGTCACCACCTCATAAGCCTCCACATCTCCAGGAGAGCTCGTCCAGTTCAAGTAAAGCCTCCTTGTCTCCGGTAGGCATTGCACATCCTCCACCGGGTTTGGCTCTGTGAAGGAGATATGGCAGGCTCTGGACTTACTGTATCAGAGAAATCTCAGCCTCAGTCCATGTGTCAGCCCAGAGCCACTGCCTGTCCCTAGGGCAATGAGGGAGGGGGCAGAGCTGGACATCTGTGACCTGGAAGCCTTCTGTGCCAAGGGCCACAGGACAAGGTGAATGGGTCAGTGCCTGAGCAGATGTCTTATAGGAGAAGCAGACCAATGGAGATCTCTGCAGAGTCCTCTTTGCTTCGCACGTAGCCAGGCCACCAGGTGATGGGAAATCTCTGTGATAGGGCTAGCTTAGGGACCTGATGGCTACCAGAGGGTCACCTTGGTGGCTTTCCTTATCTCCCACCATGAAGACTTCTCATGCTTCTGTTGACCCCCAAGGGCTGATCCAGTCTCAAGGCCACCCAGGTGTTTCTACCCCTTCCAGCCTGTACTTCCCTCATCCCCACAGCAGTGCGTACCCACCCATCGGCACTGCCAAGGGTTTGGTGCTGCTCCAGTAGGGTCCGGCGATGCAGCTCAAGGAGACAGAGTAGTTCCTCCCTGGGATTAGCCCCTGGAGGAGGTGCTGGACTTGTCCTCTGCTAAGAGCATGCCGCCAGGGCAGCGTGCTGTTCCTGGGATCCCGCAGCCACAGCTGGCACTCATCCTGCTGTCCAGAGACACTGCCCCAGGAGATGAGTATCGTGTTGTTCCCTTCAGCCACCGCAGAGACATTTTTGGGAACTGAGGGGGCTACAATGAAAACCACACCAGGGAAGAGTTATTGGCATGTGTGTACTCTCTTCCATCCTACAGAGACACAAGTAGAAGATGGGTAATATGCAAGGAAACATCTTATGTGCAGGGATAATATTTTTGCAGCTGCTGGCTGCCACTACCAGAAATGATCTTTAAATGACAATTGGAGGACATGCAGAGTGAGGAGCACGAGGAGATGGGTTCTTCCTCCTGCTAATTAGCAAGTTTCATTAGAGACCTGAAGGGCTCTGCACATGACTCCCAGCACCCTGCCAGGGGCTGGCTGAACGCGGGAGCAGAGACCACTGGATTCCCCAAGCAAAGTGCAGGGACTGTGGGGACAAGCACGCGAAAAGGCTTATTGTGCTTATCTGTGATTTCCACATTCCTTAAACAACAGAAAAAAAGCCCACGCTCCCCTTATCCCCCATGCTAGGAATTTTCTGAGTGCCTGGGAGAAAGGCAGCGGGGATGGTGGGGTGTCCCCCGCTGGCTGTAAGGCCTTGTGGTCTCCCAGGCTGTGGCTGTCCTCTGCCAGAGCAGCACTACTGCCGTGGGATCCCTTGCTCTTGTTCAGTCACCCATGCCTGGAGGAGTGTGTGTGAACAGGAGGGCCACAAGAGCCTGACTCCTGGAACAGCAACCATGGCTGCTAGACTGTCCTATGGGCAGCAGTACTGCCCTGCTCTCCCCTCCACCGGGGGCTTGCACAGCCCATGATCCCATTGCTAAGGCGGTACCTACAGCTTCCAGACAGCAGTCCTAGCCATGTCCCTGCCCCTTCCCACCACAGGTGCTGGGGAAGGCTGAGCCTCATGCATGATGCATGATGCATGATGCAAGGACCACTAGCTCTTGCCACTTACTCGTCCAGTCGCTGATGTTCCCCGCAGAGGCTGTGTAGGGCCCTGCCATGGACACCACTTCCAGCAGGTATTTATGTCCTGGAGCCAGGCCAGAAAAGGTGAATTTGCTGGTGCCTTTCCCAACAGATACATTGGCTGCCACAATACCTGATCCTGAATGATACAGGAGGAGCCTGTAACTGTCTTGTCCTTGGGGTTCGGCTCGCCAGGATGCGCTCAGCCTGTTGGGATACCCCTGGTTCGTCATGTACACGTTACGGGGTGCCAGGGGGTCTGGAGAGACAGGATGGGAGACATGTAGTGAAGGGTCTGAGGACATGGCCTGGGTATCTTGGCAGTGTCATCAAAAGGGATGCATCTACAGGACAGGGCACTTTGTCTCGGCTGGAAGGCTGCATCCACCAGCCTGGAGGCATCTAAAAGCAGCTTCTGCAAGCTTCAAGTTGTACTTGTCTGAGCAGAGTCAGCCCTGTCCCAGCCGGAGCGAGACACCTGGAAATGGGTGAGGAGGGAGAACCCAGCCAGCTAGAGGGGAGTGGAAGGTGAATGCTCCCTCCTCCGTGACATTCCTCTGAAGCAGTCCCCGGAGCTTCAGCTGGCCTAATCCAGGCTGGTGGAGCTAATGGTGAGGGTGGGCAGAGCCCTGCTCAGTGCCATGGCACTGACGCGCCCTTGGGTTCAGGCAGGGCTTGGGGTGTATCATGAATATCAGCAGGGCCATGTCCTTTACCACCAGCTTTCATGACTGCCCAGAAAGGCACATATCTCCCTCAAAACAGGGTACTCACACGTCCAGTTGCTGACATTCCCTGCAGGTGTCTGGTAGGACCCCGCCATGGACACCACCTCCAGCACATATTTGCTTCCTGGGGCCAGTCCCATGAAGGTGAAGTTGTGGGTGTCTCTCCCAAGTGAGGTTGTAGCTACCACAGCGCCCATCCGTGCGTGGTACAGGGTCAGTGTGTAGCCATCTCGCCCCCCGGCTGCGGCTCCCCAGGATGCACTCAGTCTGTCAGGATGCCCCGTGCTCAGCAAGCACACGGTGGCCGGGGGCAGTGGGCCTGGGGAGACACCAGACCTGATGTTAGGGACCAGAGACCATGCAGAAGGAAACAGACACTTGATGGGACATTGAGCAGCAGGACAGATGCTCCCTGAGGGCTGGGACTCACAGACCCCCTCTGGCACTCTCCTCCTCTTTTCTCTTTTCTGTCCTCATCCCACCTCACCTTTAATGCTGCTCATCCTTTGTGGTCCTTCACATGCCAACCCTTCTTCACTCGGGTCACCCTTGTTCCCATAGCCTAGCTGGATCACCTTTTCCACTGCTGTGTACACACATGTCCTCCAGCACCCAGCTGGTCTATATTCCGTCCAGACCTAAAACCTTTCTGGGTGGGGAGAAGTGCTGGGCTAGCCCATCTCCAGAGCAAAGACTCGTTCTCCTGGGAGGACTGTGGATTAGCCTCTTCCTGTACTACACTGATTCATTTAATGAACTTTATGGTAGTGTGGTTTCTACCTGCTGGAAGACACTCAGAGAGGGCACAAGTGCTCATGTATACAGGGAGATGGGGCAGCGTGGTCAGGGGCATGTCCCCATGTAGGCACAGCTGGGCAACCCTGTATGTCATCAGCATGTACTTGTGCAAGTTTACCGTTGTGCCCATGAGGGCAATACTGTGCCCCTGCACTAACTGCTGCATGTTGCACCCATGCACATCTCCAAAGGCATCGGGTCCCCTTTAAACCTCCCAGCCCTCCCCAGAGCTGCCCAGTGGTGCAACATCTCCCACCCCCCTGCAGAGGACACTCTTCCAGGCACTCACGTGTCCAGCCACTGATGTTGGGTGCTGCTGCCCGGTATGGTCCAGCTGTAGCACTGGCTTCCAGGGAGTACTCATATCCTGGGGTCAGGCCCATGAAGGTGAAGTTGTGGGTGTCTCTCCCAAGTGAGGTTGTAGCTGCCACAGTGCCCATCTGCGCGTGGTACAGGATCAGTGTGTAGCCATCTCGGCCGCCAGCCACAGCTCCCCAGGATGCGCTCAGCCTGTCGGGGTGCCCTGTGCTCAGCCAGTGCACGGTGGCGGGGGGCAGCGGGCCTGGGGAGGAAACAGGAGACACATTCAGGCTGAGAGAAAGGGGACGCTCCATGTCTGTGCCAAGCCCATGCTGCAGGAGATGGGTCAGCCCTGCGAGGTCCAGAGGGCTGCCTTTGCCTTTGCCTCTCTGGCAGCTGCCTCCAGGGATTTCCTCCTCTGTGGGCTGCCTGAGCCAATGGATGTCTGTGGCATGGCTGACACGCCAGAAGGCTGTGCTGCTTTACGGCGTGACCTGGATAGGCTGGAGAGTTGGGCAGAGAGGAACCTAATGAAATTCAACAAAGGTAAATGTAGGGTACTGCATCTGGGGAGGAATAACCCCATGCATCAGTACAGGTTGGGGGCCGACCTCCTGGAGAGCAGCTCTGTGGAAAGGGACCTGGGAGTCCTGGTGGACAACAGGATGACCATGAACCAGCAATGTGCCCTGGCGGCCAAGAGGGCCAATGGCATCCTGGGATGCATCAAAAAGAGTGTGGCCAGCAGGTCGAGGGAAGTCATCCTCCCCCTCTACTCTGCCCTGGTGAGGCCGCATCTGGAGTACTGTGTCCAGTTCTGGGCTCCCCAGTTCAAGAAGGACAGGGATCTGCTGGAGAGGGTCCAGCAAAGGGCTACAAAGATGATTAGGGGATTGGAACATCTTTCATATGAGGAAAGGCTGAGGGATTTGGGTCTCTTTAGTCTGGAGAAAAGAAGATTGAGGGGGGATCTTGTTAATGCTTTCAAATACTTGAAGGGAGGATGCCAGGGGGATGGGAGCAGTCTTTTTTCAGTGGTGCCCATTGACAGGACGAGGGGTAATGGGCACAAACTTGAACATAGGAAGTCCCATCTTAACATGAGGAGGAACTTCTTTACTTTGAGGGTGGTGGAGCACTGGAACAGGCTGCCCAGAGAGGTTGTGGAGTCTCCCACTTTGGAGACATTCAAAACCCGCCTGGACGCTGTCCTGTGCAACCTGTTGTAGGTGACCCTGCTCTGGCGGGGGGGTTGGACTAGATGATCTCCAGAGGTCCCTTCCAACCCTGACCATTCTATGATTCTGTGAGTCTGTGGGTGGCTACCTGGGACATGGGTGGCCAGGCCACAGGGTCATGCAAAGACTCCCCATGCTACATCCAGCAGGGCATGGGCACTGTGCGCTTGCATGGGTGGGAGAGGAAGGCAGGATCTGGCTACACCAGTATGGCCTCTGATTTGAAAGAAGGGAGAGATCTGGTAGAAGACACCTGGCTGCAAAGGAGAGCATCGTACTCACGTGTGCAGTGGGTGAAGTTGGGGGTGCTGATGTGGAAGGGGCCAGCTGTGGCCCTCACTGCCATGCTGTAGCGGGTGCCGGGGCTCAGGTTTCTGAAGGTGTGACTCCTGGCATCCCCACCCAGCACCATGCGCGCAACATGACTGCTGGAGTCTGTGTCATAGACATCCACCACATAGCCTTCTGCTCCTCGGCCCGTTGCTGCCCAGGAGGCCTGCAGCATGGAGGCAGAGGGGCTGCTGAGGGTGAGGTTGGCAGGGGCCAAGGGATCTGCAAAGCAACAGGGAGACAGTCAGGCCCTGTGTGCCACCACTCACTCCTCAGTACTGAGCCAGATGCTTTTTCCAGTGGTTCCTCATGCTCAGGCAGTGCTGGATCCCAGCTCCCAGTGGGCAGTGGGCAGGCTGTCCACCAGAGGTCCTCCCAGAGAGAAACATGGGGACAAATGGGCAGGCAGTGCACATGTCTCTGAGTGCAATATCCCCAGGGTTTGCAGCTGGACGTGGCAGGGGAGATATCCAGAGCTTTTGAGGTGGGTAAGGCTGTGTCAGGGGAGGAGTGAGGCCAGTGAGCAGAAAGGTAGGACAACTAGGGGCACAGCAAGGATGGTTTGGGATAGGAAAGGTGGTGGTGGGTGCTCTGCAAGGCGAAGATGGAGGCCCTCGGGCACAGTGGAGTGCCCATCCCAACCCATCAGACTCACATGTCCATTGGGTGACGTTGGTGGAAGAGGCTTCAAACAAGCCTTTCACAGCAGTGACCTGCACAGCAAACCTGCTGCCTGCCTCCAAGTGAGTCCAGGTGATGTTCTGGGCATCTGGACTCAAGGTCTGGACCTGATCCCTACTCTGGATGCTGAGGCTATACAGAATAACACGGTAGTGATCCCTCCTGCCAGGGGGCTTGTTCCAGCATGTGTAAAGCTCTGAGGAGCTGCCTGGGTTGGTAAGGCTCAGGTTTGTCGGTGCAGCAGGAACTGCAAGGAAAGACAAGACACATGAATCAGAGAAAAAGATCCAGTTCTGAACATGCAGCTGTCTCTGCGGAGGAGTTGTGCTTTCCCCAGGCAGCCAGCAGCGACCGGCCAGCAAGTGCTCTGTGCCCACATGGTACAAGAAGGCTGCAAGAGGCACATGATTACTGCAGGCCAGCATCACCTGGAACCAGGCCAGGGTACCTTCCTCTCCTCTCCCTGGGTGCCAACATTGGTCCCCACCCCATTCTGGATCTCCTCACAGTGCTCCCACCCAAATCACCCATGGGTGGTATTGATGCTCACCTGTGCAGCCAGTGATGTTCTTGGGGAGGGAGCGGTAGGGTCCAGCTACTGCCCAGATCCCAACGAGGTAGCAAGTTCCTGGTTCCAGCCGTGCCAGGGTGACATTGGTGCTGTCTTTCCCTGCTTCCAGGTTCCTTGCTGGTGCAGAAGAACCCTCCTCGTGCACACTGAGCCGGTATCCATCCCTCTGCCCAGGAGGGGTCTCCCAGTGCACAGCCAGAGCCCAGGCAGTGCTGACAGGGCTTGCCGACAGGGAAAGAGGAGGTAGCGGAACTGTGGGAGAGAAACAGCGTTACAAGGGATAAACCTGGGACGCTCAGGACTGACTCTAGTTCAGGAATGAAGCCGGGAGCTGCAGGACTGTGAGCATCTAACATGCTGTCCAAAGACTGCTGAGAACAGCAGTTTGCTCCCAGATCAAAGCTGCTCTCTGTGTCTCAGGTGATAATGGTGCATCACCACCATGGCCCGAGACCCCCCCTTGAACCAAAGTGCTGGGGCAAGCTCACAGCATGCCCCATTGAGCTGCTGGGCTCAGGATGAGTGAGGGTCTCAACAAGACAGGCAGCACCCTCAGTAGGAGACAGGCACCAGTGGGGTTGCTGGGACATGGTCTCAGGGCCCTCCTGCAGAACAGCCCTGGGCCCCCTCTTGGTCCCCAGCCCCTCACCAGGTCAGAGCCAGGCTGGGTACCAGGATGGGGATGGGTGCAGAGGAGTTGCGTTCCTACCAGTGTAGCCGATGGCAGTCTGAGAGGAGGTGCGATGAGGCCCAGCCTGAGAAATGATCTCCACACGGTATCGGGACCCTGGCACCAGCCCCTCCAGGTCAAGCTGGTTGACTCCACGGGGGACAGACACATTCCTTATGATGGACAGGGACTCAGCCACTGAGAGCTGTACCAAGTGGTCTCTGCCACCGCCTGACTCCACCCAGCTCACATGTAGCTCCTGAGGTCTCTGGCCAGGCTGAACACTCACATTAGCCAGAGACAATGGATCTAGGGGAAAACAGCATGGAAATACATGAGATGGTGGAGGAAAGGAACTGAAGAAGCCAGGACACAGCCTGCACCTCTGCACAGGGCTAAAGGAGAAGTGGTGGCCACTGACTGCCAGCTCTCCTGTTGTCCTGAGGGACATGCAAATTGCCTGCCCATATCCCCAAGGTGCTGCCAGTGGGCAGGTGCTGTACCAAGAAGAGAGCACTCAGCTCCCTAGTGGGCTGCTCTGCTCCAGGGACAGTGAGCAGCAAGCCCATACAGGTTTCTGTGCTTCCTCTCTCGCACCCCTGTCCCACCAGTCCCAGGCTGGCCTTGAGATCACGAGTGGTCTAGGCAGAAGGTTCAGCTTGACCGGGGAAAGCCTGAGCTGGGGAAAAGGGTCTTTTGGGGACCAGAACACAGCACACAGCACCTAAATCATGACACATGCTCTGATTCCCTTGGGCAGGTCTCACTGCAGCCCTCCCTCTGCCTGGACACGTCCATGCCACTGCCAGTCTTGCAGGCAGTGCCAGGATGCCCCGTCCCTGCAGGAGGCTAGGGACAATTCTCACTCACATGTCCACTCAGTGGCAAAGTGTGATGCGGATCTGTATGGACCAGCGAGGACGGTCACCTTCAGGAAGTACTGAATGCCAGGGGACAGCCCCAGGAATGTGAAGTTGTGGGTGTTTGGGCCCACTGAGATGTTCCTCTGTGCTGGATGGCTCTTGCTGTAGAGCTGGAGGTGGAACTGGTCCACGTCACCAGCATCCTTGTCCCAGAAGGCAGAGAGTCCCAGCGGGCGCCGGGTGTTGGTCAGGGTCACGCCAGCCGGAGCCAGGGGGTCTGAGAGAGAAGAGACATTCAGGTGGTGAGAGGCAGTCATGGTGGAGTTGCTGCAGTGTGGAGTAGGGGCCTGTGTGCGCTTGACCTGGGCACCCTTCACCGCTTGTCTCTGGTGGGCTCAGGTCAGAAATCAGCCCTGGCATATAAAACCACAGAACAGCCTGAGCTTCTACTCAGCAACAAACTTTGGAGGAGGTCCCCACCTTTCCTGCTGGGTAACATTTGGAGATGTTTTCCATTCATTGATGGGTTTCTCCTGCACTGAAGACCCTTTTATGTCCAACCTGGCTGAATGTGGCTCTCCTACTCTTTGCCTGTCTATGCATCCCTGACCCTGGTTCCCCCGCCCCCTCATACATGATCCACACCCTCCCTTGCTTCCATGCCGTGAGCTTTCTGCTCTCGTTGGCAGGCCATGGTTGTGGTTTGCAGTAGCGTTGAGGTAGTGGTATCACACTCACATGTCCAGTCTGTGGCTGATCGCACAGGGGATCTGTAAGGTCCAGCCATAGCAGCCATCTCCAGTGTATACTGCCGCCCAGGGACCAGGTCCTCAAAGGTGACATTCATCCAGTTGTTCCCCACAGTCATGTTCCTGACCTGCTCCTGGGACTTGGTTTCCCGGAGGGTACCTGTGTAGCCGGTGCTGCCAGCAGGAGTGGCTCTCCAGGAGGCTTGCAGAGCAGTGCTGCGGCCCTGATTGCTGAGGGTCACCTGCTCTGGGGGCAAAGGGTCTAGGAAAGGAAAGGTCAGGAGTCAGAAGTGCAACCCCAAATGTGCTGGGGCTGGAGTCCCTCCCCTGGGAAAACCCACATCCAGGTGCTCTGGCCACCTGCAGGGTCTGAGCAGGCCACCATCCTCCCTGCTGACAGCCACACACCAGTTTGGCAGGGACTGGGCCAGCACAGACTTCAAACTGGCATGGTAAGAGAGGACTGCTCTAGTGCTGGAGGAGTTGGTGGGTGGGATGGTCTGGACCAGGGTGGTGGAGAGGTGGTTCAGGGCAGATGCAGCCCGATCAGTGCCACAGAAGGGTGGCCCGGGGGGGAGGAGGAGGAGGGCACTCTGCTGACCCTTTTGCTGGGTGATTGGGATACACACCAGGGTCAGACACATCCAGCAGTACCTCTGCTTTCCTCCTGAGACTTCTTCACTTTTATTGCATGAAGCTGCAGAAGACCCATGCTATCACATGCCCTGGGCCATGACATCGTGGAGAAGGACAAGGTCCAGTGGGAACCCTGGGGCTGGCTGTGGTGAGGGCTGTGGCACTCACATGTCCAGTTGGTGATGCGCCGGGGTGAGGATGTGTAGGGGCCAGCCACAGTGCTGACCTCAAAGGTGTAGAGAGTCCCAGGGCGGAGGCCCTTGTAGGTGAAGTTGGTGACATCTTTGAGCAGCGAGCTGTTCTTCATGGGGTGCTCCATGGGGCTGAGGGCCACCACGTAGCCCTCTCCTGTTGCTTCCTCCCAGCTGGCTAGTAGGCTATAGGGGCTCCCCTGGCTGGACAGACTCACATCAGATGGTGCTAGCGGCTCTGCAAGGGATAAGGATGAGATCATGCATGTCACTGTGTGGGGCAGTGCATTAGGCAGCCAGACTGCTCTCACGACACTCTGCAGTGTTCCCCCCACCAAACATGGGCAGCCAGGGCTGCAGGGAGAGCCTTTTACTGCTCTTGGCACCAGAGGCTGGGTGAGTGCCTCCCACACTGTTTAAGGCTCCAGTCCTTCCTTCCCAGGGTGGCAGCTGTGCGGTGGCTGCCTGAGCACCACCTGCGGCTCCACAAGTTGCCCAGGAGGGACTGGGCACAGGGAGATGTTGCTCTGAAGGGACTGGTGGTGCTTTACTACCCAACCAGCTGTGGTGAGCAGAGGGAGGTGAAGCTCTTTTGAAGCCTGCTGAACACTGAGTCCAAAGGTTACTGAGTAGGAACCGGTCTTGATTGGTGCCTGAAACTATCTGGCACAAGTCCGCCAAGGACCTCCGAGTCTGCCCTCACGAGGAGCTGTGGGGCAGCAGATTTTGCTGCTCTGACCCACAGCCTGCCCTTGAGACCAGGCACCACTGCACTGCACAGCCCCGTCTCTGTCCCTGCTGCAGTCCCCCTCCCATGCCACCAGCCTCCATCCAGGCATCAGCCCCTCCATCAGGCAGCAGAAATGTCCTTGAAAGGACATGCTCCGGCTTTCAGCTTACGCGTCCAGGCTGCTGTGCTGCGGGCTGATGCCCGGTAAGGCCCAGCCACGGCTGTCACCTGGACAGAGTACTGCTTTCCGGGGCTCAGCCCGTGGAAGGTGACATGACCATTGTCTCCGCTGACAGAGATGTTCCTTGTTGGAACACTGTCCTCTCCCTCCTGCAGGGTCACCAGGTAGAAGTCCCTCTCTCCTGCTGGGGTGCTCCAGCGAGCCTGCAAAGAATTCTGCTCCTCCGCAGCACTCAGAGTCACATTGCCAGGGCTCAGAGGGTCTGGAAGGGAAAGGAACAGGATTGTGTGCATCAGGATTATGGGGTGCTCTGGACCCCATACTCTCCTGAGCCTCATTCCCTGCCTTATTATCTGCAGGGTCACATCCAGCCTTAGACATCCTTTTGGAGCGTGCTGTCTCCATTCCCCAGCACAACCATTCCTTGTCTAGTAGAGCACAGACGAAGCTGGCAGCCTTGCTGGGAAATTCCTAAAAGTCCCTCTCCTCTCCATTTGTGTCCCATCATGAAGTTGCTGATATTCCCAGGAACGGGCCTGGACCGAACTCCTGGCTGGACACCCCTGGCTTGTGCGTCTGGCACCAGGGATGTTTGTTCAGTCGGGTAAGTCAGAGCTTCAGACGGCAACGGCAGGGATAGAGTCAGGCTCACTTCATAGCAGAAACAGACCAGCTGGGGGTGTGGAGGTTTTCCAAAATCCCAGCTGCAGACTCAGCAGTGAGCAGGCTCCAGTTTCCCAAACTGGCAGGCGGAGCAGTAAAGAGCTGGTGACTTGTCAGCTGGTGGCACCCAGGTCCTTCCAACATACACCTGACCAGAGTCTCTGCCCCAGGCCAGAACAAGCCACTGGCCACAACAGCCCTTAGTTTGCAGCTTGGCACCTCCATAATTTGTTGCTCCTCACTAGAGAGGGCCAATGCTTTCTTGCAACTCGGCTTGAGTCTTGCTCTGCCCTGGAGGCTAGGATCTCCATTTCCCCCCTGGTTTTCCTGGGAACATCTCAGAGATTAAGTCTGGGGTCAGAACTGTTTGCAGTGCTACAGACGTGGTGTTGGCAGCAAACCAGGACTGCGGTGGTGGAAGTCACCTGTTCTCAGGGCCCTTGTCAGCCTGAGGCCAGAAAGTGGAGGAAGTTGGGTTGAATGGTGCAACTAGCTGGGGTCTGGGAGGGCTACCTCAGTTTCTTGACCTGCTGGCTTCCTTGGCTATGTTTGCACAGCACCCGGCACATTAGGGATATCCACCAGGACGCTAACAAAATCAGGTGCTACCAAAATATACCCTTCACAGCAATCAAAAGGGACCAAAGTTCCATTTCCCTCCATGAATCTCCAGTTCAAACCAGCTAAACTCCTATCCCCTTGCCCCCTGTTTTCTCTGCTGCCCTTGGACGGCCCCAGCTGCACTGAACAGTAGTGGGATCTGTTGCCCTTCCATCCTCCTCCTCAGGGAGAGGCCACAGGCTGATCCCAGTGCACCCCATGGAGAAGCAGGGCGGCACTGGGAATTCACCTGCCCCCGGGACTCACTGGCCCCACTAGCACAGTGCCCCAGAACTGGGTCCTGGAGCAGCTTTTGGCCAGGTCCAAGCAGAAGAATTGCCCCCTGCACCCGGGGCTCTGGCAGGAGACCTCTGGATTCAGAGGCTGGACCAGAGGGAGGGAGGAAGCCAGGGGTCCTCCCACATCCCTGGCCATCATACTCACATGTCCAAGCGGTGGCATTGGGCCCCACCATGGTGTAGGGCCCAGATGTGGCGCTCAGTCCCAGCCAGTACTGGGTGCCGGGGTGGAGATGCTGGAAGGTGTAGCTGGTGAGGCCCCTCCTGGCTGACAGGGTCGTGGTCACCGTCTGGGTGAGGAGGTTGTGGAGTGCGAGGTGCAGCCAGGCAGCTCCCCCAGCGCCTGCCCAGGAGGCCACCAGGCTGGTGCTGGAGCCTGGGCTGAGCCTCAGCTGGGTGGGGATGGAGGGAGCTGAGGGGAAAAGCAGGAGAGGGCGAGGTTCAGGGCTGGGACTGGGGCTCCCTGGACCTTCCCAGGGTCTCCTATGCCCACAGCTGCTCTCTATGCTGGCGTGAGGGCTGAAGGTCTAGCAAGGGTCTGCTGAGGGGTGTCTCTCCCATGCCCCTTCCCAGGCAGGCTGAGGGGCTCTTGAGGTCCCTCCATACTGTCACACTCTTTCAGGATGCATGGCAGAGGGGGTGGCAGCCTGGGTAATGCAACATTTCTGCAGCTTCCACCAGCCAAAATCTTTTGTCAAGATCCCCAGATTGCCCTTCTGCCGTGTGGACATGGAGCACCCAAACCCAAGCTGCAGGTCCTGCAAGGCAAGATAGAGGTGCGAGGATGTCCCTAAGGCCAAGCATGCTGGGCTCACTGTGGGGATGTGAAAAACTCCCAGCTGTTCTCCATCCTGTGTAACCTCCCCATCCAGAGCCTGGAGACCTCCTCCACCTCTCTGTCAGCCCAGCCGGCACATGTGCTGCACCCCTCCTGCCAAACCCTTTCTCCCACCCCTTTCCTCTTGGCCAGGAACACCCATCACTCCCTACCTGTCCACTGGTGGATGCTGGTGCTCGCCTGGCTGGATCCAGCCAGCGTGCTGACCTTCAAGGCGTACTCGCTGCCGGCCAGCAACCCGTCAAACAGGAAGGTGGAGGCGTTTGGCAGGACAGACGCATTTCTCACAAGCGTCTGGGAGTCGCTGTGGTAGAGGGCAAGGTCGTAGCCATCTCGCTGCCCATGGGCATGTGCCCAGGAGGCGTGCAGCACGGCAGAGCTCCCACCGCTGTTTAGGCTCAGGTTGCGGACAGGTGAAGGACCTGCATTGGACACGGCAAAGACAGTGTTGGCTGGTTTCCCAGGGATGCCTGACCTACCAGGTTGCTGAAGGGTGGCTGGTGGGACAGTGCCTTCACCTGGTGAGATCCTGCCAGGCAACTCCACAGGACCCAGTCCCCCAAGCACAGCCCCATCACCTCCCTGCCAGCTCACCAGTCTCCCCAGGGTTGTGTGGGCTGCACCATCCCCTTTGGATCAGTCTCTGCACAGTCACTCTGAACTGGGCAGGGAGGCTTGGTCAGGGTCAGCACACCAGGTACACACTGGGAAAGACGAAACCATCAGCGCTTACCTGTGAGCTCACCTGCTGCCAGGTCCTCTGTTCCTGCTGGCCCTGTGGGTCCTACCACCTGACTTCCCATGAGCACCAGCCCCTGCTCCCTGCAGCCACCACTGCTGTCTGACACCATCCCTTCTGCTGGCCAACCCCCTCCCTCCAACTCTACTCTCCTTTTCTAGGTTTTCCAGCTTCACCTGCACTGATTTACTGAAGGATCTTCTGGAGAGATGCAGGCAAGGACTGCCATCCTCAACTAAGCTGTGGGCTCACCAGCCCTGTACCCTTTCCCCAGTCCTTGGCATCAGCCAGGGATGGCCTAGAGCAAGGCTTGGTCAGTGAGCCAGTGATTGACAGAGATGTGCCAAAATCATGGAACAGATGCTACTTCCTTGTGGCTCTTTCTAGACCTCCAGGCATGACATTTTCCACCCCTCAGCTCTCTGCAGCCCACACGATAGGTTGGTCCATCATTAACTATATTATTCGAGGAGAAGATATAGCATGAACCCTGCCCATGCAAGATGCGGGGACAGGACCCTCCCTCCACATGGATGAGGGAAGGACCCTCTGGGGATCAGGGAAGGACCCTAATCCTTGTGGAAGTGAGGAAAGGCCCAACCTCCCTACAAACTCATGGGATTCCACACGGACCTGTACTTTCCACCCTCCAAAGCAGTATGATGATCATTGGTAGGAACACTGAGACCCTTTGACTCTATAGTTCCTGGGGAACCACTTACTTGTCTGTGCTGTGACTGTCTGGCTGGTGGTCTCCATACAGGCAAGTGTGGCTGTCACCTCAATCTCATAGCGCATGCCAGGGGTCAGCCCGTGGAACCAGAAGCTGGTGATGTTGGGTCCAGCAGATCCATTCTGCAGTGGCGTGCCTGACCCCAGGGAGGAGAGGGCGAGCGAATATCCCTCAGCGCCCCCCTCCGGCTCATCCCAGGACAGAAGGAGGGAGTCTGACCGGCCATGGTCACTCACGCTGAGGTTCAGAAGGGTCCCTGCAGAGGCAAAACCAAAACACTCAACAGGGAGGTATGGTGCTGCTGGGTGGCCAGTCTGCAGGGCCAGGCACCCCAGCCCATCCACCCTTGCTGCACTCCTTGGCACAGGCCACCACCGTGGGCACTGCCGCACCTCAGTCAGGCCCCCAACCCCAAGGGCTCTGAACTGCCTTTGGAAAATACAAGAAAGATCAGAAAACCCCATGGACTGAGCTCAAAGGCACCGTGTGAAAGAGATGCTCCTAAACATGGAGCATCTCCGTCCTTGGAGAAAGACCAGAAAGCTTCAGACCATCACTTGCTTTGTCCAGACAGCCCTGGTTTATAGCAGAAAAGTTGCCCTGGCTGGTGATCCATTGCTCACCACCTTGGTTGGTTTGAGCCCCCAAAAAGATAGAATCATCAAATCATAGAATTGTCTAGGTTGGAAGGGATCTTTAAGATCATCCAACCATCAACCATCCACCTAACACTGCCAAACCCACCACTAAACGATGTCCCTCACCACCACGTCTACCCATCTTTTAAATACCTCCAGGGATGGTGACACCACCACTTCCCTGGACAGCCTGTTCTACTGTTTGATAACCCTTTCAGTGAAGAAATTTTTCCTACTATCCAATCTAAACCCACCTCAGCATAACTTGAGAGCATTTCCTTGTCTTATCACTTGTTACTAGGAAGAAGACATCGACCCCCACCTCTCTACAACCTCCTTTCAGGTAGTTGTAGAGAGCGATAAGGTCTCCCCTCAGCTTCCTTTTCTCCAGACTAAACAACCCCAGTTCCCTCAGCTGCTCCTCATAGGACTTGTTCTCTAGACCCCTCACCAGCTTTGCTGCCCTTCTCTGGACACACTCCAGAACCTTTGTGTCTTTCTTGTAGTGAGAGGCCCAAAACTGAACACAAACGTTGGTGGGCTCCGGGTCCACCTTGCAGAAGCAAGACAATGTCCGGTGAGGGAGCAGGATGGATATGGCAGTTGGGGCCATTATGCTCCCTGAACAGTCTCTGTCTCTGTGTGGGCTCTGACAGAGGAGAGGGTAAAGACTGCTTTGGAGGGATCCAGGCACTGACTCCCACTGTCCTGCCCAGTGCAGAGATGACATGGGAGGAGCAGGACACTGTGTATGTGGAGGAAACGTGGGGCCAGATTGGCACAGCCCCTGCTGAGGTGTGTCCCTGCCTTGGCCTTGCTGCTGCAGCAGCAAGGTCAGCACGCTGCGGCTGCAGGGCTGGTGCTGTGGCATCCAGATGGAGAGCGTCTAGGGACAAGGAAGTGGTGTACGGGGCTTGGCCTAATTGGCGGGTCAGTGGCCAAAACTGCTATTGAATCCCTGCCCTTAGAGTTGCTCAGGAACCACCTACACAAACAGGAGCCAGACAGAGCCTGTCTGTTGGGAGCAAGCTGGCAACGTGACCCTTGCAGGCTCCATCTCTGTCTCCCGGTGCCTCCACTAGCAGATCGTCATGCACTGCCCATCCCCAGCCTCACTGCGAACGATGAGCTCTCTGTTGCCTCCAGCCTTTGGGAAACACCAGAGCAGCTCTAGTGATAATAAGACATTTGTGTAATAATTAGCACTTGAAATTTATGATGTGCAACATGTTGTAACAGGCTTACATGTGATCTGGCATGGCAAGAAAGCTTTAAACAAGCACAGCTATTGCCCCAGAGCTCTGCCCGGGGGCTGCCTTTACACAGCAAAAGAGGAGCAGTGTGTGGTGAGCCCCAGGGCCAGGGGCAGCTTTGGGACCGCTCAGGTGTTGCGTGTGTCCTTCCCACAAAGCTGGACACTTTCAGAACTTCATGCGACTTCTGTTACATGCCATGCTGTTGTTTGGAGCCTGCTGCCATGCTGAGAGCTTCACTCAGCAGATGAGTGCAAAGGGAATTGGGGAAGTTAGATGGACACAAAAGAAGAGCATGTAGTCCCCCGGCGAAAGGCCTTCTCAGTGCCATTCCCGAGCAGTTCAAGGGCAGATTTGGGAACAGACTGCTCAGGAACGGTTATCTGAATGTAGCTGGGTGTCCACAGGTCAGGCCTCTACACCTGGGCCAGCTGCCCTGGGCTCCCCTTGCTGTCAGCAGAGACCTGGTGGCAGCAGCTCGTGGCGCACAGGGCATGGCTAATCTCCTCCTGAAGAGAGCCAGCGGGATTGTGCCCTCTGTGGAGTTCAAATAGGGATAGTTTTTCACTGCGGGCTATTTCTTATCTCACGAAGGCATGAGTTCTCCACCCATGTTTGTCTGCTTCTCTCAGGTTTCCAACAGACTGCACCACCTGCCTCCATCTGTCACTTGGCAATCATCTTCACCTCTGCAGTACAAATGTACCAATACCTAAAACGAGCCAGAGGCATCCTCCAGCCCTGAGGATCATGATCACAACACTGCTCACGTCTCCATAGATAAGCTCTGCTAACCACATCACAGCCAGCCACATCCATTTACACCCCATGCCCTGACTGATGTCTGCAGATCATCTGGGAGAGTTTTCACTGGCACGGGCCAGCGCTGCGTGGGCACCGCACTGGCTACAAGCCCCATGGAGCATGATTCTGCCCAGCCAACTGCAGGTGCTCTGTGCAGGGCTCCTATGGCTATGCTGCTGCTGAGCCCATGCGATGCTCGTGGGAAGGAGAGAGCTTGGAGCCTTGTTCATCTCTCACACTGTCCCCCATAAGGCTGGTTACTGGAGGAGGATGGGACTGACCCCCTTCCCTTCCCTGGCCATGACCTGCAGCCTGCAGTAAGTCTAAAGCAGACTATTTACAAAACCACTCTTAATTCCGAGTGTCCTGGCCCAGCACATCTGCTCATCTTACCATTCCTGGGCACCAAGACCACCCTCTGCAGCCTGGGAACCTCTTTGCTTTGACTTACCTCTATCAAAGAGTGCCTCCTGTCCCTCCAACCCTGCCCGTGCTGTCTGGTTGCATCCCTCGCCCTGGGGGATTGAAGGTGTCAAGTGAGAGAGGGGAAAGGTGAAGTGGTCTGAGCTGAGACCAGCGCCTGGGAGAGGTGCCCTGTGCAGGCCATGGTCAGGCTGGCCAGGCACAAGTCCCACCCCGCCATGACATCTGGGGGCTGCGACCCTCTGGGAACTGTGACCCCTTTTCCCAGGATAGCCCAGGTCACTGCTCACATTGCCCTCCCCTAGCCAAGGCAGCGAGAGACTCAGCAGACATAGCTCGTGGGTTGCCCTGGACTTTTGCATGGGTCAGGACTGCAGACCAACATGGGGCCATGCCCACAGGGGAGGACATCCCACCGAAACAGCCAGGGCACAAGGGGAAGACATGGGGAGGGAGGGAGCTCTGCACAGGCCCTGGCAATCTTTACAGGCTCCCCCGCTTCCCACGATCATGGAGGAGGAGGATGGAAGGACCCCAGACCTCAGTCCAGCTGCCATCTCCCACAGGCTGCAAAGTGAGGGCACGGCTTGAGAACTCCAGAGCATCCAGCACCCTCCACGCCACAGCGGGTGCTGAGCACGCTCGCAGGATGCCCGTCTCCCCACAGTCTGCTTGCGAGCAGGGTGTGCCCTGCTTAGGCTGAGGCTAGTTCCCTCCACATTAAAGGAAATGTCTCTGCCCACTCCCCGTCCCGCAACAAGCCACAGAGGAGCAATCATCTTTCTTTAGTTATTTCCCCCTTGGCTCTGCTGGCTGACTCATTTCTGGCTCCCCCCACCCCCCGACTGCAGTGCTTTTGGGAGTGTGCATGCAGAGGGGGGTGAAGGGGTTCTGGAACCCTGGGAATAGCAGCCAGCCAATTCCTGGGGCGAGGAGCCACGCAGCCATGGCAGCAGTAACACGCTCCCATCCCAGGCACTGGGGCGAGAGGGCACGGCAAGGTGGGGGGAAGCGGAGGAAAGAGCCAGCTCGTAATTGCAAATGTCGCTAATTTGGTGCAGCTGCATGGCTGAAGAGGCAGCCCAGAAATATGCCGTCATTCCTCAGCGGGGTAGGACTATGCAAAGCCCCTTGCCGCCAGCGAGCTTGGAGCCAAGAGCGTGCACGGACAAACGGGGGGATGAAGAGAAAAGGGCTTACCTCTGCCAGGGTTCCCAGGAGCCGTGGCACCCACAGGACGAGCAGCAGCAGCAGCAGCAGCGGTGGTCTCATGGGGACCAGGGTGGCTGCAGATTAGAGGGATGACAAGTTGGGGGAGGGGGGTAGCTTCTTAGCAGTGGCTGTCCCCAGCCAGCCTCTTCTCCCATGGCAGCGAGGGGCTGTGTCCCCACATGCTTTCTGAGCGCGGGTGACAAGATGACATCAGTGGGGACCGGCGTGGCATGCCAGTGTGTCGCACATCAGCCCTGCCAGCTGTCCTTGGGCAGGAGCAGAGCGCGCCTCCGGGCTGGGAGAAGTCCAGTGTGTGTGTGTGTGCCTCTTGCTGTGTGCATTTGCTATTGTTCCCGCGGCTCTGTGTCCCTCTGCGGTGACTCTGCAGCTGTCCTTGTGTGAGCGTGTGCGTGCGGCGGCCAGAGAGCTGCTTGCCGGGGGGCTTGGGGGGGGGGGTGG